>JAQISU010000018.1:11540000-11830000 GCA_029339505.1 Unio delphinus | reverse complement strand
GCAAACATCAAAGGGCTTCAGAAATAATTTACAAATGCACGTGATGTGTTGCTACAGTGAGGGAAAACTAGTCAACGATAATATTTAAAGGTATGTTTTGTGAAATATTTTGTTCATTTGTTAATAAATACCGGTATATATGACAATAATATCGCTTATGCATCAATCATTTTATTTTCTCACCAACAATTATTTTTTTAATTTTTGTAAAACCAAAATGGCAATACTGTATTATCGATATTTTATTCCCTTTTACCTCATAAGAAGGTTCTCCTTGTTATGGATTATATGCATGCACACATCAGTGTCGAACGAAGATTGAAACCACGAAGACATCGTTAGGCATCATCCCAGGTGGTATGATAATGTTAACACAATCATAATACATTTCAGTTAATCGCTGTTTCAAAGCTAAGGTTCCGAAGTTGTGGGAACATTGAATGACGGCTGGCGATCACAGTTTCACAAACACGGGACTTACGAAGCGCCTTACATATTGCCCGGTTGCATATAAGGTTAAGGATGCATGGAACAGGGTTCCTGAATTGTGAAAGAATTAGCTAAGGCAGAAATTGTCAGCGGGATAGAGAAGAAAGATGAGGATAATGAGATGGAGACATACGATTATGAGAACATTTCCAATTATCTGATCCCTGGGATAGCTACCATTTTTCATTGCGATACGGAAGACAAAGACAATGAGGGATTTTCAGATATTGGAGATGATTAAGTGAACTCACAATCATTTCGTTTCTTAATTGAATTGTGGAAATGGTCTACTACAGGTAATAAAATGAATTACAACATCAATGTGCTTTCAATTAAAATTGACATGTTAAATATAAATATTATAAAACTGTTCATTTGTGTAAATTTGATAATACATTTCACAAATATGTTAAAATATAATAAATTTTTTTTTTTTATTTTCGTTTGTAACTTTTCTGTTTTCTGTCTCTTAATTTTCTTCACATTTCTGATTTCCCTTATGGATAGCCACATTTTGCTATGGTTATCCTGTTGAGTTTATCTCATGTTTCTGTCATTCTCAAGGCTGATTTCAACTGGAATAATTAGGTTGAAGCTTTAGATCTTTATACAGCATGTACACAACATGCACAGCCATGTGGCTCTTTATTCAGCTTTGTCAGTTGAAAACAGAATATAGCAGTGCCTTGTACATGAGTAAAATCACAAATATGTTAGCATCGGTGATGCAATTTTACGATTGCCGGTAATATGGTATATCACACAGTGATACCATTAATATTCATGAAACCGGAAGTCACTAGTGAACATACAAAGGCAAGATATTTACCTGGCCTAGTCTTAATATCAGAATCGACTTATATATGGGCGAAGGATAGAAAATTTACAAACTTAGCAAATTCGACTTATACTCCGCAGCGACTAATATGCCAGTAGAGAGGTAAATTAATGCTAACGAGATGCGAGTGCTCAATTAATGAAGTTTTCGTATTATGGATAGTGTTAATTTTCGAAGCATAACTATTGCCAGATCTGCACGCAAATGTTTAGTTTCAACAAAGGCCATTATGAATGTGTGATTAGTGTCGTGTAACAGGAACATAACTTGTCATCAAATAAGGCTGTATTATTTACACTATAATACCATCGTAGAATCTTCTGGAAATCAACAGCTTCTTATCAAGTAACATATTTTTGCTCTTCTCTGTTTCTCCTTACCATTTGTGCAAGTCTTTGCTATCACTCAGCCGGGGATCGAAACCACAGCCTACCTCATCCGATCCGGACCCTCTAGCCACTAGGACACCAGAGTGGTCTCTTTTCAATTGTGCTTCTCAAATATTTATATACCTTGAGAATAATTAAATGATTTTGCTCTCATTAATTATTTTAAGGATTACAAAGTACAATTGACCATTGCAACATAACTTCTCATGAGGTTCAGTTCTCTTTTCGCTTTCACTTGAGTATATATATATATATATATATATATATATATATATATATATATATATATATATATATATATATATATATTGCTTTACTAGATTTGAATTGCATTTAACTGGTATGTACTGCATATAACAATATGTGTTTATATTGCTGAATGCTCTTATTATACCAGGAATAATAGATGCGTCAATACAATATGAAAAGTATCCTCATGGATTTGGTCATAAAAAGCCATCTTTTACCTGGCGATATTAACTTTAGATTCAGCTTTAAACATTGTACAATTACTTGTTTGAGGCACCAATTTATATACGGATCCAAACCATACTAGCCCTCTTATTTACTAATTGACCTGTTCACATCTTCATCGTCTCTGATGTTTTCATTATTTGATACATGACAGTTGAAATTGTTGATGTTTGCAGTCTTCATGGCGTCATTTAGTATGGTCTTACTGTATTTATAATTTCTTCGTTCAACTTTCACTTTCCTCTTAAAACCCCATATTATTGATTCAACCTGTTATTTCCATCGCTCACGTTTTCAGTTCTTCCTTCAAATCTTCTGTTTTGTTCAAAATATGCATTTACACTTCGTTTATTAGACTGACATAACATTTTTTTGAACAAGTGGGATACTATGACGAGCTGTAAAATACATTGCTTATTTTAATAGCAACATATTAAATTATGTCTTTAAGAACTATTTTAACAATTGAGTTGGAAGAAGTTTTAAATTCAGTGATTTTAATCAGAACTGGTACGATATTTTATTTGATGAATGACAACTGCATATAAATAAATACATACATAAATTTATTAAAAGAAACAAATTTTAGTATTTGGTATATTTAAGTCAAATCTTGAATGTACTCAGATCAACCAGCTTGTTTACTACATTTTCAGCATAGAAAACTTTGGATTAACTCTGTCCCTAGTCTTCATGTAGATGTCAATATTTGATACACGGATAATAGAGAAACTATGTGCTGGGCAATATAAGAGCCATTATACATTTCGGGGATATTTCATGTCCTAGGATGCTGCTGTAGGATCACAGTGAAACTCACATGCTAAAATCTAGTTTATAAGAAAATGTATTAGGCTCAAATTGATGTCAGAGCCGCTTCCATGTTTGGTTCATTTTACAAGCAAAATGCGGAAAATGAATTTATAATAGGCTTAAAAATATGACGATGTTAGAACAGTTTTAAATACGAACCCTACGATAGTTTGAACTAATGATGTAAAAAAGGTCATTGTAGTAGAAATTAAAATAGGCTCCAGCCTTGTTTGAAATTCGATATTACTGCTTAAGTAATTTGAAAAAATGCAGCACTGAGTATCAATTATATAATGAACCCAAAAACTAAATCGTTCTTAGTTACACTTTCATTTTTACCGATTACGTTTTATTTGTTTTTATTCATCACAATCTCCCAAATCTAGTTATAGCTTAATTGATTCATGCATTTAAAATGTAGGGTCAAATAGTGCACGTTTCGTAAAAGAAAAAATGGAAATGTTGGTTAATTATTAATTAGTTAATTTTTTTTATACAAAACATATTTCTATAGATGTGAAGCTTTAGTATAAGAACTTGTTTTCTTCTTCTCTATTGACAACTATTTGACGTTCTACAATGACGAAGTTAAATGTCTGCTAAAACAGTGGATTTTAATTTTTAATGGTAGAGGCCATAGTGCATCGGATATGTTTGTGAATAATTCGCTAAAGAGTCTTTGATTGTGTTTAAAATGAGAGCTTATTCATTCGGAATTAAATTGTAAGCAGTAACAAATTATGCTCGAAAGAGACGCACAAAGAAACACACACACACACACACACACACACACACACACACACACACACACATATACATACATATGAATATATATATATATATATATATATATATATATATATATATATAAAGAGAGAGAGAGAGAGAGAGAGAAGAAGAAAAAAGAAGAAGAAGAAGGAGAAGAAGAAGAAGAAAAAGAAGAAGAAGAACAATACAAAATACAAAACAGCAGAAAGAATTATAACGAATCTTGGTGAGTCAACAGAGAGAGAGAGAGAGAGAGAAAGAGAGAGAGAGAGAGAATTATGCACTGAGGTTCGGTATTCAGATACGGATCTGCTAGAAACGACATGTTAATGTGTCTACCTTTCAAATAAGGTCATTATTATTCAAATTTCGAATATGTCCGTTAAGTTTGAACAATATCAGTTTTAAGTCGGACCGCGAATATTGAGCATCCATGCATTTTTCATTCTGTTTTAATTTAAACGTTTGCTCAGTGGGACAGGAAATATAAACTAGCATGTTATAAAATTAATAGGTGTGAAAGCTCACACTAACACATTGTTCATTAATGTCGTAGCCGCTGGTGGTAAATAATGGATGGCGTAATAGTAATTTGCCTGACACTATTTCTACATGAATGCCTTTCTTGTAACGATTGAACAATCCTTGACCCCGGAACATTGGAAATATATAATTTGAAAACCCAGGGTAATATCTTCAGATGACGGCTGGCCGTTTTAAAGATGTGGACTCTTTCTGGCATCTTCTTCATCTGTTCTCTCGCAATCGTTTACAGTAAGTACATATATGATGTGTCTTTGCACCTACATACAATTAAAGGGGATCGCACCTGCACCTTAAACTAGACCAATTATCTTTATGACCGAAATACTTTTGTTGCGGCGCCAGACTGAAATTGTCCTGTTGATATCAATTTTGCACAAATTGATAGTATTCTTTTCGTCAGAAAATAATTTATAGCTTGTTAGATATTGAGCTTTGTAGAGTGACAAAATCTGGAACATGATAATGATAATAAGAATGATGATGATGATAGTAATAATAATAATAATAATAATAATAATAATAATAATAATAATAATAATATGTATAATATGTATTTATTTACTTAACAAATATAGCATAGTAGGGCACGAAAGATCCATCTGTCACATCATCACTAACATATTATCAGATTATGTTACACGATAGCCACATATGCACACTACTATAATGACACATCCACTCACTATTTCTAAAATAGATCAATATATTCAACTATGTTTAATATATACATATATGAAGAAAAAAGTATGTCCACATTATCTATGAATGTAAGGATATAATTCTGTAGAATTAAGAGATTTTGAAATACGTATCACAGTGCTAATATAGAAGAACGTTTGAAATTTCTTATTTCTTGAATTAGGGATGTGTTTTTCGTTTTTTGATGTATAATTAAGATCACGATTAGTAGGATAGGACGAATTAGGACGTTTTATTATTATTTGCTTAACCATTTGTCGAGTTTATCAATATTCTATGAAAGTTTGAGAGCAATTATATTGTTTAATTAGACAAAATACAAACAGAAAAAGAGACTCATATTTATTAAAATGTATAATAGCAAAAGTTAAAGATATTTAATCAAAAGTGAAGGAAGTCTATTTTTGTGTCTTGTGAGAATTGTTTTGTTTTTGTCCCTTTAGTTTCTGAGCCTCTTACAGAAGTCCATATTGGGTAGCGCGATGTTTGCATAATCTATCATCGTCTGCACGTGCTACCTAAGTGATCAACCCTGTTATTCGTATGTTATATTGAAATGATTTACCTGTTTGGGTTATATTTACCATAGTAAATGCAAGTGTTTCTTGCTCTATTATTTTGTCCTTTTATTGTATGAGTTAACCTGTGGATTTATTTTGCCCGTTTGGTTCTTGCATTAATGCTGCTTTTACTTAATTGTTCTGATTTTTTTAATAGTGCTTTGATCTAATGGAGTTAAAACCTTATAATGGCGTATTGGGAACAACACACATGAATGTGCTTTTTCACCATTCTGGTTAAATTTGTTACCGCTTTTTAAACTATACACCACCATTGCTATATACTATTATATTGTTATATGACATATTGTGTCTTGAGTTCTTCATTTGCATTGATTCTGTTGGTGCTGGTCCTTCACTATAATCAAAGTTTGGTTTTTCAACTGTGTAACGCTCTCTCATTGTTTTTGATATTTTGTATTATCCATGTTATAGTTTGACCGTTGGGTCTGGAAACCGTCCCAAAGTCACCCTGCAATATAACTTTATCTAGATACATTAAATAGAGGGAACGAAAAATAACACACACACACACACACACACAAGCTCACGTGCATACATCCAATGGGACATATTATTATTACTAATAAATATAAATATTATTCAATTTATTTAATTCCTTGATGAAATGTTGCGGATGATTTGATCCAGTTTGACCGTAGGCTGGACATAGTCAATGGTGTACATAGCTTAGATCATACGAATTTTAACATTGGCCTATCACGCAGAAGGATTTGGATAGTTTCTTTGCTTCTTCTGTTTCTAAAGAGAAACAGACCTACTCCTGCCACACTGAGGAATATTTATTTAAGATAGACATGTTATGCTCTCTTACAGTGACGTTTATTTAGTTTGCTTTCAAATTGCAATTTGAGCTGTTCGATGGGAAATTTTAAGGCTGGCACGTTATATAGATCTCAATGCCTTTCTTTCTACCACTCTCTGTATTAAGGTAGCATTCGCTACTTTTGTCTAATTTCCTTTAATTTTCAAAGTTTGGTTTTTGAACAAAGCTATATATCTCGTCAGATAAAGTATGTACTCTACCCTCGAGTCGCTGGTGAGCTGAAATCTCAACCGATATGGGGAACTGTTCCATATCTACATTTGCAGTTTTTTTTAAGAGTTTGCTGTCTGATTTCCTTTGAGTTACTGTAATTCTCTGCCCTGGCCTTTCCATTATGATATGGACTTCATTGTTGAAACGTTTCTCTAGACTTCTGTGCGGAAGTCTTACAAAGTAAAGTTGAATTAAAGTTTCCGAAACAGTCGAGGAGACGACATGTAAGTTAGAAAAGTAACAGACGATAAAGTCAGGAAAGTAGGAAAAGGAACGATTTGTTTCTAAACTAAAGACTAAAATTAAAACTAATATATTCTCCTGCCATTGAATGTATTTCAAATGAGCAGATAACGATATATGCTATGCAAAATTGTGTTTAAATCTTCATACCTAAATTTGTGACTATGGGGAGAGCTATTTTCAATATTCTAAAGTTATCTTTGCGACGGAGGGTTCGGGGAAGGCTGGCATTCTTTCTGCCTTGTAACTGTAGGTAAGGACATAGCTCTTGATAATTTTATATGTATAATACAAAATTGTTGTTTTAATAATAATTGAAGCGGATATCTTTTCAACGATCGTTACCCTTATGTACTCGGACATTATATTAACCTTTTCGAGTCATTGGCTGACCATCTGTGCTGATTATTACGTTTGAAAATTGTCAATTAGCGCGGCATAATGATCAAAAATACTTTCAAATATATCACATTTCATCCCAAGCTTTTACATTAGTTATGAGAAATTTCAGGTTTAGTTGTTCAGGAATAGGAAGTCATCTGATCTGGAGCGCTCTGCTCCTCACGTACTAAATCATCGTTGACAACGACATATTTACATTTGAAGCGTCGAAATAAGTCAACAGATACTAGATTTAAGAGTTGTAAAAATAATGTGTAGTTATAAACCAAAGAATGACCATTTGTGTTTATGTGGTGTGTATTGTTAGTCAGATTATAATGCTTAGTTGTTGGTGTTCTGAAAAGTTAAGAAAACTAAGCAAAGTTAGTTTCCTATTTCCAGCAGCAGATAACACATGGAAGAATGGACTAGTTTCATAAAATTTACCGTGTCTCATTTGTGAACATTACATGTTACTGAGATATTCGATGAACGCGTGTTTTGTAATTTGACATTGGAATAACTATTGCATTAGGTGTTTAGTACTTTGACATATAAATAATTATTGCATTAGGTGTTTTGTAATTTGACATACGAATAATTATTGCATTAGGTGTTTAGTAATTTGACATAGGAATACTTATTGCATTAGGTGTTTAGTACTTTGACATATAAATCATTATTGCATTAGGTGTTTTGTAATTTAACATAGGAATAATTATTGCATTAGGTGTTTTGTAATTTGACATAGGAATAATTATTGCATCAGGTGTTTAGCAATTTGACATAGGAATCATTATTGCATTAGGTGTTTTGTAGTTTGACATAGGAATAAGTATTGCATTAGGTGTTTTGTAATTTGACATATAAATCATAATTGCATTAGGTCTTTTGTAATTTGACATAGGAATAAGTATTGCATTAGGTGTTTAGTAATTTGACATATGAAAAATTATTGCATTATGTGTTTAGTCCTTTGACATAAAAATAATTATTGCATAAGGTGTATATTACTTTGACAGGAATAATTATTGCATTAGGTGTTTAGTACTTTGACAGGAATAATTATTGTATTAGGTGTTTTGCAAGTTTCATTAGGTGACTTTGTCAATTGGTAGTTCGTTTCACCGGCTCTCCTGTCTCCGGATAAACTGGCAGAAATGTATAGCTCAAACATAAACAATGAATGAAGATCAAAATAGGAACAAGTTTTGATCATTTGCTCTCTTTAAGGGCCACTTATTAGCAAATATAGCATAGGAAGAGAAACATTGCATGTAATTCCTTGGGTGTGTTTTGGAGAATAAGTTCACTTTCCACTACAATTAAACTTACAATTAAACTATTTAGTTCCATCACATTGTACCTTTTTAAATCAGGAAACGACATATATCCAGCACAGTTTTCCATTTAGAAAAATCAGTTAAATTACAAATTACTTTCAAATCATTGTTTATCACAAAGTCAAAGAAATATTTCAAACTTGAATAGGATAATAAGCTGCGGTAGGTAATCTCCCTTCTTTAACATTAACATGTACATATCTTCATTAGAGTCACTATGAATTCATACTGTGTATCACTAGCATACCGTAAAATACCAATAGGGTCTACAAGAGGTATTTACTGTGAGCGTAAATAAATGGTTTATTCTCTGCTTTATCGAGTCATTTAATTTGTTGTGATCATTATATTGCATTTTACATAATTGTCCCATCATCGATATTTCCAATATCACTCTTCCTTTATTTCAGGCATCCTGTCAGACACTTTTAAAATATGTTACAAAGAGATCGGATGTTTCGAAAATACAAGTCCGTTCTACATCGCCTTTTTCACTGCCTCAGTCACCTACTGAAATCGTTGTAAAGTACAAGCTCTTCACCCGTCGTAATTCAGAAAGTCCTCAGTTTCTGACGGCAAATGTGGATGTCGTACGGAGTTCCTATTTCGATGGAAGCAAAGATACAAAAATGTATAATCCATGGTTACAAACATAGCGCTTCAAATCCATGGGATATTAACACGAAAAATGAACTCTTCAAACGGGTAAGCCGGTTGTCATATAAAATATGTGTCTGTCTGTCTCTCTATTTGTGTGTCTCTGTCTCTGTCTATGTTAGTTGGTCTCTCTCTCTCTCTCTCTCTCTCTCTCTCTCTCTCTCTCTCTCTCTCTCTTTTATGTGCGTGGTTTAATATATGTCTGGAATGCATTACAAGTAAATAATGTGTTTAATAATATCAGTATATCCCTATCGAATATCTTATCGCAGCTTTCTCTGCATGAGTTTGTCTCTCGGATTTGGCTAATGTGGATCCGTGTGTCCAGTACCTTTTCGTTGAGCTGTGGTTCTTCCGGAGTTCTTCCAGAGTTCTTCCGGCACCAGTTACACATTCCACCAACTATAGTCTACGTTTTGCTGAACTATGTTGTTAAAACCATTGCCAACATGAGGTTTATTCATGGGAATAAAGGTTAAATAATTTTTTTTCTAAAAAGCTAATTTGTATCGGTGGTAGATGAGGTAAAAACAAATAATGTTCGACATATTCCATTATTTATTTTTCTCCAGCGTTTTGGAAAGGAGGAGTCAAACTAAATACGAATCACAGTTTCAGAAGGTGGTGAGATGATGACAGATATCTCACTTCTTATGACGGTCTGATTATCGTTATCTAGGATCGACCACAATGATGTTTCTCAGATCGATTAAACAATAAAATATATATATGAAATTAAGGGATGGAATGACATATGTCTGAGCAGAAATGTAGCATGTATCAGTACGCGTCAGTGTACTTAAAAAATTACAGCTTCATCATTATCATAAAAACATGAACTTTAGCATGATATTTGAATGATCCACTTTCTTTTAGAAATAGTGTTAAAACATTATGCGAAATTCAATTAGACGTTCTGTTATATTGATATAACCCATTTCTTTGTATAATGGAGCTATTAGTGCTGGAATGTTAGCATCACATGGTGCTTACGATTATTTTTAAATGCCTCATGGTGATAGGTCATCGTTGTTATGATTCTTGTTCTCCCTGCTAGCCCACTCATCCCCCCTTCTCTCTCTCTCTCTCTCTCTCTCTTTCTCTCTATGACTGTCAATGTCTCTCTGTCTGTCTGTCTCTCTCTCTCTCTCTCTCTCTCTCTCTCTGGTTATCAAACGTATTCACTGTAGACTGTGATCTTATTCCATTGTGCAATATAGTATGAAGCTATTTTCTTTCCCCTAAAAAATATAGCATATTCCTAAATGCGTACCAGGTTTTTTTCTTTTCCTGGACAATCGGCTGTCAAAAGTTAGCGGAACTAAACTATGATGAGTTCGAAACCTAATACACACTCACAACCGTATTAACGTAAAGTTATGTCTTTTCTAGAGGATACTCGCATTCTTAACTGTAACATGATATAATTAGCTCTCTTAGATAAACCATCACACCTCGCTGTAACTGTATTTTACCAACTGAGTTATGCCAGTTGGCACACGCTCCTCTATTCTTAGTTGAGAAGACTTACAACCTAGCTAATTAATGGACTTCACTAAGTGTTGTATGTCACGTAGTTAATAAGAGATTCATTGCAATATTTATCAAGATATAGAAACATCAGTTCTCAGCATACATGCTTTCCATTACATACGTAACAACGAACCCGAACTCATTCATGTAAAACATACCAGATAACATTTTATTACAATGCATGCAAGCATTTAACTTCTGAATTCAAGGAAATTTGATATCTGAATTAAAAGCGAATAAATGCAACAAATAATTACAAACTTACATCATTGAACCCGACAGAATTTACTGCTAAATTATCTCTGCAAATTTTGCTCCATTACACACTGTTGATATCTTGTATTCCTTTATCCATACGAACTCAGAACTATTGTATGTATGCGCAGAAGACATGTATGCGCAGAAGCTGAAATTTGTTTTTCGGCAAGTGTTAATGCTCATGTAAAGAAACAAATAAAATAAAATGTCAGTCCGAGAATGAGTTTTCCAAACTTCAATATTTTCCACTTATATGTCGTAATCTATTATATACGAGTGCGTGGATATGTATACTTCTTTCCGTCTGACACAATGCCTCTTCAAGAGGGAAATGAAAGATACATATCAAATCTCAGTCAACTATTTCTCTTTGAACAATCCTCCATACAATCGTTGTTCTTCCAGTGCATGCTTGCGACATTTTGTTATTAACCTTGAAGATTTAGAGTATTGTATTTGTCAGTGTAGGTAAAAGGTGTCAAAGTAAACATTTGCACAGCATTATAGTCTCCAGACGCTCCAGCTGCCATGAACGTCTATGCTGTATCCAGACGTGGGCAATAGTAAATAGCAATATATCTATGAAATCATAGCTTGCAAAGAATTCGACTTAAGGTATATTGCCGTTTAATATCACAATATCTTTTTTGTATCCGATAAATACAAATGGTGAAATGAATTATTGCATTTTTGCTCTCTTTCACAACTCTTATTTCATTGTGATCCTATCTGCTAGATTATACTAGATAGTCATTGAAATTGTTCCTCGGAATGACTCTTCTATTACGTTGAATAAGTGACATCATTTACTAAAACGTTTCTATTGGAATCAATTTTAATTTGCTTTAAAACTTTGTAAAGTATAATGTTTCCACCCTCAAAGAGATAAAAATAGGTGAGATATGCCCGGTATTCACAATTACGTAACATATGCATACCTTGGTGGCTTTGCAATTAATGCGAAAGAGTTTACAATTAATCAGTATCCAGGGCCGTGATAGAAAATGTTGTATACAAAGACTTAGTATTTACTTAATATATCATATAGCGTCTTGCTCATTGATCACCATTGCAATGCATTTTCAGACTTGGTTATCTTCTCCATGAACAATGTATTACTTTAAAGTGTTTGCTCTGGTATCACACAGATTTATGGAGATAGATTTCGCAGGTACTACCCTTATTATGATGATGCTGGCATAATACATCCTGAGTATTTTATTTTAAACGTTCTATACATTATCAACAAATAATATGCAATACACAAAAACTGCACTCAGACTGAACATTAGCGAATTCTTGCCCTTGTTAAACATATAGTTTGAATATGGGAGAATGACGAATAGATTTATTTCAGTATTAGTAATTTTCTCTAACCATTTGAAGAATCTTAAAGTTTCAGAATACCGGAAAGTATTTATTTATATCGTGTTGAATCCATTCTAAGTTTTGGAGAAGGGACGATTCGATCGTAGAACTTCCATTGTCATCCAACGTTTCTAAAAAAAATTATGGTTTACAGTCTCAAGTGTTTTTGCTTATAGTTTGCATAAAGAATACTGATATATAAAATTTCAATTTTGTAATCAGGACGACTTGAACGTCATTATGGTTGATTGGCTTAAGGGTGCAGACCAAAATATCTACGCTTGGGCTGTGGCAAACACACGTGTAGTGGGTGTTCTAATTTCTCTGTTGATAAAGACACTTGACAAAGTAGCAAATGGACAATACTTTGATAAAATTCATCTTATTGGACACAGTCTGGGTGCACATGTGGCTGGATATGCAGGACAGAGAACCCGGGGAATTGGAAGAATTACGGGTTAGTTTCATCCTGTTTAAAATGTTTATCTTATTTCCACATTAAAGCACAACATTTCTCTCTAATCAGTCACATGATGGAAAAAGTGAACTCGGTTGATACGGTCACAAATAAAGTATGTCTATTTGTTATCATTGAGCTGCTTTAATTGTCACTAAATTATACTATGCTAAATGGATTATCCGTTTCAATTCCTCTGAAAATCGCACATAAACAATCATACACAAACAAAAACTGTTCACGATTTCGATTCGGTTTCTGTTCAATATACTATTTAATGTGTATTGCGTTTGGAAATTACTTGTTAATATCTTTCAGGTGTATAACATATAATCTTTTGCAGAATTTCAGTGCACCCCCAACATGAGAGAAAGATAGAGAGAGAGACAGAGAGAATATTTCATACTCTGAACAAGTGAAATCAATATTTTTTCTAAAAGGTCAACATGATATTGACCATAAACACTAATAAATTAACAATTCTGAAGACCACTTGGTTTTCATCTGGATCTATTTCAATTCCTTATTTTAAAATTAAAAATCCTGTTTGCAGGTTTGGACCCTGCTGGACCATTATTTGAAAATACAGACCCAATGGTTCGACTTGATCCGACTAACGCATCCTTCGTGGACGTCATACATACAAATATTAATGGTAATTTAATGTATTTATATATTAGGATTACTGACAGTGTTTAATCCTGCTGTCATTGTTAGGAGTATTTTCAAAACTTAATATAAGAGAAGTGTTAGAAATTACAAAGAACAGAGACAATTGATTGGCCATTGTATTCATGTATTTGTTATGCTGTTTCTAATTTATTTATTTATTTATTTATTTATTTATATATTGATTGATTGATTGATTGCTTTATTTATTTAATTTATTTATTAGCAACTGACAATATTCTTTTTATTTAAACGTGTTGGCCTTGGCATGAAAAATTCTGTTGGACACGTGGATTTCTACCCAAATGATGGCAAAACACAGCCTGGATGCCCGAAGATAGAATTCGCTGAGATGCTTAAAAATCTGGTCAAGGGTAAAGTTAGACGTAAGAAATTATTATGCATAAATATAAGTTTCTGCATTGGTATAGAAAAATCTGAACGAGTTTTTCAGATGGAATAGTGGAATAACCTTAGGAGTGCAATATATCCGTTCGACAAAACAAGCTCATTTGTTTACATTCAAATGCAGCAATCTTTTCATTATAGGCTCAATAATCTAATTCTACCTAAAACTTAATTATATAAACAAAATACACGACAAAGTAACTACATTTATGCTGCATTCGAAACTAAATACACAAGCTCAGATTCGTCATTACAAGTATATGTATGTCCTTTCTTCATTCAGAATTCTTAACACCTGATATCAATCATGTATATCCTTTCTTAATTCAATATTCTAAACACCAGATATTAATCATGTATGTCCTTTCTTCATTCAATATTCTTAATTCATGATGTTTGTCATGTATATCCTTTCTTCATTCAAT
The DNA here is from genome assembly GCA_029339505.1 of Unio delphinus. Classification (NCBI taxonomy): domain Eukaryota; kingdom Metazoa; phylum Mollusca; class Bivalvia; order Unionida; family Unionidae; genus Unio; species Unio delphinus. The sequence continues at coordinate 11,815,622 of JAQISU010000018.1, read as the reverse complement.
ATTCTTAACACCTGATATTAATCATGTATATCCTTTCTTCATTCAATATTCTTAACACCTGATATTAATCATGTATATCCTTTCTTCATTCACTATCCTTAACTCCTGATATCAATCATGTATATCCTTTCTTCATTCAATATTCTAAACACCAGATATTAATCATGTATGTCCTTTCTTCATTCAATATTCTTAATTCATGATGTTTGTCATGTATATCCTTTCTTCATTCAATATTCTAAACACCTGATATTAATCATGTATATCCTTTCTTCATTCAATATTTTTAACTCCTTATATCCATGATGAATATCCTTTCTTTATTTAGTATTCTTAACTCCTGATATTAATCATGTATATCCTTTCTTCATTCAATACTTTTCACTCCTTATATCCATGATGAATATCCTTTCCTTATTCAATATTCCTTATTCCTACTATCCATGATGAATATCCTTTCTTCATTCAATATTCCTAACTACACAGGTCGGTTAAAGAACTTTGAAAAGGCCACTTATCTACTCTACATATTGCTTCCAAAAGCAAATGTAACTAAGTGTACGATATGAATACCATCTAACAAGATTGGTTTTAATAAGTGTATATTATTAGTCTTTTTGCGCTTGATACAATTGTTTTTCAGTATTTGTATGAAAAGAGCACGGAGAAGTAATGGCCATTTACCGTATTGTCGGACACAATTACATAGAATGCTTTCCTACATTGTCTTAGATAATTGCATTGTAAGAGTTGATATAAATCAGGCATTACTTTGGATTGGTCATCCGTACTAATATTTCATTCCGTAATGTCAGTATATCATCATGATGAACACAAATCAAATAACTCAGGTTAAGGTAATAGGGTGAATTGTTGTTTAGTCACATTATTGTAAATGTTAGAGAGGTGGACAAAAGGGGTCATAACTTCTGTTTGCATTCATGGATATCAATAGGGTTTGGTAAACATATTTCAACAGAAAAAATTGATGTTTGCACGGAATAATATCTAGATCGCAGGATTTATTTGGTCCTGTGTAATAAAAGAAACATATATATTTATAGGAAGCTATGTCTTACTAATATGCCTTAAATTACGATTGGAAAAAGTTAATATAACTTTATGCATTGAATGATCATTCGGTAAATATTAGCACTGGTGATGAGAGTCAATCAAATATATTGCTATGGAGTTATTTGCATTGGCTGCTTTTGTAAGAAGAACTCAATGAACAGGTCTTGATTTACTGTATATTTATTTACGCTTCATGAAATTTTAAAATACCTGCTTTCGCAGCAAATATTTAGTTCACGCATTTGATACAATACAGTTATATTGATAGTTGTAAGAAATATCACCGAAACAGTACGCTACACTAGTTGTCCTTAGTTAATGTAATCAAATAACTTAAATCATTACTCATTTCTTATTTTTCAGAACTGGCCGACAGTCTTGCATGCAGTCACAGAAGATCGCAAGATCTATTTATAGAATCTATAAACTCTGCATGTCGATTCGTGTCATTCCTGTGCAAGACGTGCGACACGTGCAATAACATGTGTGCTACCATAGGTTACTATGCGCCGGAGGGAAATCCCCATGGAGACTACTATCTTTCTACGAATTCTCATAAACCATTTTGTAGTGAGTATAGTCAGTGTTAAGAGGCACAATAGGAAATGTGTGTGTGTGAGAGAGAGAGAGAGAGAGAGAGAGAGAGAGAGAGAGAGAGAGAGAGAGAGAGAGAGAGAGAGAGAGAATTGGAGTTTTAGAGTAGCTTTAATACTTTTGTGGCCTAATTGCTACCATTTCTGCCCTATGATATTTCATGGTGATATTCAGCACTGTGGCGTAATGCCACAGACATGTAGCATGGTGTCACAGCCGGTAACATTATTCTGACACCAGACCGACCATTCCTAAAACTAACTTCTTAAAGCTGAGCGCCGAACGAGTCAGCTGTTAGTATCATTTTTATAATTTTTATAAGTCTTTGGTATGACATGATCGGGTTCAAACGAATGTCCTCCTGCATCCAAGAAGGACGTTTTAACTACTAGGCCACCGGAGCGGTTGACAATAAGGAACTAAAACCTTGACATGGTGAAATTTATTCATTATTGGCTATCTCCATATGTATTAATAGGTTTGAACCCATGTTATGAATTAATTAGTAGAGTCAAAAGTAGAAAGATCCATATACAGTTTGTTTTCAATCCCAAGCTAACTGTAAATGAAAATCATATAAAATGCATTCATTTTTTTCTCTATACAGTGATTTGATTTTTCATGCTGAATAGCTTCAATTTCATGCCGATCATAGTTGCAGTTTACTCCGATAAAAAAATCTAAAATAAATGAAACACTTAGGCAAAACAGATCAGTTGTCATTTTCTTTGCATGCTTGACGCGGAAAGCTTTTCTGCGAAATAGAAAGGTAACATTCAAAGAGTTTACAACAATAATTGTAGAAAAATTATGTTCTATATTTTGCGCATTACTATTGCAAATACAACAGTAGTATAAAATGCTTATCGTCCAAACTTCATCCTTAACAACGTAAGTATCGCTGGTATTTTAGTCGTATTAAGTTATATACGTTATTCCATTTTCATTAAATATCGATGTACCCTCTGTCCTATGTTATAAGTTCTCGTCATCCCCACCTTTCATCCGTTAAAAGACTGCTTTTGTGATATAACGTTAGTTTAGCTTCACATGCATTCACAAATCTTTAGGAAGTAACAAAGTTATTGTTTTGTATTTGTAGGTCTCTGACAACCGTCGTGACCTCTATCACTATGATTTTCTTACTCCATATACGACCCATGCATATATATTCATTCAATCATCCACTCATTTTACCAGATATTGTTGTATATACTATCAATAGTGACACTATAGATATATCCAACTCGTGATGAAAATGATTTTACTAAGGCAGTAGCTATTGTTTTTGATCTATAAAACATGCCTTTTATAACTATCAGTTGTGTAAGTGATATAAATATTTACTTTAAATACATAAGGAGAGGACATAGTCATTACTGATGAAAAGTGAAAATGAAAGTAAATGTTATGATTGTATAGTAGGTATAAATGGAACGCATAATCGTTTAATCGTATTCTAAAACTGACTTAGACTGCAAACATTATTTGAATATACAAGGCACATATATATCATGCAAACAAGCAAAGATTGGACAAGGAAATTTCCTTTTTGTATGATAAAAATAATATTGTATATATATCTATATATTAATATGTATATATATATATATATATATATATATATATATATATATATATATATATATATATATATATATATACAAAATCAGACTGATTCTCAAAATATTTTGAAGTAATTTATGGATGCCTTCAACAACTGTATTCATTTACTAAATGATTGGAATATTCAATATGTAACAGATAGACGGAGATCGCGTTATGGAACGATTTATCAAAGTCTCGACGAACACGTGTTGTTAAATTGATTAACGTGGGAACGATCATAGAAATGGAACTAAGTAAACATAAACCATCTTTTGAGAAAAATATACATAAAAGCAATCTATAAGATATTGTGCAGAAAAAATACCGACGGAAACGAGAACTAACTCTCAACCTGCGTGTAAAGTAAGTGACGTTTTTCGTGATTATAGTAACGATGATATCTCAGAGCAAGGCAATGAAACAAATGCTTTAGGCCATGCATATTGCCATAGCATCCGAATTCACTACTTGTCAGTCGAAATGTGAAAAATATTATAACGACGGAGAAGAAAAGTAGCTGAAACTTGTACAACAGGTTTAGAACCCATTAGTGAAAGCAATGGAGCAAAAACGATTATGAAAATTTGCCAACACTAATGAGAAATTTGATAATATTGGATTCCAACTAACTTAGTGATGTCCATCTAAAGTTGGTACAGTATTTTGTCGTGATGGGTCATTCGACCTCAAATGGGCTCATAGTGAATTATTTTATTTACTTTTGCAAACGATTTGGATGATGCTGAAACTGACGAGTTACTCTTATCTTAGAAAGCTCCATTTGAACACTTCCACGTTATCATAAAATCGCGTAATGGCCTCTGTGAGAGGCTTACTATCAGCCAACTCTTGACATCAGAAGATGCAAATGCGTTGATGAGTCATCGAAGTCATGGATACATCTGAACTGTAGCAGCGTTCATCCAATCTGATAAACGCTTGTGTATATGCATATAAATTTTAAGGACATTTTAAGATTATAATTCAAAGCTATCTGCTTGGAAAATACAAACTCTGAGGCAGAACATTTTCTAGCAATATTTTAAAACACATCAAATTGTGTTACTTTATGGTCCAAACAATTGGCCAAGTCTTATATGTGGCATCGTAGTCAGATAATATAATCAACATTGCCGGCACCGTGGATCTGTACTTGAATATTGTCCGGCGCGAAGAAATAAACCTACAGCTCCTGCAATTCCTCCACGAACTGATGACCGAATAACCGTTATGCAAGCATACCATTAATTCGTTCCACAATAGCATGGTCACGTTGTACATTGACACAGGTCAACAGTGCAATAACAGAGCCAAGAAATGTTTAATTAGGATCTACTTGTGACAGTCCTGGTTCGATTTGTGAGCGGTCCAAACCAAATACTCCAATGAGTAATGCGTGGAATACATCTGGAACAGTTGTAGAATCTTTTGATGTCAGCGGCTCCCCGTCTTTGTATCAGCTGACAACACCGACAATCGTTAACGTCTACATGTAATTTGGCAATTGACCCTGTCTATCATGGACACGATATTGTGGAAGAAGCAACACATCAGCATGGTGAACCTCATTATCTATTTGGACATGAAACCAACACCATGAAGCCTTTAACTTTGTACAAATTAGTAGATTTGCCACAGTTCCGCGCTCACTTTATAATGTTATTAATTAAGGCGCTCAACAGCTATTGTCACATTCACTTATTGCACATCTGGCAATGGGGATTGGATTACAGTTGAGAACATGAGTGGTACTAGAAACAAACAATAACGATAAGTTAAAACTAAAGTCTCGTCATGGCTCATTTCAAAGATATATCTGACCCAGCATTTGATTGGGGTGCGTCAAGCGTCTATGTTAGTGTTTAGAAGCAAACAAGATTTATTAATATAATTTTGTCCCTCCATGTGAGGCAATTTTTTTTAAGTCTGGTGAAACTTTGACAGAATTATGCTTGCGATTGATGATTATAATGTCAATACCACAGTTGGATTTGCTAACAAAATTTATTGGATATACCAGATATAGCGGTGATGATACACAAAAAGTTATCCCAAGAATGATGTTTATCAAGGATATGCCTGCTAATACGGATTCTCTACCGTATATAATTAAGGGACATAAATGACATATAAATACCGTTAATAATGCATCTTACAAGTTATAGAGTATGCCTGTAACGCAATCCGACAGTGTATTTCCTCAGCACAAAAGAAAACTTAATGAAGACTCTTTGCGATGTTCCTGTGCATTTTCTCTCTGTCACATATTTGGATTTCGCAGAGATGCGTCCAATGTTATGTTGAAATCTAGTGATGCGGTCATATTAAACCGCTAAAATAGAAAAATAGCTACAACAGTGCAGTTTGGTGTGCTGCAGCTGCCGTTGATTGTACACCTTAATTAAAAATAATAATTTAGTCGATGCCTTTGTTATCGCCTTCACTTTCTCTAGAAGCACGTTTGTTGTTATATATGCAGTCTGAAACCGCTCAAAATCTGTCGTTTCTTGCAGATACCACATACACAAAACCACCAACTGCTATTGCGGGACAATTTATTTGGGAGATAAGTATCCGCCAGGTGTTACTGCACCAAAACATGTTGGTGGCGTCTTAACTTAAACATGAAGACAATTACGAACACAGATTAAATAGATATTTGACTGGTAAAAATAAAGAAAACAATATTAAAGCCATTGTTGGGTCACGCTGGCACTCTCTCATCCAAAATTAACTGGAAATGGTTGACGCAAGCACAGCTCGATTAGTTTAATACGCCCAATAAAACACAACACCTCAGTGACATTAAAGTATCCAAGAAGAGGAAATTCAAATGCAAAAGACCGCTCGTACATTTCCATTGAGTATTGATATTCCAGCCCTGTGTTGTCCTCGGCGCATCCAGCAGTTGAAAATGCAGCGGTGTTAGAGGCTCTCGTAACTGCATGAAGAATGGCGATGAGAAAGAAATTTGGTGTCTTGCAGTCACACAAAGAGGAAAAGGCTTTCGATTACCGGATAGAGTCGTCGAATATCCTCTGAAAACTAGTATTTGCGATGGTTGTACCACACCCACATATACACTATGCTATAATCATGTTAAGAAACATATACAAATTGATAATGGAACCACCCTGGAGTAGCAGTGTCAGCTCATGATTAGCTAGGTGTGATGACATTAGTAGAAGCATTTACTGCAACACCATATGAAAACAACCCTGATTGATTCTGCAATTGTAACATGGCATTCACCATTGCATCAACACCAATTATGTTTAACAACTAATATTTTGAAACAACGTTGACGAAACTAAGTACTAGTAGAATTTGAAAATCATTAACGGTTGCGAACATACATCAGAAAGAGCATAATGTACAGTTAGTTAAAGTTTAAAGCAATTTGCACGCTGAGGCCAATTTATATGTTGAACCTTCTGCCCTTTGAAATGCATTGATTGATCTACAGTAACACTCTGTACCTTAAAAAGCTACATCGAAATTATAATAAATGGCTGTTGTATCTTTCTGGACTTCTTTTAACACTACTATACGTCGATAGACTCTATTCATATGACTGATCGTATGCGTCGATAATTAAATTGCTAAATATGCATGGGTCACATATGGGCTAAGAAATTAAAGGAGGTAGAGGGTATAACGGGTGTAAGGGACCCAAAGTGTTCCAGAAGATGCAGAACAATCACGTTACTATTACATTGCAAGTCGACTGCCTTTAGATTACTAACATGTTTTCTATTTCCGCTATACTTGCTGGTAAGTTGTCCTATAGAAGGTAAATACGTCCATTGATTTTCGGGATCGAGCAAGTCAGTGATCACGGTGACTCAAAGACAATAACAGAATAAAAAAGCCAGGTGATTTGGCTGTCCAATGAAAAAAATTTCGAAGCCATGATAATTTGAGAAAGTTATATGGTACTTGCAAAAAACCCAAAACATGTCCTAATTATGTTAGCTTTGGTGCTATGCACAGACCAATTGATTGCATGCATTTTTAATTGCAGAGGTCAGTGAAATCCGATTAGGAAATAATTGCCTAATGTATTGGTTTCCATGGATCAAAGCTCCACGAAAATGATAAACAAAATAGTCAACAATACATTTGACCCATAACAATATAGGCGATATGAGTACGATTTATTAGTTTACTGTACGCTTGATTGTTAATTCGGTATATTACTTTTTGAAATCTCAAACAATGGTTAAAATAAACCAAAATATATTTCACTTCTTCTTTTCTCGAAACTCCCGAATAAAAGAATTACGTATAAATGATCGAAAAGAGTAAACTAAAACAGAGTGAAATTAGTATGTACCAAGTAATGACAACATAACGAAATACGTTAATTGTTAACAAAATATTTTTGTTAACATTTTCCAGTTCCACGATGAATGAAACGGGTACAGATTCGAAGAATGCATAAGGAGTTGAAGCGTTGCAGAATGAACACAGAAAATCAATATATAACTGCACAGAGATAGGTGCCTTTTTACTTCTTAAAATTAACTTTAAGACATATGAAAATAAACTGTTCTGGAACTTGTTTCAGATATCATACTTGTTGTTAAAGTATTACTGCTTATATCCCAGAAAAGAAATTGGTCACAACGTTTAAGGAGTGCTTTTAAATATATATTAAATTATTTGTTGCACTACTAATAATTGCATTAAACAATGAAATAATGGTAATGTGGACGTTTTACTATCGACATTTGTTTAGTAATGTTAAATAATAAACAATGTAATAATGGTAATGTGGACGTTTTACTATCGACATTTGTTTAGTAATGTTAAATAATAAGCAATGAAATAATGGTAATGTGGACGTTTTACTATCGACATTTGTTTAGTAATGTTAAATAATAAGCAATGAAATAATGGTAATGTGGACGTTTTACTATCGACATTTTTTTTAGTAATGTTTAATTATAAACAATGAAATAATAGGAAATGTGGACGTTGTACTATCGACATTTGTTTTGTACTGTTAAATAATAAACAATGAAATAATGGTAATGTGGACGTTTTACTATCGACATTTGTTTTGTAATGTTAAATATTGGTAATGTGGACGTTTTACTATCAACATTTGTTAAGTAATGTTAAATAATGGTAATGTGGACGTTTTACTATCAACATTTGTTTAGTAATGTTAAATAATAAACAATGAAATAATGGTATTGTGGACGTTTTTCTATAGACATTTGTTTAGTAATGATTAAAAAATGGTAATGTGGACGTTTTACAATCAAAATTTGTTTATTAATGTTAAATAATCACTTAAAATGTAAAGACATTAAAACAGCATTGTGATTTTTAATGTTGACTGATAAGGGCGAAAATGATAACAGACATAAAAAACGAAGCCATATATGTAAGCTGTGTGAGTCCCAATCTGACCGCTTATTCCTCGATAAACTCATAAAAAACAACGTTAATCATTTATAATTGAAATTCTTTATAATTATGATTATGTTTTAAATTTGTATTGTGGTTTTCTAAAGATAGGGTATAGAACCTGTTTAAACGTATGAAGTCTTGTTGAGGGTGTCAGCTACATAGCTATTTATAGAAGGGGATTATCCATCTGCAATTGTTGTGTCAACATCAAATCAAATAATTTGACCAATAGAAGGCGATCTGGGGTTTTGATGATGTGTTTAATTTTATATCATTTAATAGAAAGGTTAGCAGAAACGTACCTATTGTCGTATAAGATTGCAATTAATGTTAAAAAGGCAGATATAAATGAACTTAATATTTGTTCTTCATTAGTCCAATCAATCATGATATGAGAACATATATTTCTTGAGACTGAACAGTTCTATACGGACGCTTACATTTTCATGCCAAAACAGGCATTTTTTATACTGTGTCCTTTGAACTAACTTTCATCTCCAACAAATAATGAGGTTGATATTCCACATGTGTAAGAATGTATCATATTACTCCTTTATCTATTTAAGTGATATTGCTGCTAAACGACAAACGTATATGCCACATTCAACATTAACGTTCAACCACAGGTACCTGTACTACCAGTTATAATAAACAAGTATGATCGATACTTGCTGGTCTATAACATTTGACTTTATGTCAATCGAAACCATTTTTTCAAAAAAGACCCTAACATAACTCGGCCATTGGACGAAGTTATGCTGTTTTTGTTCCACATCTTATTTGATCATTATTCACGGTGTGCTCCTGGAACTTACAACATGTAATGTTGCTGGCACGTTAGAGATTTGTCTATCCACTTAGTTTCGTTGTAGTATTAGTATAGTTCAATAACATTAGTATCGTCCACATACTCTTTAATAGGGTACTTTATTACAAACTCGCCTTGAAGCCAGAAAAAAAATATATTGAGTGACCATGTTATTATATGTTCCAAGTTTACCCGTTTGATCTTGAAACATCAACAAGTCACATGAATCAGCTTCAAAAACATCACGACTTGCAGACTCAGTCAAATACGCTTTAATAGCAAGCCTGGTTACATCAACACCAGCGCCATATCGTCTGGCGGATTAACGTCCGTACATATTGGGAAGAGAATGTCTATAAAATAAACGTACCTTAATGACAGTCAGTAAGTGTGTAAAGGTCTGGTGACCACTCAAGTGTTCGCAACGCTTCAGCATCGAGATGACCGTAAATGGAATCATCCATCCGAGTTTGTACTGTTAGATCTTAATAATCAGTGGATGATGTTCGTTCAATAATTTACAACTACAACTGGTGTTAAATGTCCATACTAGTCAAAATACAAACGATGTCAAAGTGTCGCCAGGCATACAACCCAATACGTACCAGGTCCTGTTGTCAAATCCAGGTTGACAATGCTGGTTTCACTTGTGCGTGACACCATCGATGCAAAGTCAGTTAGCATAAAGACACAACGACAATGTTTGACTAAACGTTATCACTGGGCACGTGACCTTATGTGTGTTGTACCGGGTAATCGAAGACTTCGTCCCAATCGTATTACAAGACGTGATCTTTTTAATCGAAGGAAGTTTCCTTTTCTATTGGTTTGCAATGCACTATGTGACCACCAAACTCCTTGTAAGAGCCATCCCGAATGCAGTTCCGACGTTAGCATTGACTGCAAAGTTCTCAATTCGCATAGATGGATATGATTCAGAATCCGCAATATCCGACGCAAACATCAAAGTGTTCCAGATGATCTTTCGTATCTTCACCGCATCGGGCCAAAGAAACGTCGTGCCAACATCTAAATTGTCAAGAACTGATTCAATTCCATCGATGGAATAATAGCAGGGTATGAGTAATACTGAAAATATATGTTGCTTCGATTGACCACCACAGATGCCCTCGTATCAAAGCCGGATCCGATATAACTTTGAACTGAGCCATTGTAAAACCATACATTACTGAATGTGTCCAATACCTTTTTTAATTAAGACCTGCAATTTATACCCATTTCACATAACCAAAACTGTAATTACTACATATGGCAGTCGTTGTTCAGCGGCTTCATAATCAATTTTACTAATCGTAGCCAGCATTATTTATGTTGATGATAAGGTAATTGCTTTTGTTTTTTCAAGCAAGAACTGTTCAGAAATGTCTGTCCAATGTTAACTAAATAATGTGAGGATTCGATGGCAATATCGGAACTTAGTTTGGGTTCATGTTCATGTGTATAAATATTAGAGTCTTTGCCATGCAACGCCGGACGTTTTCGTCGCACCACATCAATAATTGAGGAAAGGTCTAACGCACCTGTAGTAGGTTCTGCAATACCTGAATTTCGTCCACGATCTGGTGAAAACGTTTATGTACTGTGTAAGCTGTCAGGTTAGAAAAATGTTGTAATCGGGTTTGCCTGGAGCCAGCTGTAATAAATTTGCAGCAATTGTAGCCCATCCAAAAATTGTCACAGTTGTAGTCAACGTTACTGAATTCTAATTTACGTTGATTTTATTGTGATTACCGAGGTAACGCTCTGAACTGCATTTACATGAACGTGTTTCATTATCATAGCAGCAGAGATGATGAATGCTAAAACTCGTTTTAGGAGTGTTTTGAAAAAAGAAAATAAGGCTTCGTACGCAAATGAACCCCCATTCACAAACGCTTTGGCCGAGAGTTCACTACTTACTTTACTTTTTTTTATTACCCACCTTCCCACGGAACTTTTGTAGTTCACCTTATCTGCTGATATCTTTTGTAGTTCACCCTATCTGCTGATATGAATTAGACTCATTATTATATCAAACTAGCTGATGTTTGCCAGCGATAGTAGTGTATCAAAAACCTACACGATGTTATGATCGAGGATCATGTAAATTTATCATTATAAATCCGTGTGGGATAGATTGTGCAAGTGAAAATAAGTTTTAAAATTTAACTATGTCCATGTCCACACTATATCAAATCTGATGAATATTCTCGACGTGTGTGTATCGACTCCATTAAACACAATTAAAGTATTACAGTTATATCTGATCACTTTCGGTATTTGTGTGTATCGCTGGGTAACATAACTCACGTCTGTGTTTTTATATCTGCCTCGAGAAAATATTCTTTCTGGATTTGACTGTCCAGCATCACATGTCGTAAACAACTTAATTTGCTGATAGAGCTTCGTCAATGTCTTTTATAAAAGAAACTACGTCGCTGCTGTCCTAGTTCAACAGTTTTGCGTTTTCATTAAAATCTTTAAGCACTTCGTAGCATTGTTGATTGTCTGCAGATGGTGCAACTAAATATAACTTATCCCAGTTGAGCCATCTCATTATTAGATTATTTTGCAATTGCATCTTACCGGACCCAGATGGGGCTATAATAACAGCTCTAATAATATTTGGTATAGCCGGACGGTGTTCTACTGGTACTTGCAATCGTATCGATGAGAAATCAATAACATTTATGTTATACAAATATAATATATAATATAAACCTTTACTGTGGTCGATGTTGAGCATCCACCCCTACAATGTGATTAACAACAACGATAACAAGAAATAAAAGCGCGTACTTACAGGTAAATGTGTGCGATGTGTACAAAAAATATAATTGTAATATTTAATTTTACTGGCGATGATGATATTGTTACTTCATTAGGATATTTACCTAGAACTCCATGGGCTAATTATCCAGGAGAAAAACATCTTCCAAGATATAATTATTGTGGCTCTAAAACAAGGCTTGAGATTTGAATTTATTAACAATATCAGCCTGGTCAATATCCAATGAATAAAACAAACAGAGCATGTCATATTCATGATGTGGATTATTAAAGTAAAGGTCGCCCCGAGTGGACGAGTAGTCTACAACGCACTCAGTTACGGATCACTGCCATCTCACCTCTCTTTCCGTGGGTTCGAGTCTCTGATTCGGTCAATATGGGTATGTGAGAAAGCTTGCCAGTAGCTACTCGTGGGTCGGTGGTTCTTTCCTGGGTTTTTCCTATTTCTTCCTCCACCATTAATACTTTCTGCCATTATAGCATATCTTGTGCTGATAAATGGCGTTAAGCACTACAGCAACAACAGCAACAACAACAACAAGATTAAAGTAAAGATTGACAACAACAACATAGTGCAGATGTGAAGTTGATTCTCTCGTTAAATTATTTACAACAAAAAAATCTTTCAGAGAATCATTAGCTAATTGGTTGGTAAGATCTGCGATGAAAGGTAAATTATTGTTCGGAGTAGCTCATTAATCAAATGATTTTTAAAATGCAAATGTCACACGTTCCGTTGCTGCGTCGTGGTTAGCACGACATGTAATATTGCAAATATATATATATATATATATATATATATATATATATATATATATATATATATATATATATATATACCGCCACCCAAGCCAATAGAGTACGCACACTTTTGTCAGCGTCCTTATGACGTTAATCAAACATATACTTTGTTTTTACCACATGATATTATTAAAATTGCTAGACGCCAATCAACAAGCACATACACGTTTACTGTTGTTGACGTTACGACTTGAAACAAAGATATCAACAAAGACAGCAACTAAAGTTTCATCTGATTTTGAACGAATTTATGAGCAAGTTTCTTGCGATGGCCAAAACTACTACAGGTGTATATTGGCGAAGAATGTGTTGGTGCACTATCGTCGTGGATGAAGCAACATAACGTCAAAACTAGACGAGCTCATACCGCAACTCATTGTAATCAGGCAATTGTTAAGCGATGTTTTGGATATCAATATGCAAATAAACTATCAATTAACAAACGTAAGAAAGATATGAGATCTCGTGAATGGGTTGCACGACTACCAAGTGTAATAGCTACATTACATAATGAAATTACTCTTGCTATTTGTTTGACACTACCAATGGGATCACAATAAACATATACCAACACAACGACATGACTTTTCAAAACAGCCAGTGCTGGGTAATACAACTGTCAGATATTTTTGTATGAACCCGGTGAACCTGAAGGTGGTAAAAATAAGCGACTGATCCTATTTTGAGTGTGACAACACATACGATTTATACGGGTAGACCTGAAATATTCAGGTTAGTTTGATCTGGTCCCCAACGTGGATTTGTACATGAACAATTGCAAGTAATTCCTGAAGACACAATTAGCACCGGGCTCACTTAACTATCGCCAGGGGTACTATCGACCATAACGTCGATTACATTGTGTACAGGTGGCCATGACATTTTCACATGTGTGACCAAGACGACTATTAATGCCATATGCCGTAAATTGTCTTGTATTATTCTTTGAATACTGCTACAACATTACTGTGCAACAGCTTGTACAATTATTACGCCATAAATTCCCAAACTGATCTATAGAAGTTTCCGGAATTAATTTGCGGATTATTTCACACTGAATCTTATCTCGCTGCAATCTGATTAAATTTTGTAACTGTTCTAATTCTTGATTAATATATGTATACTCAGCATTATTTCTTCACATTAAGCTACATACGTTTTCCGCCATTCGTGCGGTGACAATCCATTAAAAGGTGACGGTTGACCACGATCACCACACGATATCACTGCGATATCTGTCGTCCGTTGCCAATCAATAATTTAAAAAAAAAAATTATAATGAAACTGCATATTGCATGCCGAATTTTCATCGCATGAATGTTTTTTTCTCCCATCTTCTCAGGAGTCCATTTGTCGCCGCAACATCTAAACAAGCTTTGATAAATACAATATTTAACTCCTTGTTCCTTCATTTATATGGCGTGTGTGTGTGTGTGTGTGTGTGTGTATCTCAGAACAACCGTATCAACATAGTTCGTCAAACCCTACCGAAGTAATTAAATCGCACGAGTTGTGTTATCTGATTCTCCAGGTCAGTTAAAGTAAATTCTGTTATGTCTGGTTACCGGAACCTTCATTGACGGAGCAGATGATAAAATATCAGAATGACTTTTGCAATGAATAAATGTAATTCTAATGTCGGCAGATTCAAAATGATCATGAAATGCTTTTTGTTTTTTTTTCCATTCATCGATTGATGCATAAACGTAGATATGTAATTGTCCTAGCAATCCTGAATATTTTATTGATGTATAATGAGACTTTATTGACTCTGACCGCGGTATCGGAAAATATATTAATAATCGTTACTAGATTTATTGAAACATATGCAGGCATAGATGTCATCAAATGTGTAAACTGTGGTGAGGTCATCGTTGATATAACTAACAATTATGCCTAATTATTTACCGTTTGATAAATTAGACTTACTTCGACTAGTACATATATTTCTCTCCACTAGATCAGGAGCAGCAGAGAGGGTGAACCCTACAACTTTCCGAGCGTCGATTCGGAAATCTGAGGCTTCTGCCAAATAGTAAAAAAAATGGCGTCTATTCGATAAAATAAGATTTCCTTATATACGCCAACGTCGTTGTCATCCACCCTCTCTGCTGCTAGTGATTTCATCACTGGGTTAACAAAAAATAATAAATGATTTCAACCAAATATTTGATCGAGTCTTTAGGACGAAAATCATTTATGATGAAAGTCCTAGGACTTTACAAACAAACTAATCGCTAACACCTCACCGCGTAGATCAATTAAATTATTTGACTGGTCAGTGAGTTTGAAATTAATTCTCGTTAACGAATTATTATGGCATCGCATGTAGACAGGATTAATTGGGTTTTCAATAATTAGGAATCCTGGAGGAGCTGTTGGTGCAAATGAATAAAGAATATATCCCTGCTGAGCTTGATTTGATTGCTCTAGATTAATTTGATAGCTTCCTTCAATTGCATCACATACTAAATTGAGCGCAATCACCGTTGAAATATTCACATTATGAGGGGCAATATGCCTACCACCACCATCTGGATCATTATTATACCTGAAGAGGACAGTTGAATCTGATTTTTGTAGCGCCTTGATATCGGTTTTAACAATTCTTGCTAGTTCATCAGCGTTGTATTTGGGAAACTTGAAATTACGCAGATTGTCCTCTGTGATATTGTAATCGGTTAGGAATCGTTGTTTATTGTCGCTGTTGTCATTAATTATTGTTTGAATAATTAGTTCATAGATATATTTCATGTCCGATATAAGCTGATTTATTATTTCAACGTGTTTTTGCGATTTTGTTTTCCGTAGTTGTTCTAGTTGTGTGTCATATAATTGTTTAATCTCATTAAAATAACCACGGACGTCAGTTAGCGTAAATGAAATAGTAACAGATGAGTCGGTTGTTCTTTTAATGATAAAATCCCATTGCAATGTTTCTTTGTTGGTAAATATAAATCTATCGGCGATTCTTCCTTTTCTTATATCAGATAAATTATCTCGATAACTGGGATTGATTTCATGATATGATTGTATGTCCGTGGTTAAGTCGGTGGCGGATTTTTCCGGTGGTAATTCAGGCCATCCTAACACTGTTCTTAACGAGCTGTTATATATATCTACAATGTATCCCTCTGTGCTTATTTCGATCAACGACGAGAGCGTCGGTTGATGAAGATTAATAGCTATTTTTGATTCTTTTCCAGTGATTGATTTTATTCTACGCTGAATTTCAGCATTGATTTGCTTAATTTGGTACGACCCAGTTGGTAACGAAACTGTTTCCCACTCTGGAGTACCATCGGGTTTATTCTTATACGAGAACACCAGTGTGTTATTGGGTTGCTGACCACTAAATGCAACCGATCTGATATTAGGCCAACTGTGATACACTCGTAGTTTTGCTAGCGCTATCTCCTTCACTGGGACCGGAGAGGGGAAATTCACACTGAATTCTGGATTCGTTGATGTTATTGATATCATACTCGTTTGTACTGGGTTCGTGTTCTCCACTATTCGTTGAAGTAATTCCATCGGTGTCGTCATCGCTGCTATACTCATGATTTATTTCTAATTTTGGTATCGAGGAATCATAAATACTGACCATCACTGAGAACTCACAATCTGGTAATGTTGATATTATTGAGATCATTTTTTGTTTTTTTGGGTTCGTGTTTTCTGATTCCATCGGTGTTGTCATTGTTATTATATTCATGTTGTCGCTCTAATTTCGATATCGCGGAATCAAAAATACTGACCATCGCTGAGAATTCACTATCTGATATAATCGTATTATCGAGTGACGACGATATCATCAATGATAATTGCGAGTATGCGGTTGATGCAATATGAAATTTAAGTAAGTAATTCTGCAGTTTACTCTGGCTGCATGATGATATCTTTTTTGCTATCCCGGTTAATATACCCCCGATTGTAGCCACCGCAGAAATGCAAATTGGAACTACGACCGGGGCAATCATTGTAACCGATGCAAGTATTATTCCGGCACCAGTGAGAACGCTTGACACCGAGTATATAGTAACATCAATTGCGGTGATTCTTCGTCGGTATTTTTTTATTTTTATTTGATACTCCTCAGTGAGGGTTTTGAGTCTATTCTGAAATTCTCTGACCTGATCATAGCGACATTGCGTCGATGACAAAGTCATTGTTGTTATTTTAAATCCGCTAGTGTTTTCAATTATTTGTCATCGTTAGCGGGAATTGCTAGTACTTCAGTCGGAAAAATGAGCTACGAGTTCTAAACACCAGGCTATTTTTGATCTAATGGTGGAGCTATCAACCGCGACGACATTAAAGTTTTTTTTGCGACCATCCATAATTAACGTCGCGGTGCCACCAGAGTAGGTTTTACCGTCCGCGATCATATTAAATTGATCGATAGAGATCCACGTTAGCCTGTAGATACCATCGACCCATGTTGGCTTGTAGTCAGGGCCCACTATGCCGGGGAGACCCAAGATACCGATGGATAATGTAGTATAACCGTCTCTTATCCAATCCATGGTTCCATGATTAACCGTATACACGATATTTTTAACGCCCGTGTAGTGATGTGGAATCTTTACCTTTTCAGATATTCTTTTCAGGTTAAAAAGATCGTCGAAAATATCGAGATAATTTACCCTGATTTTGGTAGGATCTATTGTTTTTCCACTCTCCTCCCTGTTAGAGAAGAATAATGAAACCAGAAGGTCTTCAACTTTAAGCTCTGCTTGGGTTTTAATATGGTTGTCGATGTTAGAAAATTTCGTCGTGATATCTTGGAGGCTACTGCCCTCAAAGAACTTATTAACAATATCGCTGGTGTGCTTTTGTTTGTCAATAGCGCTTTTAATTTCCGCGAGAGTCATGCCTGTCAACGATGTGGTTTCAGACACAGGTGTTCTCCCTAAAAATTTATCCACGATGGTATTAAGTGTTGTTTGTCTCACCATAAACATATTAATATCTTTGAGAGTCATTGTAGATGTAGCCGGGACACCAAAGAAATTATTAGCGATGTAGGCATTGTGAGTGTGCTTGCCGATAAACTCACTGATTTCAGCGAGAGTCATGCCAGCCACAAGCGGGGTTCCAAAGAATCTACCAATGACGTCGTTAGTGGGTTTTTGATCTTCGCTTACTTTAAAAATCTCGAGATAATTTGCCTTGATTTCTGAAGCAGTCATCATCCTTCCAGCTTCCTTGTTAGCGAAGAATGAATTCAACAAGTCTTTAATTTCAGCGAGAGTCATGCCAACCACAAGCGGGGTTCCAAAAAATTTATGTACGACATTTTTGCGAACACTATTATAACCTCGTATAAAATCATTCAGCTCACGTTCGTTGGTAGCAATCGCGTCGGTGATCGTAGACACAAGTGCGCCTGGTTTAAGTTGTCCATCGTTGGAATACAGTGCAATAGAGTTTTCAGCGGCAGCGCGATGCCGTATCAAAATGTCATTCACGGATATATTACTGCTTTTCAATTTACCCTGGCGATCTTGAAATACAACTATTTCGTTCGGGTCAACACTTGTTAAATTTAACGTCTCAGCGATTTCATCTTCTATTATTTTTTTTACATCCTCGATAGAACCCGCAGATGTTTCCTCGGTGGGTTCCAACATTGACAGAGGTTGTCCCCAAATATCGATCATTATTGTTAGCGTAACTTGTGTTTTCAATTTATTGATCCTTGTAATTTCCCACTCGTGTATTCGTTTACAATAATATGAGGTGGTTTCCACGGAGATCCAAAGGATTTTAATGAAATCCCCGCGAGGACATTTAATACTTCACGGCCGCATATCGGTGGATCATTTAATTGTTGTGTTGGCAGCGTGGAATAAAAAATCGGAAACCCTTTGAGTTTCATCGAGGAATTTATATACCGCATAAACTCGCTTGGCGGAGCTAACCCATATGAATCGAAATAGACAATTCCACGTGGATCAATCGCGTATGCAACCCAGTGAGTTCCCGATCCGCTGCTGTTATCAAGATTGATGATACCGGTTTCAACGTTATTTGGTTTTCTCGGTAATTGATCTCTCATAAAAACCCCTCTGAAGTTTTTTATCGCTAGTTTTTTAGCAGCATCAATTAAATCAAAATTGGACATAGGAACCATAGGTCCCTCAACTATAGGTTCCTCAACAATTGGGCCGGAAATCGAAGATTTTTCAACTAATAAACCGTTCCTGGTATTTTTCTTAGACCCGATCCGTTCACGGATTTGCCGCTGTACCATGAATACGGGGTTCCTGGTAGGTACAACCCCTTTCCCTTTTTTTTATATCCTTTCCCAGTTGCCTTTTTCAACGCCATCCCTGCTGCGGTCCCAACGGCTCCCAACGCTGCCGCCTTCGCCACCGCTGGGGCAGCCGCTGCAATCAATGCTGGTATTGCGGCTAACAAAGGAAATATACCACCTGATTTTATCATGTTCGCGACTGCAGCTTTCGAAAATTCTATTTGAACTCCTCGCTTATTTTTCATTGCATCATTGAAATGTTTTATTTGACGATCCGTTAATGATATTTTATGTGTACCTCCGGACATCTGCGCTGGTTTTAACGTTATTGTTGTTCCACATTCCTTAGCGGATTTTGATTTTAATTTCTTGACTTGACCATCAGTCAGCTTGACACTAACAACACTATATGGCATTTTATTGTAAAACATATTTATTCTTTCAATTGATCTAATTGGGGAAATCCTATGGAAACTTTTCAAGTTTCATTTACAGATTTTCCACTGGTGCATCAACAAGTCTCATTCGTCCGCCAGCCCCTTCTAACAACATTGATTTGTCGCTGAGAATAACAGCAACCGCTCTATAATCAACACCACCAGGATCTATACGAGCCCTAAAATGTATATCAACAACGGATTGCCTTGTTAAATCAAGATGTTCCAGTGAAAAGTAATAAATTGGATACAAGTTCTTAAAATCGAGCTGAGATATTTGCAAACCAGTATCAACATTTTGATCACGACCCATATATGACAGCATCCGATGATACACACGTGCTATTTGGTTGTTTCCGTAATTAAGCTGTATATCCTCAGATGGTTCTTGTTGTCCGTTTATTCTCAGTGAAACCTCACTTACCCCTAACCGATCAAATATCATATGACTGCGTTCTTGGGAACCTAATCGATTCCGATTCTGCAGCGCTATAAATATATGACGTGGAGCTGAAACGCCTTGTTTTGATGCCAGGTGCCATGTTAATGTACCAGCGACATTATCCTCTTTAGCATCAGTCGTTGTTGTTAGCCAACTTAGCAATGATTTACCACCGGTTTCCATAAACGAAAGTAGCCGCTCTTCCGTGGTAATTGATGGAGTCATTACTGGCATCCATAATACTATTTTACTCAAAACAACTTTACCATCAGCAGCACCAGTACGCCAAATTGCATCATTGTCATTGCCTTTTCGCACTAATGCGATTGTGTGTTTGGCTCCATAGATGACTTTTCTTACATTTCTGCAGAATCCAAATATGTGATGGAGTGGAATCGCACATGAAAACTTTTTATCTTGTCCTTCCAATGCTAATTTTCGTGTTGCAAATCCTAAATTGAAATTACCATTAACGCCTCCGAGAATATCAAACGCAGCTCCGGGTCTAGCTCGACGTTCTGGATTAATTGCTTCTCGTTGATTATCAACTGCAGTATCTTGTGCTGTTAACACTTTAATGTATTGAAGGTGGTCAGCGTTATCAGAGGTATCCTTTGCAAACATCATAGATGGACCAGCCGATCTTGTATAATCATCGGAGTATCTTGATAATCCGATTATTGTTGTTGCAACATCAACCTCGCGGTCTATTGATTCAATTTCTTTTCCATCAATGAGATATCTTGCACTTTCAAATAACGCCATTATACCGTTGTTGACGAAACCAACTCGGATATTTGAATCATTTGCATATGGGGTATCAGCTGCATCATTTGTTACAAGTTTTCCTTCTACTTCAATAAATGCTTCACATGGTAAAAAGTATTTACTGGTATCTTGAACTTGAAGTTCAATTCGCGATCGTAGGTCGGGTTGTATTGCATGATAGGAATAGTATTGATAATCGCGGACGGAATCATCCTTGCGCATTGGGGCTTCCATATCTAACGCGGGATCAGCTGTTCGTTTAAACATTTATAACATTACTAGCGTTTTCAATTGTGAAACTCGAAGAGTTTAACGCTAGCGTTTTAATTCTTTATAATCATCGTCGTTGAAAATTCCTCGAATTTCTTTTTTGTTTCAAACCACTTCCTGCTATCGCGTTCATGATAGCGCTATCTGTTACCGGTGGTGACGAAGTCAATTGCGCTAGTTTTTCTTCCACTGCGTTATTTATTGCTTTGCTGATTTTTGCAGGCATCACTGTAGTTGATGGCAGCACTAATGACGAAGTCATCGATGACGAAGTCATTCGTGGTTTCTTTCGCACCAATGATGCTATTTTATCTTTCGCAGCAGAAAATGCCTTTCCTGCAAGATTTCCAACGAAATTGATTCCCTTATCACGGATAGCATCAATGGCTTTCATTGATAATTGTTTAGCTAACGGCGCCACCTTGGGAGCCATTCTTGTAAATAACCCCGCAATGGTATTGCCGAAACCATCTCCGTACCACGCGCGATAAACAGGCAATCGTGAGTTCACCACGTAGACACTTACGGGTTTATCATGGTTATAGTGTATAATCATCTTGTTATAAAACTAGTAGTTTTTCAATTAGTGGTCAATCGCTTACATCCATAAGATTTTCATCGTTGTGATTTTCAACTAATTCAGCAATAAGTTCTCGATATACATTAATGTCCATGATACCACCAGCAAATAATCGTCTACAGATATCAGCGGCCTCGTTAATTATCTCGACGGAGTTATTTCCGGCTCGTTTCCCTCCGATGAGAACCTCTAACCGTGATATATCACTGAGAATATTACCAGGACATGTCACGGTAGAGTCAAATACATCCTTTGGATTTTTAATCGAATATCCCTTTCCGCTTGTTTCCTCAGTTGTACCAGTTGCGCCCTGACTATCATCAAGTAATTGCCTTTGTCGGCCTCGACTTTGTTTTTCTCGTTCTTGTTGTTTTTGTATACCATAACTATCAACTCCTACTTTAAAAGATCTATACTCAATTGTATCCTTTTTCAAATTACCAATAATCCCCTTATTCGTTTTATACAACCAATTAACCCATTCATCTCGGCTTATTCTACTGTTTTTATACTCGTCTTTTAAAAAATCCTTTCTAGAATCAAAGCTTTTGGCGGCGAAATCACCAAAAGTCGTATAATCTTTGAGTTTTATTAATTCAGGTTTTTTTATTTTTGTTATAGCTTCTTCGGTGAGTTTGTCTATAAAGGAAACACCTCTTGGGGTGACGACATCAACAGGTTGTGGTTCAGGTGTGGAAACTCTTTGAGTTTCATCATCAATATCAGCTAATCGTTCATACTCACGCTGAGTTTTTATATCACTGGATAACTGTTGTATCCCTGCGCGTGTTTGTCCGGTCTCTGCTGCTACCTTTTCAAGCACACCAAGAACAGGCACTTCTCGTCGCTTGCCTTCCTTAGGAATATCTCCGTATATTGCTCGTTCAGTTGCTGTTTTCACATCGCTGGTCGCCTTAGTTACCGGGGCGAACAGTTGTTCACTTGACACAGAAAAGTCAGTCTGCGCTTGTTGTCGTTGTTGAAGTTGATCGCGAACTCTGTCTCGAACCGGTATAAACTTTTTAATTGCTGCTAGCCGCTCTCGGGCTAATCTAGTTGTAAGCGATTCACCAACCATATATTGTTTGTGAACTAAATTTTCAAATGTGAAATCCGGAGGGTTTCCATCATAATTAAAAGCTTAGTTATTAAATAACTTAGTTATTAAATAATGTACCATCAAGCTAACGTATTCATCTTCGACAGGGTTAAACTGTACGACGCTATTCGCGAGTGTTTCAGAAATAACATCGCTGGGGATTTCAGAATTGTAATATCTGAGAATGGCGATGAACGATTTGTGTTAACGACGCGGCAACAAGAACAATTACGTGAAAATGGAGGCGTCGCGGTGATTACTTGCTACTACGACCAGATCATCCATTATGCACATAACTGCATGAGCAAGTCCAAACTGATGAGTATCCTTTCAGGAGAAAATCCTATGTAACAAGTGTTACAAAAAAACGCTAAAAAAAAAATAAATAAATAAATTATTTAAATTATTTACGAAAGCCTATATTATTTTTTAGTAACACTCACGTGGTTAAGATACGGGTCGCTCCTCGTTTAACATTTTTCTAAGATCACGAACTTTAGAACCAATTTCAGCTCGTTTTTGATATTCTTGGCCAAGCTTTTGACGTATTGCTTCAACGGTGCTAAATAGCGTTATAAATAAATTAATGTCGTTACCGTACAAACAACCATTAATGGATTTTTGAATTCCTTTCACGAGCCTGTACATCCTAGGTAAAACATAACGACCCTTACTAGACAGATATTCAATATCTTCATATTCCGAGGTAATCTTGTCAACGTCGAGACTTTCAGATAATAATACCCCTTTATTATTTAAATTTGAGATTTCAGCAATTATAGCATTTACATCATTGATATCCATTATTTATATTTTTATATAAATAAATTTATTTATAAATATAGTATACTGTATCTCTAATTAATAAAAATAAAACATATATGACAACACATCTTTGGAACTCCTTGGGTGCCTTCGCATCCAAGTAAGCCCAAGGGGGACCCGAAACATACATCTCCGGAAGGGAGGCCTAAGGTGGCAAACGCCATCTTAGACCGCCCAGAAGATATGCTTGAGGTATAACGTCACAACATGGACGGCACAATGCCATATATTTCCACTCGAGTGTTGTGGCAAATTTTAGGCATAACATATACTTAATTAACTTAATTAAGGATGGATTATAATTCAATGGAACGATGATGGTATGATATATTTCCGCTCGAGTGTTGCGGCAAATTTTAGGCATAACATATACTTAATTAACTTAATTAAGGATGGATTATAATTCAATGGAACGATGATGGTATGATATATTTCCGCTCGAGTGTTGCGGCAAATTTTAGGCATAACATATACTTAATTAACTTAATTAAGGATGGATTATAATTCAATGGAACGATGATGGTATGATGTGGGCGTGGTAAACCAAACCAACATGGCAACCCATGAAATCTCATTCATGGTTGCATGAGTTGGAAAAAAACACCAACCCACGCTACCGAGAATGCGATAGCATGGGTTGCCATGTTGGTTTGGCTGAGGGGGGACCGCCCCATCCCCCCAATTAATAGAAAAAAACATCTTCCGTTTCGCCATCAAATAATGTGTCTGCTATGGGGACCGAACACGTAGTAGTTGATAGCTATGTTTACAAGACAAACACGATACCATTACACCACGGACTAGTCATACAGAATAGAGATTTTTTAATATATATATATATAGATCTGATATACTTAACAATAAGAGATTTTTAAAATAGACAATTTTACTGTATCCATCGTATTTAGGAATATAAAATACTAAGTACACAAAAAAAAAATTAATTTAACTGTTTGTAAATATCAATCACGCATGCCTGCGTCAGTGAAATACCGATCATACAGGGTGGGAAACAGAAGTGTGTACTGAAGGTCACATGAATACCGATCAATATAGAGGAGAGGGAAGACATGTATACTTAACAATAAGAGATTTTTAAAATAGACAATTTTATGCTGCAACAATGAGAAATATTTTAAACAAAATAATACAGTTGTTTAATAAAACAGCGTTTTATATACTCTGTTATAATTCTCTAGATAAAATACAT
The DNA here is from genome assembly GCA_029339505.1 of Unio delphinus. NCBI lineage: Eukaryota > Metazoa > Mollusca > Bivalvia > Unionida > Unionidae > Unio > Unio delphinus. The sequence goes on along the minus strand of JAQISU010000018.1, from coordinate 11,790,636 downwards.
TCACATACAAGGAATTTTAACCACGCCCACATACTTCAATGAATAGGAAACACTCGCGTTCCGGCTGAGCGAACATAGGTAATGCGTGGATTATAAAGAACGTCTGTACTGAAAAGAACGAGTTAGCTGTCTGCTTTACTGCTAGTCCACCCACCCCACACATGAGATATGTAGATAAATAAAACTAATAATGCAGTTTTAGCCCACAAGTGACAATAAAAAGTTTTATTCTCTATCGAAAACTCATGCATTATATCTCCATTACAGTCACGTGGGCGCACCTAGTCAAGTACAGGTAATATAGCAGGCGACAAATTCCTTTGACGTCATAATACAAGGGAACTTAGTAGGTAGGGTGTGAATTGTAGTGCGGATTTATCCATAAAGGATTTATCTCCCTTAAATAGTTTCAGTGTATACGAACTTTATTTTATGACCATTTTTTTTAGACAGAGATGTTTTAATGATGTTTTCAGCAACAAATCGAATGGAAGTACTGCAAATATCGAAATATTTTCCAGCCGCATTTATCGACTGAAAGCTTCTCTCTTCATTATTTTCTAAATCAAACGATTTCACACCCTTGGGATGTTTCGCGTGCTTACCAGCGTTGCTTTTTAAAAGGTTATCGCGCTGCGAGACGGCTTGAAGATTCCCAAGACAATTATCAGTCTTCACGCCATTTATGTGATCAATCACAAGACCGTCTTGGATTAATCCGTAAAATGCTTCATAGATGGCTCTGTGACAGAGATACTTCTTCCTCCCAGCTGAAAACATCAAATAGCCCATATTATTCAGATACCCAACAGGTTCTTTGAGTCTGCGGTGCCTGACAACACCATCACTAGAGGCTTCGTAATTAGCAAGCACTGGGTGAGGTCTGAAATCTTGGCTCATTTGTATAATAATACTACTTGTCTAATTTATTATCTGCTTTAATTATAAATCTCTGGATATAATCTTGAGGGGTTTTTATTACTTTGTCCTTGATTTTATCAAGGATGACGGAGTCAATGATTCGTTTGTCATAGTAGCGTTTTAGTTCCCTGTATCGTTTACCCCCACAAGCAAGGCATAATTGCGATTTTCCTCTAACACCCACCCCACATTGGAGGCATGCGAGAGGGCCTTTTGAACCGTTTCTCACGCTTTGCATATGATACCCACAGAATTCGCTTCTGCATGATTTGTTACACGGGGTTGTAGATCCAATCATTAGCCACTTGCAGTGATTCATTATACTATATTTTTCTATTTAAATACTTGTTTTAATTATAACATGGAGGAGTTCAAGAGATTATCGAAAATTAAGCCTTGGAAAAATACTAAATTCAATCTTGATAGGGAGTTCCAAAGATTATCGAAAATCAAACCTTGGAAAAATACTAAATTCAATCTTGATAGGGAGTTCCAAAGATTATCGAAAATCAAACCTTGGAAAAATACTAAATTCAATCTTGATAGGGAGTTCCAAAGATTATCGAAAATTAAGCCTTGGAGAAATACTAAATTCAATCTCGATAGAGTCTCTGATACACCAAAACGTCTAATCGGTGATAGAACTATACTCGGTAAAATCAGGGAGTGTTTTAATGAATTCTACCGAGACGGTGCAGCATACTGTTGGTCGACATTTCGAATTATTGATGAAGATGTCAATGTACCCATCATCGATGCTACTATGAACGATAAAAGAGCAGCTGAGATAATTTCACACCTTGGTGAGAAATCCAAAGGATTTCAAGCAAAGCAATTTCCATCCAAAGGATTTCAAGCAAAGCAATTTCCATCCAAAGGATTTCAAGCAAAGCAATTTCCATCCAAAGGGGAAATTCAAAGATGGAAATCCAAAGGTGGAAAATCCAAAGGTAAATTGCAAAGCAATTCCCAACAAAGCAATTCCAATCAGAAGTATTTTTTCAGAATAAAATTCATTATCGAAGTCGAAGGCAAATGGATTATTAAGGATAAATTTGAACCAATCCTCAAGGATAAAAAAACTGTCATTGTAAGTAGAGATTCCAAACCAGGAATTCTAACTGGAATTGACAAACCATACTACGAGAGATCTTATCCCGTAACAGCAATCGTTTATGGGATATATCCGTTAAATGATAAACCCGATATTGCAAAACTAGCTCCTATGAAATATTCACCATTGACTTCGTCAAGGCTCAATTGTGTAGCAACACGGGTAATGGAACACTTCACAAATGCATCCCGAGGAAATAAACTAACTGATCTGCGACGTAGGAAAATAACAGAATGGGAACTGACAGTGAAACAGCACGGTGCAAAGATTTCTGATATAGCTAAATTAGAAACATTATTAAGATTTCCAATAACAGTTATGACGATAACCGGAGAGGTTTTATACGAACCGAAATATAACAAAAATGGAGCCCCAATACAGATTATTGATCATAACAAACACGCGTGGACACCTGCGGTAACAGTATTTCCACGAGAACGAACCGTGAAATATATCCCCCGGAAATTTTCCGGGGAATTTTCCGGGGAATTTTCCGGGGATGTTTTCTATGAAGAGAAATTATTTGATGCTGTTCATGCGTTGTGTAAAGATGATCCTGTGTCAGTGTGGTTACTTAGTAGTGCTGGTTCCGAATCAGGATTTGATCAATTTGTAAGACCAAATGGTGAATTATATCGCGTTGAAGAATTAGATAACAGAATGAGAAAAATCGCTAGTGATTTTTCACCGGAGAGTTTCCATGAAAAACTACTCACGAATAGTTTTACTATTCCATCAGTGGTAGCTCACTTCGCAAGAGAAAAAAACTCATGGCGTCCAACACGAAGTGATTTTCTCGAGGACGTTAAATTGAGTTGCATCGAATTTGGTCATGGAGGACTGTGGAATACAAAATACCATCGTGACGGTATGATTTCAATTGATATATCCGCGTGTTATCCTGGAAGTTTTCTCGGGTATGGGGAATGCGCTGAGTACTTCAAACGATTTGGACACCCCACGCATGAAATGACTCGTGTTGCGATTAATGGACCATTGCCTGATTTTGATTTAACCGGATTCGCTCGTGTGATATCATTTGAACTCGCTACAGGGTTACATCCGTGTAGTTATGTTTGGCTTGGTAGACACCTATCTGAAAAACACTGGATGCCAATAGTGATATTGAGATATATGATTGATTGTGGCATGCTGATATCGTTGATTGTTTCCGAGGCTATTATATGCTATCGAGCTCAGAAAGAAGTTTGGCTACCACAACCCGATCTAGATAGAATAATCAACGAACTACGAAAACAGTTTCCAGAAGAACAAATCATGAATTGGTCTAAGAAGTTATTTGAAATTAAAAAAGAACAAGCAAAAGATTTTGGACGAAGAATAATCGGTAAATTTACCCAGGGTGGACGATACGACAACGCAAAATACTCTTCGCGGTTGATCATAGATGTCGCTGAATACGATTTTCTTGTAACGGATTTAACGAAACAGGGAAAACTTGTATCCCGTAAGGATGCTTTTCTATCCAATGGTGAGAAATTAGGTACGGTTGTTACCTACTGTGATGGATATAATTCCCAGTACACACATTTGAGAAGTTCAATGCTAGCCTATGCTTGCATTAATCTATTTTCGATGATAAATAGATTTCCTAATACCGCGGTTAGAGTAGCCACTGATTCGATGTATATACACAATAAGTACAAATCAGCTGTAGCGGCATTCACAGATCCGGAGGAAGCGTGGGGGCGTTGGCGATTTAAAAAGGAGATGCTACATGAGTATTGTGAATCCGCAGACGTTGCCATGGATGAAAAGTACTTAAAATGTGATGAGATTCAATCAGAATTTTCTAATGCACCACCGGTATCTGATCCAATATGTAGATACAAGACAGTTTATTTAAACGGTTGTGGTGGGTCAGGAAAGACAACTCGTGCAATTGAATTATATCGTGGTGGTGGAAATACTTGTATTTCTACTAACATGATTGTGTTAACACCGACTCACAGACTCGCCAGAGAGATGATACAGCGAGGGGTAAATGCTTGCACTTACCATAGTTTTTTTCGATGGAAAGGTGACAAATGGACTCCTGAGCGTATGGGTGATAAATTCATTCCTGAAATCATAATTTGGGATGAAATATGCACAGTGTCATTAGATGTATTAAAAACATTTCTTGAGTGGTTGTTAAACAAAAACACAAAAGTCGTCATGTGCGGTGATCACGGCCAACCACCACCATTTGTCGGTGGATCTCCACATGAATGGCTAAAGGGTTCTGTAGACTATTATGAAGAAATTAATACCGACCATAGATCACTTGATGAACAATTACGCGAGTTCAAAGCACTGCTTAGATTACAACCGGATAAAATCCAATGCGAAATAGTGCGTGAAATAATTTCAGAAACTCCTATGAATGATTTCTGGGAAACGTGGAGACCAAATGATTTGATAGTAGCAAGTAGAAAAATAGTCAGAGACACACTTCAGATGAAGTTATTTGAATTGCATAAAGAAAAATTTGCAACGCTTCCAGTACCGTTGTGTTATAGGCCTTCGGATACACGAAAGCAGAATATAGAAGTTGATATTCCAAGCCTGACAAAGTCAGGAAGTGAAAAGCAGATTCTCGTGTTAAATGATATTGTGCTGGTTGATATCAATGTCGTTGAAGATGCATTGCGTGCTAATAAATCCCCATGGACGCTAGGATACGCAGCAACAATACACTCTTCACAGGGATTGACTATATCGGATACAATTGTTTGGATGGTAGATAATCGCATCGAATGGTCGAATTTAGTCTATCTCGCAGTATCCAGAGTACGAAGAATAAATCAGCTTCGAAGAATTGTCGTCATGACAGAGTCAGGTGGCGATGATGAAATCATTGGTGATGATAATGACACAACAATAAGTGATATTGATGTTAGCATCATTAATAAAAAACTCTCCGGTTACAAACAACAGGACAAAAAAAAACAACGAGAATTTGATATTGATGCTAAATTAATAATCACTTTGAAGAAACAACAGAATAATCACTGCGCGAGTTGCAATTGTATAATGCGTTGGCAGTATTCGGATAAGGATCCTCGCCAATTCACCGTAGACAGAAAAAATAACAATCTCGGTCATGTCAGAAATAATGTGATGTTGACTTGTCTTGAGTGCAATAGACGCCGGGGTGAAAGCACAATGCCTCTGGCATCGGGTGCTAATTAAGACCATGCGGTGGTAATTGAGTATCCTCGGGAATAACCTGTAGTTGTTGTCGAGTAAATCCTCGCTGAGGAGCAGTTGAATCCAGTTTATAGATTGCTGGTCTACCAGTTGATCGTGTTATACTAGATATCTTATGCGTAGTGACGCTCCAAATAGGATCAGTAGCCCTTTTTCTACCCCCTTCAAGCTCTCCTGGTTCGTATAAGTACCTAACAGTGACATTACTACCAAGAATTGGTTGGGAAACGCTAGCGTTTCTAGGGAAATCTTTTTGTGGTTGTACGGGTATTGACTTCTTTTTAATCGCGTTGATAGGTTTCATGTTGATTGTTCTAGTAATCTCGTTATTCAGTGCAGTAATCACAGCTGGTAACCTTTTGACCCATTCACGGGATCGCTTTTCTTGAATGAATTCTTTTGCGTATTGATATCCAAATAACCGCTCAGCAATCGTCCGATTAAATCGTTCTACAATGGCCTGATCGCGATGTAGCGCAGTATGCCCTCGTCGTATGGTGACATTATGATTTTTCATTGTAGATAAAACAGCGCCTTGAAATTCCTTGCCAGGATCAACCTGCAATAGATTCGGCCAGTGCAGAGGACCTCGTCGATAAATCCTTTCAAATGCAGAAGCAACTTCAGTGGCTGATTTTGTTTTTAACGGTTCTGCTTCTTTGTATCGACTTGCAATATCAACTACGGTTAACGCGTATTTGTAACCACGATCATGTGGCAGAAATAATATATCAGCCTGATGAACTTCATTAGGAGCGGTCACATCAAAATGCGAGAATTGAATTTGTTTAGGTGGTGGTAGATAAATTTGCCATAGTGCCTGTTTGGATAACCAATCCGCCGCTGTAGTTTTTTTCACTTTTGCAGCGCTAGCGAGTTTATGGACTGCTGATTTACCCCTCCAGTATCCTCTTGGGGAATAATAAATTGATTCCATATTAAAATGCTAGCATTTTCAATTACCAGCACCCATCATCAATTTGCCTTTCATAGCTGATTTTACCAACCACGAAGCCAACTTTTCTTTAAAAGATTTATCAGGAATAGCATTTAACGCATGAATTAATTTCACATCCGCGAGATGCCTGTTTTGCAGGTTGCTGCTTTTATAAGCAACATCATGAAGGTGACAGGCCTTATCAATGGCGTTTATTGGTTCTTCACCGGGTCGGGGTTGATTTTGATCATCAAGTCTGATATCTAATCGTGTTCCGGGACCACAATAGCTATATCCTGGAAGGTGCTTTTCTCCGGGGTACTTTGCCCACGGTGTTCCTGGGAGTTTTGTCAATTTGGCTGCAATATCACCTCCTCGTTTTTTTTTAAAACATCTCCGGATTGTAAAATCTTTGATTTTGTAGAAATAAATCTAAACTTTTTTATACCACATGTTGCACATCTACCAGTTAGTGCTGATCTGTTATTTTTAGTTGTAACCGTCGTCACATCATTTGTGCTAGTACGCGTTTTACACTTCACACAATATAGATCCATAATTTATGTATAGAGATATGAATATAATTGATTTTTCAGCGACTAAAATAAGAGAACCAGTTAAGCATCATGCAGCGCTACCAAACTCTATCCGTGCAATTATAATCGGGCCATCTGGATCCGGTAAAACGCAATTGTTGCTCAATTTAATAATGAGATGGATGAAGTGGGATAAGTTGTATTTAATTGCCCCTAGCGTAGATGATCAACGATGCTATGAAGTGTTAAAGGATTTTAACGAGAATGCATCAGAAATTAAAGGTGAGAATACCATTGATTTTATAACTGATATTGACGAGGCGCCATCCGTGGATGACCTTGATGGGAGCATTAACAATTTAGTCGTATACGACGATGTGATGTTAGACAATCAAAAAAACCCAGCTAGAATATTTTCCCGGGGGCGTCACAAAAACACTGATGTGATATATGTCACTCAACGCTACACTCAGATTCCAAAAGTGATCAGAGATAACTGTAATATTCTTGCTGTGTTTAACGGCGTTGATACACATACGCTACGAAATATTTGGCAGACATGGTGTTCCGATATGGACTTCAATCAATTTAAAAATTTCTTTAGTTATGCTCAGTCAACCCCGCATGGATTTGTAACAATAAATTTACATGATCCTCGGACACGATATCGTATCGGACTCGATCAAATATTTGGTTGAAATCATTTATTATTTTTTGTTAACCCAGTGATGAAATCACTAGCAGCAGAGAGGGTGGATGACAACGACGTTGGCGTATATAAGGAAATCTTATTTTATCGAATAGACGCCATTTTTTTTACTATTTGGCAGAAGCCTCAGATTTCCGAATCGACGCTCGGAAAGTTGTAGGGTTCACCCTCTCTGCTGCTTCAGGAATTATACAATCTAAGTCAGCATCCTCGAGTATCGATCCACAACAATGTCGTTTATGAGCATGTCTTCAAAGCGTAAATTTATCAATTAGTTTTCTGCTGATCGTTTGCGGTTTTATTTTTGTAATCACTCATATTAGGATTTTTTCATTGGAATAATCCGTCCGCGGAGGTAAGCAACTTATTTTTGAATCTATCATATATCGTAACAATACAGTTGGTACCGAGCGTTTTTCTAAAACGTGTTTACCAAACCAGACATAATATATCAGGTGAAGGTCCTTAGCAAACTAAAATGAAGTAATTCATGCGAATCCATTTATATCAAATTCGGGTAGAGGTCGGTTTATAGATACTCTGGCCATCTCGTGTGGTGGATGTCGAAGCCGTTCAAAATCGGGTAGAGGTCCGTTTATAGATAATCTGGTCATCTCGTGTGTTGGATGTCCAAGCCGTTTAAAATACTCATGGCTCTCTTCCATTAACAAAACGTCCGTACTAACACGCCCCCATATCAACAGAGTTAACATCTTTATAATCGTATTTACTATAGCAGCAGAGAGGGTGAATCCTACAACGTTTTTAGACAAAATTTTGATTGAAATCTTAAAACGAGCCTTCCTACGATCTTATTTTAACCAAAAAAAGGGCAAACCTCACAACTTTCCGGCAAAAAAAATATCTCCATTTGCCATATGGAGATTTTACGATTTTTTTAATTAATTTTGGTCGCAACGTCGTTGTCAATCACCCTCTCTGCTGCTGAACTTTCAGTTCTGGTTAATAATTTTTTTACGATGAAAATCACTAAGATTTCACAAACAGACTAATCGCTAACACCTCATCTTGTAGATCAATCAGATTATTGGACTGGTCAGTGAGTTTGAAATTAATTCTCGTTAGCGAATCATTATGGCATCGCATATAGACAGGATTAACCGGAGACTCAATAATTAACCATCCTGGAGGAGCTGTTGGTGCAAACGAATAAAGAATATACCCTTGCTGAGCTTGATTTGATCGTTCGAGATTAATTTGATAGCTTCCTTCGATAACATCGCATACTAAATTGATTGCAATCACCGATGAAATATTCACGTTGAACGGAGCGATATGTCTGCCGCCACCGTCTGGGTCATTATTATGTTTAAGGGTTTTTATTTCCGATGATGCTGTTTTTTTCCATGCATCATGAATTATTTTGAAACCAACATCGATGGTATCACTGAGAAGTTTTTTTTAGTTCTGGTACGTTATATCCTGGTAGATTAAATGTTGGAATGTCTTCTTCGCGTATATTATATACTGTCACAAATTCTGTTCTCGTTATAGGATTACTGTCACCTAATATAACTTGAATAATTCGTAAATTAAATTTTTCCATATCGTCGATGATTTTATTGCATGTTTCTACGACGCTGATAAATTCATCTCGGGTGAGAGTGTCAGATGTAAGAGATATTAACAACAGCGAAAAATCATTATTCATTGCTGTGAAATTTTCATCGATGATATCTTGTCGAGTTGCGTGATATATTGGGTTGTTGTACTTTTTCACTACAGTGAAAACTATCAATTCCTTGTATTCTTTATAACTTTTTATTGGATTATCGGTTTTTATCACGTCGGAGACATAATCAGATTTTTTAGGTTCGGGTATATCAACGGTTTTTCCCCCGGGTGGTAATTCAGGCCATCCTAGTACGGTTCTAATAGAACTTTGATAGATATCTACGATGTATCCTTCTGTGTTTATTTCAATGGAAGATGATAGCGTCGGCTCATGAACCGTTATTGCGATTTTTGATTCTTTTCCAGTAATCGATTTTATTCTACGCGCGAATTCATTATTGATTTGTTCAATTTGATATGATCCGGTTGGTATCGAAACGACGTTCCAGTCTGGAGTCCCGTCTGGTTTATTCTTATTCGCGAAAACCAAGGAATTATTCGGTTGTTGACCACCAAATGATTTTGATCTGATATTAGGCCTACTGTGATACACTCGTAGTTTTGCTAGCGCTATCTCCTTCACGGGGACTGGGCTAGGAAAATTTACACTAAACTCGGCTTTCGTAGATGTTATTGATATCATACTCGTTTGTACTGGGTTTGTATTTTCTACTATTTGTTGAAGTAATTCTATCGGTGTTGTCATAGTTGCTATACTCATGCTGTCGCTCTAATTTTGACATCGTGGAATCAAAAATACTGACCATCACTAAGAACTCACTATCCGATATCGTTGATGTTATTAATATCATTCTGGTTTTTGGGTTCGTGTTTTCTAATTCCATCTGTGTTGTCATCGTTGCTATATTGTTGTTGTCGCTCTAATTTTGATATCGCGGAATCAAAAATACTGAGCATCGCTGAGAACTCACTATCTGATATATTTGTATTATCGAGTGACGACGATATCATCGAGGATAATTGCGAGTACGCGGTTGATACAATATGAAATTGAATTAAGTAATCTTGCAGTTTACTCTGGCTGCATGATGATATCTTTTTGTTATCCCGGTTGATATACCCGCGATTGTAGCCACCGCCGAAATGCAAATTGGAACTACGACCGGGGCAATCATTGTAACAGATGCTAGTATTATTCCGGCACCAGTGAGAACGCTTGACACCGAGTATATAGTAATATCAATCGCGGTGATTCTTCGTCGGTATTTTTATATGTTTATTTGATACTCCTCGGCGAGGGTTTTGAGTCTAGTTTGAAATTCTCTGACTTGATCATAGCGACATTGCGTTGATGAAATCATTTTTATTTTAAAAACGCTAGCGTTTTCAATTGTGAAATCTAAAGGATTTTCCTTTCAATTTAGTTATTTACTTCGCATACGAATTCTAAGCACCAGGTTATTTTTGATCTAACGGTGTTATCAACCGCGACAATCTCAAATTCTTCTTCACCCCGGATAATTACTGTCGCGGTGCCACCAAAGTAGGTTTTACCGCTCACGATGATATCAAATTGCTTGTTAGAGATTAACGTCATCCTGTAGATACCATGAGGCCACTTCTCGATATTGACCTTCAATTTAGCATTTGATTCTTTTACCCAATCAAAGGTCCCATGCTTTACCCTTTCAGAGGTTTCTTTTAGTTTAAGAATATCGTCGTAAACGTCGAGATAGGTTTTATTGATTTCGGTATATTTCATCATCGTTCCATCGCGGCGTTTAAAAAATGAAATCAAAAGGAATTCAAATTCCAAATTTTTTTGTAAGCCATAATACCTGTTAAGTTCAAAATATGTCGTCGTGATATTGTAACTTTCATTGCCCTCAAAGAAATTTTTAGCCATTTCGCTGATGCGTTTTTGTTCGTCAAACGCGCTTTTAATTTCAGCGAGAGTCGGGCCTGTCAACGATGTGGTTTCAGAAACAGGTGTTCTCCCTAAAAATTTATCAACGATGGTATTAAGTGTTGTTTGTCTCACCATAAACATATTAATATCTTTGAGAGTTATTGTAGATGTAACCGGGACACCAAAGAAATTATTAGCGACGTAGGCATTATGAGTATGCTTGCCGATAAACTCGTTGATTTCAGCGAGAGTCATGCCAGCCACAAGCGGGGTTCCAAAAAACTTAACAACGACGTCGTTAGTGGGTTTTTGTACTTTTTCAAGATTTTCTATTAGTTTAGAAATATCATTGTAAATATCAAGATAATTTGCCTTGATTTCATTTTCATTCATCATCCTTCCAGCTTCCTTGTTAGCGAAGAATAGCGATAGAAAGTTTTTGATTTCAGCGAGAGTCATGCCAACCACAAGCGGGGTTCCAAAGAATTTATGAATGACATTTTTGCGAAAATTAATTATAACCTCGTATAAGATCATCAAGATTACGGTCTTGGGCGGCAATTGCGTCGGTGATCGTAGACACAAGTGCACCTGGTTTAAGTCGTCCGCTGCTGGAATACAGCGCAATAGAGTTTTCAGCGGCGTTTTGTTGTTTAACCAAAATATCATTCAACGACACATTACTGCTTTTTAATTTACCCTGACAATCTTGAAATACAACTATTTCCCCGGGATCAACATCTGTTAAATTTAATGTCTCAGCGATTTCATCTTCGATTAGTTTTTTTTATATCCTTGTTAGAATCACCGGTTGCAACGCCATCGGGTTTAGGTTTCAGAGGTCTTCCCCAAATATCAATCATATTATTGTAAAACTCTCTCTTTCTCTAAAAAGCGATTGCTAGTGTATTCATTCACGACAACATGAGGTGGTTTTCCCCTTGGGTAACCCAAGGAGTTAGAAATAGCATCAAGAACATTTAATACTTCGCTGCCGCATATTGGTGGATCATTCATTTGTTGTGTTGGTAGCGTAGAATACCAAGTCTTCATTGGAAAAGTTTTTATATAACGCATGAATTCCTTCGGCGGTGCTAATCCATATGAATCAAAATAGACAATCCCACGTGGATCAATAGCGTATGCAACCCAGTGAGTACCAGGTCCGGTGCTGTTATCGAGATTAATGATACCGGTTTCAACGCTGTTGGGTTGTGTCGGTAATTGATCTTTCATAAAAACACCTCTGAAGTTTTTTATGGCGAGTTTTTTAGCAGCATCAATTAAATCAAAATTGGACATAGGCACTAGTAAACCGGTCCTAGTCTTAGACCTTTTCCGCTGTACCACGAATACGGGGTTCCTGGTAGTCTTAGGCCCTTTCCACTTTTTTTATAACCCTTCGCCGCTGCTTTCTTTAATGCCATTCCTGCCGCGGTACCAACAGCCCCTAACGCTGCCGCTTTAGCCACCGCTGGGGCTGCTGCCGCAATCAACGCTGGAATCGCAGCTAGCAACGGGAATATACCACCAGTCTTTTCCATGTTTTTGATAGCAGCCGCAGAAATAGTAACCTGAACACCTTTTTTTGCTACAAGTGCATCATTGAAATGTTTTACTTGACGAGTTGTAAGCGATAATTTATTCGCCCCGCCAGTCATTTGATTGGGTTTCAGCGTAATTGTGGTTCCACATTTCTTAGCTGATTTGGATTGCAATTTTTTTAATTGACCAGGTGTCAACGACACATTGATATTACTATACGACATTATACGTAATAGATTAATTCTAAATAGAGGATTTCAATTACATGTTTTCCACTGGCGCATCTACCACTCTCATTCTTCCTCCAACACCTTCGAGTAGCATTGATTTGTCGCTGAGAATGACAGCAACCGCTCTATAATTAGCAATAGCACCAGGACGAGTCACATTAGCTCTAAAGTGTATATCAAAGACAGACTGTCTTGTTAAATCAAGATGTTCCAGCGAAAAGTAATAGATCGGATATAGATTCTTAAAATCAAATTGTGATATTTGTAGACCAGTATCGACATTTTGATCGCGTGCCATGAACGACAACAATCTATGATACACGCGTGCAATATGATTTTCTGTGTAATCAAGTTGCACATCTTCGGATGGTTCCTGCTGCCCGTTTATTCTCAGTGAGACGTCTTTAACACCTAATGGATCAAATATCATATGACTGAAACGTTGATCGCCAACTCGTGTGTTATCCTGTAGCGCTACAAATATATGACGTGGAGCTGAAACACCTTGTTTTGATGCTAGGTTCCAAGTGAATAACCCGTTGAGACTTGAGTGCTTAACATCTGTACTCACGGTTAACCAACTTAGTAATGATTTTCCTCCTTGGTCCATAAATGATAGTAATCGTCCTTCAGCGGTGATTGATGGAGTCAATACTGGCATCCACAATGATATTTTTGTTAAAATAACTTTACCGGCATCAGCATTGGGATTTGCATTGTCTGCTGGAATCCTCCAAATTGCGTCATTATCATCACCCTTTCGTACAAGCGCTACTGTATGCTTCGCCCCGTAGATAACTTTTCGGACGTTTCTACAGAATCCAAATATGTGATGCAGTGGAATCGCGCATGAAAATGATTTACGAGCCCCTTGCAACATTGAAATACGTGTTGCAGCCCCTAGATTGAAATTAACATCGTTGCTTATAATCATATCCTCGGCATCAATATTAGCAGTGCCAGCATTATTCTTTGGTCGTCTTACAACAAATTGAATTCCTCCAGCGGTATTTTTAACATCTTTTGCAAACATCATAGAAGGTCCCGCCGATCTTGTATAATCATCAGAATATCTCGCTAACCCGATTATTGTTGTAGCCACATCAACATCGCGATCTATAGACTCGATTTCTTTTCCATCAATGAGATATCTTGCACTCTCAAATAACGCCATAATACCATTATTGACAAAACCGACTTGAGTACCAGCTGGATACGGTGCTGGTACAGCAGTAGTATCAGCAGCTGTTACAAGTTCTCCTTCTACTTAGATAAACGCTTCAGCGGGTAGAAAGTATTTACTGGTATCATGAACTTGAAGTTCAATTCGCGATCGACTATTTGCGTCTATTGCATGATAGGCGTAATATTGATAATCGCGTACAGAATCATCCTTGTCAACTGGGGCGTCTATATCAAACGCCGGATCATGTGACTTTTTGAACATTTTATTCTATTTATCAGAGTCTAAATCGTGAAATCGTAAAAGATTTTCATCGTGAAAAACGCTAGCGTGAAAATCCGTAGGATTCCAACGACGTAGTTTTTTAAAGCCGCTTCCTGCTATCATATTTGCAATATTGCTTTGGTCGGGGGTTAAAGCCATCGACGCTAGTTTTTCGTCTACTGCGTTATTTATTATTTTACTAACCCGTGCAGGCATTTCCGCTGTAGACGGTAACGGTTTCTTTTTTCGTGATTTCACCAATGATGTTAATTTATTCTTCGCGGCTGAAAACGCTTTCCCGGCAAAATCTCCAACGAAATCTCCGATTTTGCTGGTACCCTTATCGCGAATAACATCAATTGCTTTCATTGATAATTGTTTAGCTAACGGCATCACTTTTGGAGCCATTCTTGCAAATAACCCCGCAATGGTATTACCTAAACCATCACCATAGTATGCTTTATAAACTGGAAACCGTGAATTAACTACATAGACGGGGGTTGGTTTATCATGATTGTAATGTATGATCATTATTTGAAATCAGAAACCATTTTTCAATTGGAAACGCTAGCGTTTTTATTCAGTCCCGGCGATTAATCACTGTGATAATCCTCCACTAACTCGCCAATGAAATCTCGATATGTGCTGATATCTATGATACCGCCTTGAAATAAACGTCTACAGATATCAGATGCTTCATTAATTATTTCCGGTGAGTTGTTTCCAGCTCGGAATCCTCCTACAAGAACTTCTAATCGTGATATATCACTGAGAACACTACCAGGACATGAAACGCTAGCGTTTTCACTGGAATCTGGCAATCCACTTCCGCTAAAACCAGTTGCTTTATCCAGTTTTTCTAAATCCGTTTCTTGTAAATAATCAGGATCATCATCATCAGGTGGTAGTTGTTGTTTTTTAGGTGAGTAGAATACTTTCTTTGCAGGTTGCTGTCGCTTTCCTCGCAATTTTCGCGGTTTTTGTTGCTGTTTAAACTCTTCATATTGTTTATACACTATACCCACCGCATTGATATATTCAATGTATGATGCACTATCTGTCTTAATTTGACTTTTTTTTAGTTTTGATTTTGTAGAATATATCAGCCCAATGAGTTAAATTCTTAACAAACTTATGATGTTCTGGTTTCAACATTTTTTTTCTGTCTTCATAAGTCGTAACAACAAGCGCAGGAATTTCTGTTTGATCAGTCTTATCGATTGTTGCTAACCCTTCCTCGTTAAACCTCACGCGTAAATCATCTACTGTTCTTTTTGATTCTGTTTTTTGTACAGCCTGTTTTGTTTGTTCAGTTTTCGCTGCTATTTTTTCGAGTTCACCGATAACAAATTTCCCCGTCTCGGGATCATCTCCCAGTATAGCACGCTCTACCCCTTTCGTTGCTGTGGTTAATGGTTTAAACAATTCTTCAGACCCCACAGCAAAATCAGTTTGTAAACTCTGTCGTTGTTGCAGTTTATTCCTGACAGAGTCTCGAATTGGTATAAATTTCTTGATTGCATCAAGTCGTTCACGAGCCAATCGGGTCGTTAATGCTTCATTGACCATTATTTGAAATCGCAAACAATTTTTCAATTGTAAAACAATTTTCCGAACCTGACCTAACAGACGAAAACACTTCGACACGTCAGATGATTTTTACCACCAGTGATGGAATCACCGTAGAAGTCTTTAACAGCTCTATCAGTGATGGCGCAAGTGTGGAAATTGTATATAAAATAATTAATACCACACTTGCGCCATTTCTACGCTGATCAATCTGACATATCATATCGAGAAAACCAACCATTAACGGCCTATCGATTTTGTTGTTTTCAATCAAACAATCCTAAAAAAAATGAAAATCTCTCTGAGGGTCGGTCACAATCAAAATCTCTTTGAAGATCGGTCACGGTCAAAATTGTTCATTTTCTAAAATTAACGCTCGTAGGTTTCTAACTTTAGAATTAACCTCTTTTTTCAATTCGTATTCGTTACCTAATTCTTTTCTTATTCGTTCTACGATAGTATATAACGGAGCAAACACACTTATGTCACTGGAAAATGAAAGAGAGTCTCGAATAGAATTCTGAATTCTCTTGATTAGCGCGTATTGCTTTGGCAGCATATATTTATTGTTGTTAACTCGGTATTCTATATCCTGAAAATCTGACATGATTTGATCAGGATTTAAACCATCTGATAGTTTGATATCCTGACTTTTCAATTTTGAAATTTCATCAATAATGCTATTCATTTTTTCAGAATTCATTATTCTATAACAATTATATATTTCTAAATGAAAAATATGACGCATCAGACATAACTAAATTTAATTTTCTGTCCAGTCTTTTTTGAAATCGCCGTATTGGTTATTCCCTCTGTAACTCTTTGAACAGAAGGTGAACAAATATCGAAGTGCCTACCGGCGCTAGTTATTGATGAAAATACTTTTTCCTCGTTAGTTGCCGTATTAAAAGATTTTACGAGTCTCGCTTTTTTCGAGTATTTTCCAGTCTTTCCTCGTTTCAAATTCTCACTTTGTGTGATAGCTTGCAGATTTGATAAAGAATTGTTCATTGGATTAGAATCAATGTGATCAATGACAGAATCATCCTCGATCAATCCATAAAAGCATTCAAATACGAAACGATGATTGAGATAAGTTTTCTTTTCTTTCCTCCACCATACAGTAAACCTCAAATACCCTCGATTATTCACAACACCAACTGGTTTCTTAAGTCTACGGTTTCTGACAGTACCATCACTGGATGCTTCATAATTTGTAATCAGAGGGTGTAGTCTGAATTCTTGGTTCATTTATATACTATACTATTGTTTGTCTAATTCATTGTTTGGTCTAATGATTACATCTTTGGAAAATCTTTCGATGTAGTCTTGGGGGGTTCTTATGACTTTATCCTTGATACTGACATTGTCAAGGACTTTTTCAGGGTAATAATTTCTGATTTATTGTCCATTTTTTATTCTTTTGTCATAATAACGCTTCAATTCCCTATATCGTTTACCACCACAACTCAAACATAACTGCGATTCTCCCCTGACCCCAACCCCACATCGTATGCAGGGTAATGGACCAAGGCTTCCACGACGAAAGCTTTGCATATGATACCCACAGAATTCCTTTCTGCATGATTTGTTACACGTAGTCGTTGATCCAATCATGAGCCATTTGCAGTGATTCATTATATATAAATCTTTCATTTAAATGCTTGTTTTAATTATAGTATGAAGAAGTTCGAGAGATTATCGAAAATTAAGCCTTGGAAAAATGCTCAATTCAATCCTGATAAAGAGTTTAAGAGATTATTAAAAATTAGTCCTAGATTTAATCTCGATAAACCAAAAAAACGTCTAGTGGACGGCAACATGAAAGAGTTTAAGAGATTATTAAAAATTAATCCTAAATTTAATCTCGATAAACCAAAAAAACGTAACAAAATTAATCTCAAACGTCCAAGAGACGGTAACATGAAAGAGTTTAAGAGATTATTAAAAATTAATCCTAAATTTAATCTCGATAAACCCAAAAAACGTTTAATAGACGGAAACATGAAAGAGTTTAAGAGATTATTGAAGATTAATCCTAAATTTAATCTCGATAAACTCAAAAAACGTAACAAAATTAATCCTAAATTTAATCTCGATAAACCCAAAAAACGTTTAATAGACGGAAACATGAAAGAGTTTAAGAGATTATTAAAAATTAATCCTAAATTTAATCTCGATAAACCCAAAAAAAACGTCCAGGAGATTACCCTGGAAAGATGCTCAATTCAATCTTGATATAGTTTCTAATACACCAAAGAATACAATTCTTGATAAAGCCATGATTAGTGAAATCAGAGACTGTTTTAATGAATTCAAGCGTGATGGAGCATCTTATTGTTGGTCAACATTTCGAATTGATGGTGTTGTTGACGCTACCATGAATGATGAAAAAGCAGCAGTGATAATTTCACGTGTTGGGGAAAAAAGGTATTTTTTCCGAATAAAATTCATTATCGAAGTCGATGGCAAATGGATTATTAGGGATAAATTTGAACCAATCCTCAAAAATAAAAAAACGATCACACTGAGTAGAGATTTCAAACCAGGAATTCTAACTGGAATCGACAAACCATACTACGAGAGATCTTATCCTGTAACAGCAGTCGTTTATGGAATATACCCGCTAAATGATAAACCTGATATTACAAAACTAGCTTCTATGAAACTATCTTCGACGTTGAATTGTGTAGCAACACGGGTAATGGAACACTTCACAAATTCATCCCGAGGAAATAAACTAACTGATCTGCGACGTAGGAAAATAACCGAATGGGAACTGACAGTGAAACAGAACGGTGCAAAGATTTCTGATATAGCTAAATTAGAAACATCATTAAGATTCCCAATAACCGTTATGACGATAACCGGAGAAGTTTTATACGAACCGAAATATAACAAAAATGGAGCGCCAATACAAATTATTGATCATAACGAACACGCGTGGACACCTGCAGTAACAATATTTCCACGAGAACGAATCGTGAAATATATCCCCGAGGAATTTTCCGGGGATGTTTTCTATGAAGAGAAATTATTCGATGCTATTCACGCGTTGTGTAAGGATGATCCTGTGTCAGTGTGGTTACTTAGAAGTGATGAAGATTCCGAAATAGGATTCGATCAATTTGTAAGACCAAATGGTGAATTATATCGCATTGAAGAGTTAGATAACAGAATGAGAAAAATTGCAAATGATTTTTCACCAGAGAGTTTCCATGAAAAACTACTCACGGATAGTTTTACTATTCCATCAGTGGTAGCTCACTTTGCAAGAGAGAAAAACTCATGGCGTCCAACACGAAGTGATTTTCTCGAACACGTCAAATTGAGTTGCGTCGAATTTAGTCATGGAGGATTGTGGAATAGAAAATACTCACGTGATGGTATGATTTCAATTGATATATCCGCGTGTTATCCTGGAAGTTTTCTCGGGTATGGGGAATGCTCTGAATACTTTAAACGATTTGGACACCCCACGCATGAAATGACTCGTGTTGCGATTAATGGTCGTTTGCCTGATTTTGATTTAACTGGATTCGCTCGTGTGATATCATTCGAATTAGCTATAGGGTTACATCCGTGTAGTTATCTTTGACTTGGTAGACACCTATCTGAAAAGGCCTGGATGCCAATAGTGTTATTGCGGTATATGATCGATTGTGGTATGCTAATATCGTTAATTGTCAGTGAGGCGATTATATCCTATCGAGCTCAGAAAGAAGTTTGGCTACCACAACCCGATCTAGATAGAAAAATTAGCGAATGGCGAAAACTGTTTCCTGATCTCAACGAGGAAGAAATCATGAATTTGTCTAAGAAGGTATTTGAAATTAAAAAAGAACAAGCAAAGGATTTTGGACGAAGAATAATCGGTAAATTTACCCAGGGTGGAAGATACGACAATGCAAAATACTCTTCGCGGTTGATCATAGACGTCGCTGAATACGATTTTACTGTAGCGGATTTAACGAAACAGGGAAAACTTGTATCCCGTAAGGATGCTTTTCTATCCAATGGTGAAAAATTAGGTACGGTTGTTACCTACTGTGATGGATATAATTCCCAGTACACACACTTAAGAAGTTCTATGCTAGCCTATGCTTGCATTAATCTATTTTCGATGATAAATAGATTTCCTAATACCGCAGTTAGAGTAGCCACTGATTCGATGTATATACATAATAAATACAAATCAGCTGTAGCGGCATTCACAGATCCCGAGGAAGCGTGGGGATGTTGGCGATTTAAAAAGGAAACACTATATGAGTATTGCGAATCCGCAGACGTTGCCATGGATGATAAATATCTTTGTTGTAACCGTATTGAAATTCAATCAGAATTTTCTAATGCACCACCGGTATCTGATCCAGTATGTAGATATAAGACAGTTTATTTAAACGGTTGTGGTTGATCAGGAAAGACAACTCGTGCAATCGAATTATTCCGTGGGAAAAGTCCTACGGATTTCACAAACATGATTGTGCTAACACCGACTCACAGACTCGCCAGAGAGATGAAACAACGAGGGGTAAATGCCTGTACTTATCACAGCTTCTTTCGATGGAAGGGTGACAAATGGACTCCTGAGCGTATGGGTGATAAATTCATTCCTGAAATCATAATTTGGGATGAAATATGCACAGTATCATTAGATGTATTACAAACATTTCTCGAGTGGTTGTTAAACAAAAACACAAACGTCGTTATGTGCGGTGATCACGGCCAACCACCACCATTTGTCGGTGCATCCCCACATGAATGGCTAAAGGGTTTTGTAGATTATTATGAAGAAATTAACACTGATTATAGATCACTTGATGAACGATTACGAGAATTCAAAGCGCTAATTAGATTACAACCGGATAGAATTCAATGTGAAATAGCGCGTGAAGTGATTTCAGAGACTCCAATGAATGATTTTTGGGAAACATGGAGACCAAACGATTTGATAATTGCAAGTAGAAAGATAGTCAGAGACGCACTTCAGATGAAGTTATTTAAATTGCATAAAGAAAAATTTGCAACGCTTCCAGTACCGTTGTGTTATAGGCCTTCGGATACACGAAAACAGAATATCGAAGTTGATATTCCAGGACAGAGTGAAAAACAAATTCTCGTATTAAATGATATTGTGCTGGTTGATATCAGCGTCGTTGAAGATGCATTTCGTGCTAATAAATCCCCGTGGACGCTAGGATACGCAGCGACGATACATTCTTCACAGGGATTGACTATATCGGATACAATTGTTTGGATGGTAGATAATCGCATCGAATGGTCAAATTTAGTCTATCTCGCAGTATCCAGAGTACGAAAAATAAATCAACTTCGAAGAATTGTTGTTGACGAAGTCAATGATGACGATAATGACACAACAATGGATGATATTGATGTTAAAATTATTGATAAAAAATTATCCGGTTACAAACAACAAGACAAAAAAAACAACGAGAATTTGACATTGATGCTGGATTAATAATCACGCTGAAACAACAACAGAATAATCACTGCGCAAGTTGCAATTGTATAATGCGTTGGCAGTATTCGGATAAGGATCCTCGCCAATTTACCGTAGACAGAAAGAATAACAGTCTCGGTCATATCAGAAACAATGTGATGTTGACTTGTCTTGAGTGCAATAGACGCAACGGCGCTAGTTAAGACCCTGTGGTGACAATTGAGTATCGTCAGGAATCGCTTGGAGTTGTTCGCGTGTAAAACCCCGTTGAGGGTCAGTTGAATCCAGTTTATAGATTGGAGGTCTACCAGTTGATCGTGTTATAGTAGATATCTTGTGTGCAGTAACACTCCAAATAGGATCAGTAGCCCTTTTTGTGCCACCTTCCAGCTCTCCTGGTTCGTATAAATACCTGACAGTGACATTACTACCAAGAATTGGTTGGGAAAAGCTAGAATCATTTTGCGAAATTCCTTCTATTTCCATTTTAGGTATAGACTTCTTTTTAATCGCGTTGATAGGTTTCATGTTAATTGTTCGAGTAATCTCGTTATTCAGTGCGGTAATCACAGCTGGTAATCTCTTAACCCATTCACGGGATCTTTTATCCTGAATAAACTCCTTCGCGTATTGATATCCAAATAACCGCTCTGCAAGAGTCCGATTAAATCGTTCTACAATTGCCTGATCGCGATGTAACGCAGTATGCCCCCGTCTGATGGTGACTTTGTGATGTTTCATCGCTGATAAAACAACGCCTTGAAATTCCTTGCCAGGATCAACCTGCAATAGATTTGGCCAACTCAGAAGACCCTTTCGATAAATCCTTTCAAATGCAGAAGCGACTTCAGTTGATGGTTTTGTTTTCAGTGGCTCTGCTTCTTTGTATCGACTCGCAACATCAACTACGGTTAACGCGTATTTGTAACCACGATCATGTGGCAAAAATAATATATCAGCCTGATGAACTTCATTAGGGACAGTCACATCAAAATGCGAGTAATTAATTTGTTTAGGCGCTGGTAGATAAATTTGCCATATAGCCTGTTTGGATGACCAATTAGCCGCAGTGGCCTTTTTCACTTTTGCGGCGGTAGCGAGTTTATTGATTGCAGCGTTACCCCGCCAGTATCCTTTTGGAGAATAATAAATAGATTCCATGTTGTTATTAATTACCGGCACCTAACATCAATTTGCTTTTCATAACCGGTTTTATTAACCATGAAGCTTATTTTTCTTTGAAGGATTTATCAGGAATAGCATTTAATGCATGAATTAATTTCACATCTGCGAGATGCCTGTGCTGCAAATTGCTGCTTTTACATGCGACATCATGAGCGTGACACGCCTTATCAATAGCGTTTATCGGTTCTTCACCACGTCGAGGTTGATTTTGATCATCAAGTCTGATATCTAATCGTGTTCCGGGGCCACAGTAGCTATATCCTGGAAGGTGCTTTTCTCCGGGGTACTTTGCCCAAGGGGTTCCAGGAAGCTTTGCCATTTTGGCTGCGATATCACCTCCTCGTTTTTTTTTAAAACATCTCCGAATTGTAAAATCTTTGATTTTGTAGAAACAAATCTAAACTTTTTTATACCACATGTTGCACATCTACCAGTTAGTGCTGATCTGTTATTCCTAGTTGTAATCGTCGTCACGTCATCTGTGCCAGTACGCGTTTTACACTTCATACAATATAGATCCATAATTTATGTATAGAGATATGGATATAATTGATTTTTCAGCGACTAAAACAAGAGAACCGGTTAAGCATCATCCAGCGCTACCAAACTCTATCCGGATGATTATAATCGGGCCATCTGGATCCGGCAAGACGCAATTGTTACTAAATTTAATAATGAGATGGATGAAGTGGGATAAGTTGTGTTTAATTGCTCCTAGCGTAGATGATCAACGATGCTATGAAGTGTTAAAAGATTTTAATGAAAACGCTTCAGAAATTAAAGATGAAAACGTCGTTGATTTTATTACCGATATTGACGAGGCGCCATCAGTAGAAGATCTCGATGGAAGCATTAACAATTTAGTCGTATACGACGATGTGATGTTAGATAAACAAACAAACCCAGCTAGAATATTTTCCCGAGGTAGGCACAAAAACACTGACGTGATATATGTCACTCAACGCTACACACAGATTCCAAAAGTGATCAGAGACAACTGCAATTTATTGTGTGTATTCAACGGAGTTGATACTCATACTCTTAGAAATATTTGGCAAACTTGGTGCTGCGGTGATATGGATCATAATCAATTTAGAAATTTCTTTAGTAACGCTCAGTCAACCCCGCACGGATTTGTAACGATAAATTTATCGGATCCCCGTACTCGATATCGTATCGGACTCGATCAAATATTCGGTTGAAATCTTAGTGATTTTCATCGTAAAAAAATTATTAACCAGAACTGAAAGTTCAGCAGCAGAGAGGGTGATTGACAACGACGTTGCGACCAAAATTAATTAAAAAATCGTAAAATCTCCATATGGCAAATGGAGATATTTTTTTTGCCGGAAAGTTGTGAGGTTCGCCCTTTTTTTGGTTAAAATAAGATCGTAGGAAGGCTCGTTTTAAGATTTCAATCAAAATTTTGTCTAAAAACGTTGTAGGATTCACCCTCTCTGCTGCTACTATTCTATATTATGACGTGTCCATATTCGATACAACTTAATATAACATCAATGAAGAAATCAAACCGAGTTGGTTTCCTAGAAATTTACTCTTTAGTGAAATGAACCGAAATGAATGGAATGGAAAACAATTACTGATTAACTTTTCATAATTTTTAGTTTATCTCGAATCAAGATCTTTCATTGCTGTATGAAGAAATTATGTTTGATACATTTTACAATTCGGTCGCAAAAACTGATCAAATTTATCATGTATGTCTTCAGAACTTCGAGATTGCCATACTGATACCGAATCATTTTAATCGATATTTCTGATAAAATTGAAAATAGTTCTCTGATAAAATCAAACAGTCCAATCTCGTCGAAATAGTGTTACTGTATTTATCCACGCATGTGCGTTGTGATCAATACTCTTTATGGATGGTCCATGTTTAGAATATTTCGATTTGTACAAAAAGACTCCGGTTGTTTTTATCATTATTGGGAATCTTAATATTTTGTCTAGTACTGCGACATCTTTGATAGACACACCGGTATTTTAAACTGTTTTTGCCTATGATTGTTTTCCTTATATATCCTTTTAAACATTTCAACGTATCGCGTTTCTTACATGTTCTGTAACACGATCATCTACACAATTCATTTTTGAAAATTTAATTGGCGCTATATCATCAAAGCTAGATTTATCTATTATCAGATATATTGCAAAAGCAACCGCGGTCACAGCATATGCTCGTTCATAGCACCGTCTATAATAGCCAGTTAACATTCCTGGTTCGGTATTTTTTTTAACATAACAGACAGGAACACGTTTGTAACAAATAATCCAAGTATCATCGTCTGATAATAGATACAACAATTGTATCATCAAAAGCACCAAACGACTCGAAAATTAATTTAAATTTTGACTACACATGAGCTACGCCATCGTCGAGAAATTCTTTCTTGCCTTCATGGATACCTTCACTCATAGTTAGATAATCACTAAATAAAACATCTTGCTGTAAATCGTGATGTAATCTGTTAAGATCGAATCAAGATTAAACAAGGAGTAATCGGTTCAAATTCAACCTTGAGCAACTGAAGGACTCTAACATCTGCAAGGCATTCCAAGCCACAGTTGGAGGAAAAATGCTCCACTCCTTGTGATGGTTGTTGATATTAAAGTGATGACAGACTTTCAACACAGTCATGACTCCAGTTGTCAAGGACATCATTGGCCTCCATCGCCCAAAGAAATATCCCTGGGTTGTAGAAGAAATTCTAAATCTATGTGATGCCCGAAGAAACCTTAATACACCAGGCATACAAAACTTGATGAAAGCTAAAGAAAATTGGATCGAACAAAAGTGAACAGAAATAAAGAGTAGTCTGATAAAGAATAACAGCAAAAAGGCATTCCAAATTCTGAAAGACCTCACCAGACAGAAGCCACCAAGAGCCAGTGCCATTCAAGACGAAAATGGAAAATGCCTCACAGAAGCTAGTGACATTGCAGAAAGAGCCCAGGAAAACCACAGTAGGACAGTCAGCATTGGAGGACGCATCCTCACCAAGCTCCACATTGCCGACGACAATGATGGGCTGGCAGGCAGTGAAGGTGAGCTTGCCACCTTAGTGAAGATCCGGGATGAAACATCTTCCAGATTTGACAAGGAGATAACTGCCGAGAAGACAAAGCTGCTGACAAATAGTGGCAAACAAATCTCAACCAAGCTTAAAGTCAGATGACAGGTACTGGAAACAGTGGGCCAATTCAAATATCTTGGTTCCATAATCACGGAAGAGGGATCAAGAGCAGACAGTTTGTAACGAGCAGTACAAACAACGGCAACTATGTCAAAGCTAAGAACCATCTGGAGAGACAAGAATATCTGTCTGAAAACTAAAATCAGACTATTCAGAGCACTAGTCATCTAAATCTTTCTGTATTCATGTGATACCTGGACCCAGACAGCAGAATCACAACGAAGAATCCAGGCACTTGAAATGAGATGCTACGGAACCATCCTTGGCATCTCTTACATGGACCACATCACAAATGAAGAAAAGCGTAACATCATCAAGCAAAACGTAAGCCATTATGAAGACCTCCTCACCACTGTCAAAAAGAGAAAGCTGAAATGGTATGGCCATGTCACTAGAGCCAACATTCTATCAACACCAGTACTCATGGTAATGTCCAAAACGGTATAAGGAAAGGTTTTTACTTTATTTTATTTCTACTTAAAATACAAACTAATTCACCATTTTTTTTTGTTTCGTCGTACATGCGTTACCTGGGGTGAATAAGTGTTTTTTTCAAAGTGTAACGATTTGCATGTGCCTGAATAGGAATCACTTGAAGTCAGGAACATTAGAATCACGGGGTGCACGGGAATTTAGCCGTGAATTCTGCTCACCTATTTGAGGATATATAAGGCAGAATAATTATGATAAGATTACGAGTCCAAAAGTATCTTATCAAAGGTGAGATAGCTCGTCATTCTTTCTCCAGCCAAAGGGGTGAGTGTTAAATTTATATTTCGTTTTATTGTGAATTTTATTCAGTTTATCATTTCATGTAATGATGCCTTTATTACAACGCAGATTTGAAACGTGGAATATTTGGAATTACTACTCACTATTAGACTTTAAATGCAATAGCGTAATCTAAGTTTTAGATTGTTTTGGAAACAACTATTATTAGTTTGGTTTCTTTATTGTAGCTGAATTGTAGTTGAACGTCTCCGAACGTCTCTTAATGTCTCAGAATTGTAGCTGAATGTGATTGATTGTGCCATGATTATGCTGTTTAATTGTGCGATCAAATTGAGGTATCTGACTGTCTGTCTGTCGGATTGTCTGTCCGTCTACATCTGTCGAGATGTGTAAATATCCGGAAATCTAGAAGTCTAAATGTCCGAGTGTCGGAGCTGTCTAGAGGTGTTAACATCCGGGGTGGCATCTAAGTATTTGGGACCGTTGGTTCTAGTAGATGCTGTATGATGTCTGTACGTATAACTGTAGTGAATCCGTGAAGGGCAAGTAATCGATAAAAGTATTGAGTCAACCCTAGGTATTCGGAAAAGCTGGGCCGCGATTCAGCAGTTGGTGAATCGTACGGTTATACAGGGTCGAGACACATGTGTGTGTTGCAATTATAGTACAATTGAATACATTGTTATATTTACACATAGTTACTTTGAATCACAGTAGTGTTTCAAGGGATTACATGAATCTCAATAAAAGTTAGCAACTGGATTAAATACATGTATATGTTCGTGCTAGTTGTCGCAATCCATACGTGCGATAGTATAGTTTGATGTTTGTATTTATTTATCGCAATTTATACTTGCGTTAATATAACTTTTGTAAAGGTTCCTTGGATCTGTGTATAGTCCAAGAGATTCCTTTGTATCTGTGTTTTATTTTGTATTAATATTTAATTTATTCATGTATTGTGAATGGTTGTGAGTGTAATTGTGGGTTGAACGCATGAGTTATTGTGTTGATACATCATTATTTTTCATTAATAATTTATTTCATAAATTTACATTATCTTTCACACATTGTGTTTGTGTTGTTCATTTAATCCACCATCCACTCGGTAACAATTCTGTTACAATGAAAATCGTCCGAATCGCTAATTCTGATAGGGTATTTGGTACTAAAAATAATAATAATACATGTAGATTTTACTAATATTGAATCGCTAATTCTGATAAGGTATTTGGTACTAAAAATAATAATAATACATGTAGATTTTACTAATATTGATTATAATGTAGCACGTTTATGTGTATCTCTTTTCCCAGAAAGTGCACCCTGAGAATAGTCATGGAGTTATCTTTAATTATCGACTCGATGTAGCAACGGATTATTCTCCCAGCGTATCTACACACATTAACAGAAGTGATGTCACATCCACCGTATTAGAGTTACTATGCGACCAAACGTATATTCTAAAGCTTACAGCCGGGACACGAATTTGGTTTTCCATTCTCCCGTCAATTTTAGTGATCTCAGCTGTAACCAATAATGGTATCTATTCTCAGTAAAGATGATCTGTATCGTATTTGATGGTTTCATGCCTCAAGCCAGACAATAACCATTTTATCGATTGAATACCTTGTGAAGATTCTGGCGAGTTAATGGACAGTCTATTTATATTTCTTTCTGGTGTTTTTTCCTTTACCTTTTATTGAATTTTAGCCAACCATTAATATTGTAACATTTACAAAGAACAAAAATGTTAAAGTTTTTGACCAATTTTGTTATTACTTTACAGTCTACCTCGTTGTCAAGTAATAAGTTAACCATGTACGTCTTGCAGTGCTTCCTCATGTGTCATACGTTGTACCGGAGCAAACTTCAAGTGAACGCATCGTGCAAATTTCGTGGTTGATGGATAGAAGTGAGCCGATTGTTGGTTTCAATGTCACTGTCTTTTGGTGTCGCGGTAATCAGCTGAGTGGATGCAGTGTAAGTACCAGGTCTAAAAATCAGCAAGCACAGTACAATTAATAGTACAAATGTGTCTGTTTTACAGTTTATTACATGTCCACACAAAAATCTTACTAACTTATCCTCCATTTTAATCCCAATCAATTGCAGAACGTTGTCGGATGCAAGCAGAAATATGTACATGTAGTAATAATATTTGCAGGTGAAGACCTCTTGCCGTTTTGAAAGTTTTAGCTATTTTATTTGACGGGAACCTGATTGAAGCAGTATTTTCAAGTTTGGACTTGAAATCCTCGTGCAAATTGTGATCTAAGAACTCTGCGTATAAAATTAAGTCGTATGCTACAAAATTCAGAATTAGATATAAAAAAAGATCTTTGATAATTAGGAAACATTCTTATAATTAAAATCCTCCGATAGTAGCATTTCAACCTAAGATCTATATCTAGACTCCGCGATAGAGAAGGACTATTGGAACAAAACAAAATTACGAAATTCAACAAACCTGTCCCCTTTGTGTTCACTTCCATTCCGCTTCTGCTTCGAAAGCGCTGACAGCAGACTGAAACATCTAAACGTCTTGTGGGTGTGTTTCAAGAAGTTTCTAAAGTTGCGTACCGTAGACCTAGAAATAGAAAGCATCATATGTTAAATGCCATGGTAACTTCAAACAAGGTCACACATTCAGGCAAATATTACCACAAAGAAAAGCTTCACTATCAATCAAATATTAGGATAATGAATCACAAATGCAATCCGTCTTCAAACATGCAAGATCAGTGTCACTCAAGGAAACCGTTGCTTTCAGTAAACCAATGAATAACCCACAAGTGTCACATTCGCAATGAACGCGAAACTCGCCAACCTTTACAAGAACAAGAATAGTCCTTTTAGATGTTCCTGATTTAATCTAACCAGGGGTGGATGGATAAAGAATGCACTCGTAAAAACATATACTAGCTACTAAATCGATAAATCATGAGGCCTAATTGTAAAAGTCTTACCTTCCTAATGCAAACATATGAAACTAGTCATCCGAGTAAAATAAGTATAAAAGCTTTCGATATTATGTATGCAAGTAAATATTCCATAACTCTATATGTTCTCTTCTTCTTTGGTTTATTCTTCTTCTTCTTCTTCTTCTTATTATTATTATTATTGTTAATATTAATATTATTATAATTATTATTAAATATTATTATTATTAATGTTGTTTTTGTTGTTGTTATTATTATTATTATTATTACTATTATTATTATTATTATTATTATTATTATTATTATTATTATTATTATTATTATTATTATTATTATAACCCCTGTGAATTATGCCTCGAAACAATGCTCTTAACATGTTTATTAATTTCCTACATGCTTAATGGGATATAATTTCTATTGACGATTTTGTCGAATGCGTTGCTTTTTTGACACACGTTTCTTTCCTTTGTTCTCGGCCTGGAATTAGGTAAAAACAGATTGATTATCTGCGTGATTGGCACTATACTATCTTTAATTTATGTTATGTATCTTTGGTGAGCTGATGAAAGTAGTTTACCCGTTTAGCACCATTTATCAATTTTCATTCTGCGTTTAATTTTTTTTATAAAAAAAAACAACTCTTGTTTACATTTTCTCCCGTCATTCTTACATGTAAGAGTCAAGAATGTGTCTTGGCTTTTGTGTTTAGTTGTAGTTGTATGCACCTTTCTTGGGCACATACGGAAATTAACATTCATTAACCCATAGGACTTGTATTGTGCGCCAGACAAGTCGTAATCATATGTTAAAATGGTCCGTAGGACTTGTATTGTGCGCCAGACTGGGGACAAGTCGTAATCATATGTTAAAATGGTCCATAGGTTCAGCATTGGCGGCAAATGGCTACATTCTTAAAGGTGGCTAAGCTGAAATGGGGATACTTATCATACTTTTTTTTACACTTTCAGAGATTTCCTCCATACTATTCACACTATGGACACTCATGATATCCTTTGTTAAAACTACGCGTGAGTCACCCTGGGGACAAGTTGAATTTAGCATAGGAGTTTTCGTGTCCCCAGAATGCCTGAGAAATTTAGGGTCAGAATGACACTGTTTTAATAGAGGAATTTAAAATATGGTTTATCTAGTTCACATTTTCTTTTGAAAATAGTTTATGTATCATGTATCATGATGTCCCACCCAGTCACATTATCCTGACACCAGGCCGACCAGTCCTAACACTAACCTCTTAATGCTGAGCGCCAAGCGAGGCAGCTGTTGCTACCATTTTTGTAAATATTTGGTATGATTCGGCCGGGGATCGAACTTACGACCTCATGCTACATGTCTGCGGAATGATGTCCCACCGATTCACATTATCCTGACACCAGGCCGACCAGTCCTAATACTAACCTCTTAATGCTGAGCGCCAAGCGAGGCAACTGTAGTACCATTTTTTTTTAAGTCTTTGGTATGACTCGGCCGGGGATCGAACCCATGACCTCTCGTTTCGTACATTAATTTAAAATCAAAATCTAAGGAGTTCAAGACACGGGGGAGAAATGAATATAGTGTGTATATCTGAAGAGTAACTTTATTGACATGAATTTAGGAGCCCTCTAATCTTGGTCCTTGTGGGTTGGTGTTGTTTTCCAGGCTGACGGTGATGTAGAATGGATAAAGGCCAACGATACACACACACCTGTCAATATCCGACTTCCAGCAGGTAGCACCCCGAGGGAATTCATGTTTGGTGTTATTACCGTATCCAACTCCAAAACAAGGGGGATAATTTGGAACCAGTGTCTCTTCCAAAAGGACTCAAGTTGGTCGATTTCTAGCTGCTTAGTTGTATATGTGTTCATACAAGCATTTACAATATTCCTTACTCTTGCTTTTCCATGTCTCTGTAACGTGTTGATGTACCGGGTTCCTTTATTTAACATTAAAAAGTGTTTTAACTAAGATATCAGCACTGAATTATTGGCATACATCCATGAAATCAGATAATTGCATTTCACCAGCTGTGTCATCTAACCCTGCTTCTTCCTCCTATTCTTAAATAAAGAGTCAGTACAAACCAAATGTAAATACGGTCCAGGACACGACATGTATTAAACCACACGAACATATTCAGTAAGAAGCTACTGCTAACTTAACTATTTTTAAGCAGATATTACCCAGCCTCCGGACAAAGTGCAACTCCTGGCTTTTGGTGTAGAAGGGTCCCTGCACGTGACGTGGGATTCAATTCCATGTACCAAGACTAGAGGAGCATACATAATGTATTACCGCATAACATTTTGTCACGTGACGTCTAACCCCGCTAACTGCACAGGTGAGATATTTCATTGAAAAATATAAAACTGAAATGATTTATAACATTGAATCTTTGGTATATCTAGGTCATGCAAAGATTCTCGTGAAAATTATTTGTAAGCGATTGTGTTTTTCTTCTTTTTTAATGGTCAGAGAAAAAAAAATTTAATGATTATTTACATCAGCCAAAAGTAAATTTATATAAATGTCGACTTATTGGACCCATCGGTTTGGGATTCCTCATTTTTATTGGCGCGGCTTATGCGGATGATATTCCAGTGACAAGCCCCTCTTCTCTAAATCAGAATTAATCTAGATGTATTGGCTTAAA
Source organism: Unio delphinus (assembly GCA_029339505.1). NCBI lineage: Eukaryota > Metazoa > Mollusca > Bivalvia > Unionida > Unionidae > Unio > Unio delphinus. The sequence goes on along the minus strand of JAQISU010000018.1, from coordinate 11,758,722 downwards.
AAGCGTAAGCAGGCAAAACGCACACCCTACTCAGCAGAAATACAACAAAAGAAAGAAAATAATTTTAGCTGAGTATAGTTAATGGTGAGTTCCATTTGGTTACAAACTGTCATTTGCTGATTTATTTCGAGTAGCTCTTTTCCGTATCCTACTGGAATCCCTGCAAATGATGAGGCTCATAACTTGGAGGAGGTGGTTGTACGTCTGGTTTCCTACACCTGAACGATCGTAAAGCTTTACAAAAATACTTACTTTTTTATTCTGGAATACAATATAAAATTTCCATTTTCTAAAATAGATGTAAATAGCATTTAAGTATTATTTCTGACTTGTTTTGTCATGCAAAAAAACACCTCACCCCATAAATACATCCTTATTAGGAAAAGAAAAGACGATATGCAGCTGGCTTCAGTGGTGTTTCCAGTAATATATATATATATATATATATATATATATATATATATATATATATATATATATATATATATATATATATATATATATATATATAAAGGTTCAGCAATTTATTCCAGAAAAGAACTTACTTGTCCAAGATATTAAAGAAAGGCTGAAACATGGAGAAACTTTGGTAAGGCCTATAGACGTATGTGTTTTCTCTGCATGGCTTACCAGTGCAAAGCTGCAATAAAATGATTTTTTTTTTATCAAACCCATGCTTAGTTGAACTCACCAATAAATCACTAGCATTATGAAGTCACGAGAGTTTTAATCATTCTTTCTTAATCATGTAACTATTACCATACATGTACAAACGTTTCAGATCTCTCGCGCAATATCACGGTCGATGGGCAGCAGACGTCCTACACGATTGTAGGACTGGATACCAATCGTCTTTACGGAATACAAGTTAGTGCTGGATGCAGCAAAGGAGATGGTCCTAAAAGTGATATGGTTATCGGAAAACCTGTTTCTGGTAGTAAGTATTGAGAAAGAAAATTATATGCCAATGCTGGTCATAAAATAAAATGTTTAATTTTTACATTTTCAAGTACCTTCTGTAACAACTCAGGCTAAGGGGAAATTAAATCATACGTTATAAATCCTGTACTCCGTACATGGCATATCATCTTATTCGTACTACTCGCATATTTCCTACTGCTAGTAAATTCCCGAGCCTTCGTCAAACGAAAAAAATGAGAATCACACATTGTTTTGTATATATTTTTTAATGAAACGCTTCAATTGGACATAAGCTGAATAACGTATTTTGTTGTTATCTTTCCAGAAACCATTTCAAGATGTTGATTTTTTTACTCAGTATTATAGAATTTACAAATTATTACGTGGCGGTATATTAGTTTGAAAGTAATACATATCATCTACTGAGCTAGCACATGTGCATGGAAGTGTGTGTGTGTGTGTGTGTGTGTGTGTAGTAAGCAGCATAATAACAATAGGTTGCAATAATGTAAATTAACTTTTCAGATGCATCACTAAACTCATTTCCCATACTAGAAGTCTTGCTGGGTTGTGCCTGCTCAATGTTTTGTTTCTTCATTGGATGCTGCTTATATTGGTATGATCTGTTTTCGATGAATCAGAAAGAGTAGAATAACATATTTCTGTAAAGATTTTAACACATTTAACTTTGCGGGATTTTAGGCAATGATTCAGTGAAATTTTTCTTGACGTCCATCGTTTATGCACCATCCATACAATAGCATTCACTTTGAACGGCATGTTGTATTCCATCCATTGTCACTCCTAAAATACGTTATGTACACCTGCTTGATGTAAAGACATTATTCGGAATTTGTATCTTCCACTCGTTTTATGTTTTACCTATTTCAGTTCAAAATTAAATTTGAATTTATAATAAAAGGTAACTAATTGTTTATTTTTTTAAAAAGATATATTAAATGAAAAGCTTTCTGAAATCAAACAAATCGAAGCTGATTTACCCTAGATAACGTGTCATTTATTCATGAAAACATGTTGCATAGTTTTCGTCTTGAGATTAAGGGAGATATTTATCATCAAAATAGTTTCCAAAGTATCTGGCTCAATCAACCGTGATTTAAACAAATTTTAATTTCCCAAATTATCCTTTCCGAATTAAACATTTTCTACGTGTTCCAAGATTAAATATTAAGTTTTGAAATTCGCCATTGTAAAGTCAGGCGTAGAACCATCTATTTACATAGTTTCCACTGATGTCCATTGTTTTTTGCAACTATTTTTCTCTTATGCAGCTTTCATTCCCTTAATTGCAGCTAATTAAATGTATTGAACGGCATATAATGAGTCACTGAATTGCAAAAAAAGATAAAAAATACTTTTATGGCAGTATTATTCAGGACTTTTGTTAATACAAATTTATATTTTAACAATTTATATGCCATGAAATATATTTAATATCTTGTATTGCTTTATTGATTGATACATTATATTTTCAGTAAATTAAAGAAGTGTATAAAAGAAAGAAGAAAACTATACAAAGCGGATGTTTCATATGTCAAAGTGGCGTGGATGTGGAACAACTGAGTAGGGTAACTTTAACTTCAAACGACTGATCATTTGATATGCAAATGTAATAAAATCGGCATGTTTTTTTCTCAGTGCTATACGACAACAGTAGCAGTGCATAGTATTACCCATGTCCCTTCATCCGTCTGCCCATTCGTTACAACTTCTGTAAGGAATGCGTTCATCTCGGTGTTTGCATCTTTTTATATACGAGGTCCTTTCAGTTGCTTTTTGTTTTTCTGTTATTCTTTCCAAGCAATGTTACAACTGTCAAGAAAATTACAAGTTTTGACCTTTTCAAATGCATGCTACGGCCACGCAAGTTGATGACTCAACCCAATGGTGTGATACATGATTATCAGTGAATCATTACAGAAATAAATACCTCATCAAGTCTTCCTACCGCAATGGTAATCTGTACGTTTATATTTCTGTTCTTTAATATCACGGTCAACTTCAACAATAGTTGCTGCTCTTACCTGGAAAAACATATAAGGTTTATTTACTTAGTATGCATACATTTGGATCGTAATACGAATTTGTTAATAAGCTCTCTCAACAGTACTTAATTTCCAAAACCGCTTTTCATTCGATGCAGCAAAGAATGGCGCAAACAAATTTTGTTTCAATTTCAACCATTTTTCAAAAACAGATATGCGAAGATATTATTGTCACATGAGCACAATATAGAACTCTTTCTACGATAATGATCGTTGATTTTGATAATTACAATAATTTGGTTTCTTAACCTTTATCGAACTTGATGCTGAAAGTATTATAGTTATTAATGGTGCATTAAAATTTAAGAATATATTTGCGTGCAAAAAGAAAGAATCGATAGAGAAGCAGCCTGTTTGTGTTTTCTTACGAGGTAGGGTCAAATATGGCAAGATATTTACCCCATTGTCTATTGTAAATATTGCTATTTAAAAATTTTACCATTTTCTTTTCAAAATATTGCAATTTAATAATTTCCCATATTTTCTATTCAAACTATTGCTGTTTAATAATTTCCTCTATTTTCTATTCAAACTATTGCTGTTTAATAATTTCTTGTAAAACTTCACTGACACTGCTTGTCATAGGTACTTGTTTTGCTGATATTACTGCATCTTCACAGCCAAGTTTCCTATACGATAGCCCTATCTACAATCTGGCGGCTCGAACAGATATTTCAGTGATTTGTCCTAGCAACATCTATTGGATATCAAGAGTTGCCTCTCTTGGTATATGATGCCAGCTAACCAACTAACTGACTTAAAAGGGACAATTTGTAAGTATAATATCAAAATAATGATTACATACCAGAAGAGAGCCATTACAGGTGTGTTTGAGTAAAATGTATGTGTACAAACACAGACCTGAAGTGTAAAATTGCTTATTTATCAGTCCATTCAAGTTGTATGCTCTCCTTGTCTCGATCATGTAGGAAACGTATTTAAATTTGAACAACTTTTTTTGATTGGATGCGGTGGCTTGCTTGATACACCAAGGTGTAGATATGATTAACATAATGGAACCTCGGCTAGTGAAGATATTACTGTTTCATATGTCTAATCCTAACAGATTTGTTACCTGGATCCTAACAGATTTGGTAACTTATCGAGCCAATAAATGTGTTATGTTATCGAGCTTGTATTAAGAGCTGTGGCCCTTCTCTATTTCAAATCTGCTTTTAAAATGACACCTAAAAAGATATCCTAAATGTTCAGAATGAGTGTTCACTCCTTGATGTATCTACCTAGTTTTGAGCTTGCTTGTTTACCGTAATTCCCCATATGAGGAGAAAACTGGTGAAACAAATGAATCGCATAGCTTTTCTTTTTTATTCCGTTTAGATTTCTGGTGAGGGCAATTTGTGAAGCTGATAGAACGGGGCATATGGAAACATTATTGTCTTAACTAAGCTTCATACCGAAAAAGATGTATAAGGTATCCTCAAATTAGCTGGAAGGCGTGGTGTTCACTGGCTGCAAGACCGCAAGATTCCATACAAAACTTTAGGAAGGACTGCTTCTAAGACCACAATAATGAATGTTAAGTTTTTGATGGAAGACCTGGTTATGATTGGGTGTAAGACCGCAAGAATGCATGCCAACTGTCATGTCCTCGTGTAAAGTGTCATGTATCAATTGATGGGGACAATAACTAATATTACAATAATGTTACTAACACATTTAAAGTGTTCATATGAGTGTGGAGTTATGAATCGTTGTTCATGTTGAGGATTTTACATTATGTGGCACACTATGAACGCTCAAAGGTGTATCCGTCCACAATTAGGTTCAAGAAGACGTCATGTAATTTTTAGTTGATATTTGATCTGCAAGGACGAAGCAGGTGAGGGCATATGCGGAATTGGTTCTGACCTCATAATCACTGCCCCTAAAAATGAAACATAAATGAGCGCGAAATGATCGTTACAATTCTGCCAATTTTGCGTTTCGCTTAAGTTGCAGGACCTTTTAGAAGCCTCGCCCCCTGCCACCCCAACCCATCATCTGCTTATTTATGCTCCCCTAAGCGATAATTTGTTGTCAATATATTTGATGCATAATTTTGAAGTTAAACTTCAACTCCACAAAAAGAAACTGAATACACGAAAAATCAAGACAAGCCACTTAAATATCCAAACCCTAAAAAAATGTAATTTTTCTTAAATAAAAAAAATCTTTGCTACATAACTATAATAAAAACCTCGATTTGTTTTCGTTGATTGGATGAAAGAAGTACTATGGGTCATGCAGTAGTGCATACAATGACATTTAACAACACGATTATTAGCTCTAATTAGACACGTCTTAACAAAATATGGTCGGACTAAGTAAATAAACAGTAATCAATGCTAATATCTGCAGGACCAATCGGTGTTTGTTACAGCAAAAAGAGACGAACAATGCAAAAAGAAAGGCCGATCTCTTGTGTATGCTGTTAACCTGTATTATGTTTCTGTGGTGCAACAGTTATATTCTGTTAGTTTTATTATTTGTTTGTTGTTTATTTTCTTCTTGTATAATTATCACATTTACAATAAGGATTGTAAAAATGTGCAAGAATAATATGAAAACCTTGTTTTATCTTTGGTTCTTCTTAACTCGTACATGCTTTTTCTTAACTCGTAGTGGTTTTCTTGACTAGTACGTTGGCAGAAGATTGTTTTGCTTAATATATTTCTTAAACCGACATCGCATCAGCAAGGGCGTAACTTTGGATTTTTTGTGACAGTTAACATTAATGAAAATAATTAAAAAAATACAAATACTAGATTGTCTTAGTCCATTAGAAGACTTGTAGTTTTGTTTGTTGTTACAGTTGATACATCTACAAACAAATTGGTAACGCAATGCCCATTACACCAGGCTGTGTGTGTGTGTGTGTGTGTGTGTGATTTGTATTTTTATCATAGCTTTAACAATGTTGCAGTCATATCGCTATGCTGTCTGCAGTGTGGCAGTTTAAAGTCATGTCTAGCACTGGGGCATCATGCCGCAGACATGTAGCATGATGTTCCACCCAGTCACATTATGATGACAACAGACCGATCAGTTCTAACACTAACGTTTTAATGCTGAGCGCCAAGAGAGGCAGCTGTTAGTACCATTTTTATACGTCATTGGTATGACTCGGCCGGGGATCATACCTACAACCCCCCGCATATTAGCCGGACGTTCTAACCACTAGGTCATCGGAGCGGTAAAATATGATGTACTAGTATTAAGTCATCCACCAGCGGCAATCGTCTCAAAAGCCTTGATCGAGTAATAACATTTCAGTGTGTGTGTGTGTGCGTGCGTGTTACTCTTACCACTCTCTTTAGTGTCAGCACGTTTTTATGATTGTAAGCATAGGGTAGGTATATCAACACTCCTGACCCTTTTCATTGGATAGTCGGTTGTGTGATGGAATGTAATAAAAAAGAGGCTGCTGGATAGTGGTGTTTACACTGGATTGTAATCAAAGAGCGGCTGATAATGCGTGTTAAGTTGGATGGGTACATAAAAATATTATCAGTGCATTTTCATTTATTCTCAATAAACCTTTTAAACAATGAAAAGGGTTATAACTAAACAATTTTAACACATGGTAACATAGGAACCTCGTATATCTTCCCCGGTAATTAAAATAGGTGTTACGTGCTTAGGCTCAAATAAACAGTAACATAGAAAGAGTGAAAATAACAAGCTTGTAAAACTTAATAAACAAATATTTTTCAGAAAAGAAAAAATAAACTTACGGTTTTAAGAATCAATTCCAAAATTAATCCAAAAATAATTAAAAATATAATCCACTAGGGAAATTGCAAACGTCCTGGTAATAAAGTGTCCAAATAATTCTAAGTTCGAATTCAAGCGATGTATCCAATATGGAAGACGATGTCTCTTGATGAAGTCAGTTCTTGTTAATGAAAATCTATGAGCACATATTCTTTTCCAGATAAATAACAAAATAACTCCTCTTGATCCAAACGAATTGACACAATACCATTACACGGTAATTAAAAATAACTCAAAAAAGACACACACACAACTTAGTATTCTAAAAGCCCAAACTTCTACTAAATAGCTCGCTCCCAAAACATAGTTTGTATCTCTGTTTTTATGTAAACAAGGAGTCACGTGATCTTTTAGAAACTCAGAACAGATTTACATTACAAAAACTCGCGTTCCCAGCGTATGAACCAACTAAAATAGAAACATGTTTATACAAAAGCTCCATTTTGTCCTTGAAACCAACCAATCATTTTAAAAGTTTGTTTACAACTCTGAAACCAGGTCAGATGTGAGGTCAACACCTGGTGTTAACTCTGTAAAGTACAGGTCATCCCACCCCCTTCAATGAACGAATCTAAAAACTTAAAATGCCAAATTTGAATCTAACAAACAGACAATAAAAATATATATAAATGACTTATATCACATATACGTAACACCTTCCCCCTTAAAATAAAAAGAAAGGTTTATATGATAAAACTTTCTTTTTACCACAAACCAATTTACAACTGAGGTTTTAAAAAAAAACTAGTATAAATTAGTGTATATAATATATTGTAATACACTGGAAAGAGCATCTATTGGTTTAACTTGTCCATGTCCCACAATATGTCCTAAGAAAGTCACACTAGCACGGCAGAACTCTCTTTTAGATAACTTAACTGTCAAACATGCATCAGTGAGTCTGTCAAAGAATTTTCGAATTGTTGCTAGATGTTCTATCCAGGTGTCGTTGTAGATGATGTCATCAATATAGGCATCACAATTTTCTAGACCAGAGGTGATCATTTTTATGAGACGTTGAAATGTACTTGTTGGCCCTTTCATCCTGAATGGCTTTACTTTATATTAGTAAAGTCCTTCTGGAGTCACAAATGCAGAGATTTCCTTTGCTCTTTCCGATAGTGGAATATGCCAAAATCCTTTCAGCAGGTCAAATTTGGTGACATATTTGGCATTTCCGATTTTATCAATACAATCGTCAATTCTTGGTAATGGGAATGAATCTGTTTTTGTCACACTGTTCACCTTTCTATAATCAATGCACATACGGAAAGTTTTATCTGGTTTTGGAACAAGTATGCATGGTGAACTCCAATCACTTTTACTGGGCTCGATAAAATCATTCTCCAGCAAATATTGAATTAACTTTTTAAAGTATTCCTGTTTGAGTGGATTCATCCTGTATGGATGTTGTTTGACAAGTTTGGAATTTACAATTTCAACATCATGAAAAATTTTGTTTGTCCTTCTAGGAACATCTGGAAATAAGTGCTCATATTCAAATAATAACTGTTTCAGTTCATTTTTTTCTGGCACTTGTAAATGTGAAAGTTTCTGGTCTAGATCTTTCATAATTTTTTAATTACAAAGATTCGTCATTTCAATATCAATATAATCTGATGAAATTTCTTCACTGAGTGGGACAGGTACAACTAAATTAATTACAGGTTTAACATGGCTATCTCTTTCAATATACTCTTTTAGCATGTTTATATGGCAGAGTTGTTTTTGTTTGCGCCTCCAAGGAGTATTTATGATGTAATTTAAGTCATTAATTTTCCTGTCAACTGTGTAGGGACGATAATATTTGGCCTGAAGAGAATTTTGTGGCATTGGTAAGAGAGCCAGGACTCGCCAGGCTGAAAACTCCTTTCCTTCGATTTTTTATCATGTATTGATTTCCTTTTAGATTGAGCAGAGTGCAGATTTGCTCTTGCGACCTCACAAGTCTTTGACAACTTTTATCTAAAATCGGAAACATAATCAAGAAGATTGATCTCAGTATCTTCATTAGAGAGAAGTTTCTCTTTCAATAACTTCAATGGTCCACGCACAATGTGTCCAAAAACCAGTTCAAAGGGACTGAAGCCTATAGATTCTTGAACTGATTCTCTAACAGCAAACAATAGTAAATGAATGCCTTCATCCCAATCTTTATTCGTATCAAAACAATATGATCGGATCATATTTTTCAAAGTCTGACGGAATCTTTCTAATGCCCCTTGGCTCTTAGGGTGATAGGCATAAGATTTGAATTGCTGAATGCCTAATTCATACATAACTTGTTGGAAAATTCCATACATGAAGTTTGAACCTTGATCAGACTGAACAGATTTGGGAAGGCCATACTGAGTGAAAAACGTTATCAAAGCTTTTACTATTGTTTTAGATTTTATATTCCTCAACGGAATTGCCTCTGGAAACCTTGTTGACGCACACATAATGGTCAACAGGTATTGGTTACCTGACTTGGTCTTAGGTAAGGGACCTACACAATCTACCATAATTCTACTAAATGGTTGTTCAAAGGCAGGAATAGGTTGTAGATGAGTTTTAGGTATTTTCTGATTGGGTTTTCCTACCATTTGACAAGTATGACAAGATCTACAGTATTTGGCAACATCACGATTGATTTTTGGACAATAGAAGTGTGTCAAGATCTTGCGATACGTTTTATTATTCCCTAAGTGACCAGCCAAAGGAGTTTCATGGGCCAGATTAAGTATTTCCTGTCTGTAAGATTTTGGAACTACTATTTGATAGTTCACCGACCACTCATCACCAGCAGGTACCTCGGGAGGTCTCCATTTTCTCATAAGAATTCCATTTTTAATGAAATAACAGACAGGAACTTCAGTAGCTTCAGACTCGCTTATGGCCCTTTGACACAAATAGATCTCAGGATTTTTTTCCTGTTCGACGACGAGTGATTGTCGTTTATCACCCTGATTAGAATAAAGAGAATGAGTTGTTAAAAGAGGATCACTATGATCAATACCTTCTGATTGATCCAAACAAGGAGTAAAAGTGACCTCATCAAAAGCCTGACCTATACACGTGTCAGATAAAGGAATACTTCCTTCATCAACATCATTCTCAAGAGCTTTCTTTGCCATAGCTCTGGTAACTGCACAAGCTTGAAATATATCAGGGAATGCATTTTCAATTGGATCAACTTTCTGATCCAAATCAGGCTTGTCAGTTACAAGTGGATTAACCACAACCTTGTCTCGAGTTCAATCGTTGCCTAGCAATATATGAATTCCCTCAACGGGTAAAACCGAGACTGTTCCGACTGTCACAGGTCCTGACACCCAAGTCTAATGACACATTTACACAATAGAGAGGAACATTAACAAAGCCGCACTCTACTCCCTGAATAAGAACACTTTCATTAGAAGAAGATTTCTCAGAAAAAGGCAAAGTACCTGACAATCAAAGACTCTGAGAAGCTCCTGTGTCCCTTAAAATTTTAATAGGGGTGGGATTGGCTGAATCACCCAAGGAGTGATATAGAACCCTTCGATATGAATGGTTCATAATGCTCCATAATAAAATCAGACTGGGATTTATTAGACCCAACAAATGTATTGCTTTCAATACATGACCGTGACCTTGACATCTTAGAAATAAGAGCATTTGGAACAGGTCTGTCTTGATTCTGATGCCTATTTTTCAATTTGTAGCAATAAGAAATAACATGTCCTTTTTCTTGTAATAGTTACACGTCGGAAGAGACAAGGATCTAGAATCAAGCTTCTCTGAAGTTTGATTTTTGAACGGTATGCTAGTTTAAGTTTTTAAAGGGCTGGTATTAGGTTGAAATACTTTTCTGCCAGAAGACTGTTGAGTAGAAGTCTTGTTAACAAAATTAACTTTATGTGTCGAAGAATATTCGTCAGCAGCTCGAGCAGCATTCTCCAAGGTTTCAATCCTATGCTCATCGAGATAAGTTTTAACGTCACTATGGACACAGTTTTTGAACTGTTCAATTAATATCATTTGCTTGAGATTTTGATAATCTTGTTCGACTTTCTTGGCTAAGCACCATCTATCAAACAACTACTCTTTTTCTCTAGCAAATTCGACATGAGTTTGTTCAGCTTCTTTTCTGTAAGTTCTGAATTTTTTTCGATAACCTTCAGGGACTAACTCATAACCCCTTAGAATGCATTCTTTAACATCATATTCACCACTTTGATAAACAGACAGTGAAGTGTAAATCTCACTAGCCTTATCAGTGAGTAAACATTGCAATAACTGAGTCCAATGCTCCATGGGCCACTTTAAATATTCTGCAACTTTTTCAAAATGAATGAAGTATTTGTCTACTTCTTTATTTCTGAACGGGGCACTAATCTAATATTCCTTGATAAATCAAAACTTCAATTTTGATTTGAAGTATGAAGGTGTTTTTCACTTGCCAGCTCTAATTCTTTCATTCTATATTGATATTCCCTTTCTTCCCTCTCTGTCACATTGTAATTGTCTTTCTTTCTCTCTTTCCTGTCTCTCTCTCTTCTCTTTTTCATATTGTAATTGTCTTTCGTTCTCCCTTTCTTAAAATTCCAGCTTCAACTCAAATTCCATTTTGAATTTTAATTCTAATTTCTTCATTTTTATGTCAGAGTCTGATGCAGACTTACTGACCGAAATCAAAGCACATTTTTCCAAAACATTCTCTTCTACCAAATATTGGACCAAAATCTTTTTGCTATCTTGTTTCGTTAAAAGAAGCCTTTACTTCAGAAAGATCATATTTTCTGGCAAGTTGAATCAACTCATCTTTTATGAAAAGATCTAATTGCTCCTGAGTAGGATTAGAAAGAAATATTTCTACTTTAGATGTCATTTTAATACAAGCCTGTCAATCTCACTATAGATTTTTAAAAATTTCAAAAACTAGGGGTATTCAAATTTTAAAAAAAGTTTTCTGAATGTTTTTTTAGCCAATTCCAATTTATCTCAATTTTGGACGAGCTCCCAATTTCTATGTTACTTGCTTAGGCTCGAATAAACAGCAACATAGAAAGAGTGAAAATAACAAGCTTTAAAACTTAATAAACAATTTATTGAGTACAAATATTTTTCAGAAAAGAAAATTAAACTTACGGTTTTAAGAATCAATTCAAAAATTAATCCAAAAATAATTCAAATTATTATCCACTAGGGAAATTCCAAACGTCCTGGTAATAAAGTGTCCAAATAATTATAAGTTCGAATTCCAGCGAAGTATCCAATATGGAAGACGATGTCTCTTGATGAAGTCAGGTATTAATTCTTATTATTCTTTTCCAGATAACTAACAAAATAATTCCTCTTGATCCAAACGAATTGACACAATTTCCATTACACGGTAATTAAAAATAACTCAAAAAAGACACACACACACCACTTAGTATTCTAAAAGCCCAAACTTCTACTAAATAGCTCGCTCCCAAAACATAGTTTGTATCTGTTTTTACGTAAACAAGGAGTCACGTGATCTTCTAGGAACTATCAGAACAAATTTACGTTCAAAAACTCACGTACCCAGCGTATGAACCAACTAAAATAGAAAGATGTTTATACAAAAGCTCCATTATGTCCTTGGAACCAACCAATCATTTCAAAAGTTTGTTTACAACTCTGAAACCAGGTCAGAAATGAGGTCAACACCTGGTGTTAACTCTGTAAAGTACAGGTCACCCCCCCCCCTTCAATGAACGAATCTAAAAACTTAAAATGCCAAATTTGAATCTAACAAACAGACAATAAAAATAAATATAAATGACTTATATCACATATACGTAACATAGGTTAAATGAATTTGCCAGACTAAACAATAACTTCTGAAAGTGCAATGATTGAATTACCAAATTTATAAAATGTCAGAAAAAATTGTATCTGCCCTTTTGTTTACAATTGACCTCTGAAGACCAGGAAGTGAAACTGACCAAGCGGAACTAACAGGTGTTTGATAAATGCACAACTTAAGTTAGGCCAGTCTGTATACTCTATAACCCATATTACATCAATCTGTATACTATATAACCCATATTACATCAATCTGTATACTATATAACCCATGTTACACTCATCAATGAGGCACCAAAGTAAAGATAAATTAAAAGCTTTTTAGAATATTAAAGACGTACAAGTCTTTTGAAATGCACATTCAAACCAACGATGAGAACGGGAAATTATTTTTTCTTTAAAATTAAACTTTATTCAAAATCCGAAACTGTAGAGCGCCATCTATGTGTGTTCAATGGCCTCGTGTACGGGGGAATGGGAAGTCTATAACACAGAAGTGACGTCATCTTAAATTTCAAACTTGCATTAAATCGATAAAATATATAGTGAAAATGTTTCTTTCCATTCATTTTATGAAATTAAAAAATAATGCAGATTCGCTTTATCTAACATTCTAGTGTTAGAAGAATAAGCAACTATTTAAACGTTGACCTTCGACCTCAATAAATCCTATATTATTTAATCCCTTTTCCAATAGAATAGTAAAATTTACTAATGACCTCTCTTAAATACTTGTGTCATGCTCCTGTCTTTATATATGTTTTTGCTAGATGTCGCAATCCATACGTGCGATAGTATAGTTTGATGTTTGTATTTGTTATCGCAATTTATACTTGCGTTAATATAACTTTTTTAAAGGTTCAATTTTTATGTGAAACATTTGTGTAGTCCAGGAAGTTCCTTGGATCTGTGTTTAGTCCAGGAGATTCCTTGGATCTGTGTTTCTTTTGGTATTAATATTTAATTTATTTTTGAATTTTGAATGGTTATGGAGTGTGATTGTGGGTTGAATGCATGAGTTATTGTGTTGATACATCATTTTTTTTCATTAATAATTTATTTCATAAATTTACATTATCTTTCACATATTGTGTTTGTGTTGTTCATTAAATCCACCATCCACTCGGTAACAATTCTGTTACAAAGGTGTCAGAAGTGGGATCGCTGGATTAAGTGAACTGTCAATCATTTGTGTGAAAGTATACATTTAATGTTTATATATGAGCGTGACCTTCTTGACAAGATAATACTCAAGTAAGGGTTTATTTTGTTTAGTTTATCTAGGTCCGTGCGTCCCGTATAAACGTATTTAAAGCATTGGTTCGGTTACCTTCATCAGGAAGATAAGGTCAGCCTGTGGTATATATATATATATATATATATATATATATATATATATATATATATATATATATATATATATATATATATATATATATATATATTCATATTACAATTGTCATGTCATCCCTTAAGGACTTCGTTGCCTTAGGCAAAAAAATTGGGTATGAAAGTGAAAGTTTAAGGAAATTGTTTCAGGAAGAACAAGCCTTGGAAAGGGAAGAAAGGGTAAGGGCAAGGGAATTAGAAAGGGAAGCCGAAGAAACGAAACGGGCATTAGAAAGGAAAAAAAGGGTAAGCCGATGAAAGGAAATTTGCCTTTGAGAAGGAAAAGATAGAATTAGAAAAGCAGGCCCAAATGGAAAAGATAGAATTAAAGAAGCAGGCCGGAAATGAAAAGATAGAATTAGAGAAGGATAAGATAGAATTAGAGAAGCCGGCCGAAAAGGACAGGATAGAACGGGAAAGAGAAGCGGGGAAAGGCGAATAGAGTTAGAAAAACGAGCAAAAGTAGAAATGTTTGAGTTTGAAGAAAAAGCAAAGCAACGGGACCATGTGCGTAATGTAGAATTAGCAACAGCTTGAAGAGAACACGATTCTGCCTCTAGCAAATTAAGGGGCCCCAAACTACCTCCCTTTGACGATGAAAAAGATAACATGGATAGCTATCTTCATCGGTTTGAGCGGTATGCCGAAAACCAGAAGTGGAGTCAAAATGACTGGGCACTGCATCTTAGTGCTCTATTAAAAGGTAAAGCGCTGGATGTATACTCACGACTTCCTAGAGACGATGTGTTTAAGTACTTCGTCCTAAGGGAAGCACTTCTTAAAAGGTACGAGCTCACTGAACAGGGTTTTCAAAAAAAGTTCAGGTATAGCAAGCCCGATAAGGGAGAAACCTTTGGTCAGTTCACCGTTAGAATTGCGAACTATTTTGAGCGGTGAATTGAATGCGGCAAAGCGGTGAAAACGTTTGAAGGGTTTACTGATTTCTTGCTCAGAGATCAATTATTTAATACAGTTGGGCGAGAATTAGATCAATTTCTGAAAGAGACAGTCTTCACAAACGTAAAAGATATGGCTAAGCAAGCCGATTTCTTTGCCGAAGCTCATGGGGAAACCCAAAACGTGGTTTCAGAAGATTTTAAGTCTGGAAACCAGTCTACGAGACCGATGCTTAGGGAGCTTGTGAAATCAGCTGAGGCAAAAAGGTCAGTTAGGAATCCAGGTATTCAGCGTGTGCAATGTTACTTGTGTAATGAATGGGGTCATGTTCAAAAAGACTGTCCTAAAAGAAAGGGACTTGTACATAAGGTAGCAGTGGCTATACAAAGTAAAGGTATATCTGATAATATCGTACAGGTAGAATCATGTATTCATTCGCTTGGCACGTGTCTATTTCCCGAAGCGCGAGTACCAGCCGCGTGAGGGTTAGTCAACGGTCGAGAAGTCGTAGTATTACGTGACACTGGTTGCACGGGCGTAGTGATCAAACGTAGTCTCGTGCAGGATAACCAAATGCTCGGGTGGGAGTCCCCATGTATGTTACTTGATCAGACGATCGGTCGCATTCCCGTAGCAAGGATCACGGTAAAAACACCTTTCCTCACTGGAACTGTTGATGCCCTTTGTATGGAAACCCTATTTACGATCTGACGATCGATAATGTTGAAGGTTCCCGTCTTCCAACCATGGCCGATTTTAAAATACCTTTGGCCCAGGCAATCGAAACGCGAGCTCAAACACGGCGAGAGAAAACCATAAATTAATAGTCCCTGAATCGATCTCAGGAATTTCGAGTGATGAGTTCAAACGAGAGCAAGAACGCGATGAATCCATCAAAACAACTGTTGAGAAAATCGCGTCCGGTGCGATTAAACACTGCAAGGGTGGGGGTAGCTCGAGATTCGTACGCAAGAACGAGTTAATTCATAGGGAGTTTAGCGCTCCGGAGGGTAAGAAGTATTGGCAAGTGGTCGTACCCCAGAGATATAGATCTCAAGTACTTAGGGTGGCGCATGAGTCGAGCATGGCGGGACAGCTAGGTAAGGCTAAGACCACCAGCAGAGTAGTCGCTAAATTGTACTGGCCCGGTGTTAAGGCGATGTCACACGGTTCTGTACGTCGTGCGATGTATGTCAGAAAACCGTAGGTAAGGGAAGGGTTACAAGGGTGCCCTTAGGACAGATGCCATTAATAGATACACCGTTTAAAAGAGTGGCAGTAGATATTGTAGGACCAATACACCCAGTTACCGAAAGAAAGAATCGGTATATTCTTACTCTGGTTGATTACGCGACCAGATACCCCGAAGCCGTAGCTTTACCAACTATTGAAACGGAAAGGGTAGCTGGAGCATTAGTTGATATCTTCAGTAGGGTAGGGGTGCCAGAAGAAATCGTCACAGATTGTGGTGCCCAATTCACCTCTGACTTCATGGGTGAAATAAGTAGGCTGTTATCCATCAAACAGCTAAACACTACCCAATACCATCCGATGTGCAATGGACTGGTAGAGAAGTTTAATGGTACCCTGAAAAGCATGTTACGAAAGATGTGCGCGGAACGGTCGCAAGACTGGGACCGTTATTTGAACGCTGTTCTGTTCGCGTAACAAGAAGTACTGCAGGAAAGCTTAGGGTTTTCACCCTTCGAACTTTTGTTCGGTAGAACAGTTCGAGACCCGATTCGGATACTACACGAACTATGGACGGGTGATGTCGCGAACGAGGAAATAAAAACAACTTACCAGTATGTATTAGATCTGCGAGATAAACTAGAAAGTACATGTCAGATGGCACGTGACGAGTTAATGAAATCGGGGCGCAGATATGCCAAATATTATAACCGCAAAGCGCGAAATAGGAAATTTCTTGTAGGAGATCAGGTTCTATTGCTTCTTCCAACGAGCTCAGATAAGTTATTAGTCCAGTGGAAAGGTCCTTATGAAGTTAAAAAGGTAAAAGGTGACATGGACTATAAAATTGACATAGACGGTAATTTAAAGACATTCAATGCTAACATGCTTAAGTTGTATATCAAGAGACAGAGCGACAATGTTGAAAAGGGGGTCTTAAATGTCGTTTGTACGGCAGTCGTAGACGATGATGAAGCAGATTCGAATATCGAGAGTTCCCTTGAATGTCCCTTGGGAGTTGCGGGGGAAGGGATAGGTAAAGTCGATGTGAGTGCGGAGTTGACGCAAGACCAGCGTCAACAAATTAATGCGCTCTTGGCTAAACACTCCAATGTATTCACCGACAGACTCGGGTGTACAAATTTGTGAGACCTCAAAATTAAACTGAATAAGTCTGACCCTATTCGAATCAAGGACTATCCGGTGCCATACAACGCACGTGAAGCTGTGGACGAAGAGGTGGGTAAAATGTTGGATCTGGGGGTAATTGAACCCTTCAACTCGCCAAATTCTTCTCTAGTAGTGCTAGTCAGGAATAAGGACGGGACGAACCGATTGTGTATCGATTTTCGGCAGTTAAATAAAATCACTGTGGTCGATGCAGAACCAATGCCAGATATGGAGGGTGTATTTGCAAAGTTGTCGGGAAACCGATGGAATTCCAAATTAGATCTGGCCAAGGGATATTGGCAGGTTCCCATTGTCCCAGAATCCCGAGCATTGACAGCATTTGCGACCCTGAAAGGATTGTATCAATTCAAAGTGATGCCATTCGAGTTAGTTGGAGCCAGCGCCACCTGTTGTCGTTTGATGCGAAAGTTGCTTAAAGGTTTAGCAAACGTTGATAGCTTTGTAGACGACATATTCGTGTACACGAATACTTGGAGTGAGCACGTATCCGTCCTGGGCGAACTCTTCGATAGACTCAGCAGAGCGAACCTCACAGTGAGACCCACTAAATGCAGTATTGGTTATACAGATTTAGATTGTTTGGGTCATAGGGTCAGTGGTATGGGTCAGTTAAAACCTCACCCCAAGCAAGTTGAAGCAATTAGAGACGCACCAAAGCCATCCAACAAAACGCAAGTACGATCATTTCTAGGTTTTGTAGGTTTTTATAGAAAGTTTACACCGAACTTTGCAGCCATTGCTAGCCCACTGTCTGATTTGACCAAAAAGAGGCAACCAAACAAAGTTGAATGGGGACCGCCACAAGATAAAGCATTCCGTGCTTTGAATGAGAAACTTGTTAGTGCACCTATATTAAAATTGCCAGATGTCAGCAAACCCTTTATTTTAAGAACAGATGCTTCTGAAACTGGGTTGGGGGCAGTTTTACTGCAAGAGCAAGACGATAGTAAGTTACCCGTTGCTTACTCGAGTAGGAAATTGCTACCCAGGGAGAAAAAATATTCCGTTATAGAAAAGGAATGTTTGGCCGTAGTATGGGGAATAGGGAAGTATCACACATATCTATTTGGGAGAGATTTCGTTCTCGAGACTGATTACCAACACCTACTGTATTTAAACAAGGCTAAGGTCGCTAACGCTCGGTTGATGCATTGGGCGCTGACACTACAACCTTATCGCTTCCGTGTAGTAGCAATAAGGGGAGTTGAAAATATAGGGGCAGACTACTTCAGTAGGGCATGATGGGAAATTTGTATGAATTTACCCAGTATTAAAATCCAGATTGTAGTATAACCAGTGTAAATGTTGTAAGATATCATCAGTAGTTATTTTTCTTCTATTCTGTGTTAGTTTTAAAAATGTGTACATTTTTATTCTTAGGGGGGAGGTATTGTCACAGAATTAGGCGAAAATTGACTTTATTTCTTCTTGAATAACAACCTAATTTCACCATTTGTTTTTGTTTCGTCGTACATGCGTTACCTGGGGTGAATAAGTGTTTTTTCCAAGGTAAGCGACGTGTAACGATTTGCTTGTGCCTGACTACGAATCACTTGAAGTCAGGAACATTAGAATCACGGGGTGCACGGGAATTTAACCGTGAATTCTGCTCACCTATTTGAGGATATATAAGGCAGAATAATTCTGATAAGATTACGAGTCCAAAAGTATCTTATCAAAGGAGAGATAGCTCGTCATTCTTTCTCCAGCCAAAGGGGGTGAGTGTTAAATTTATATTTCGTTTTATTGTGAATTTTATTCAGTTTATTATTTCATGTAATGATGCCTTTATTACAATACAGATTTAAAACGTGGAATATTTTGAACTTTCAATGCAATAGCGTAATCTAAGTTTTAGATTGTTTTAGAAACAACTATTATTAGTTTGGTTTCTTTATTGTAGCTGAATTGTAGCTGAACGTCTCTAAACGTCTCTTAATGTCTCAGAATTGTAGCTGAATGTGATTGATTGTGCCGAGATAATGCTGTTTAATTGTGCGATCAAATTGAGGTATCTGACTGTCTGTCTGTCGGATTGTCTGTCTTTCTACATCTGTCGAGATGTGTAAATATCCGGAAATCTAGAAGTCTAAATGTCCGAGTGTCAGAGCTGTCTAGAGGTGTAAACATCCGGGCTGGCATCTAAGTATTTGGGACCGGTGGTTCTAGTAGATGCTGTATGCTGTCTGTACGTATAACTGTAGTGGATCCGTGAAGGGCAAGTAATCGATAAAAGTATTGAGTCAACCCTAGGTATTCGGAGAAGCTGGGCATCGATTCAACAGTTGGTGAATCGTACGGTTGCACAGGGTCGAGACACATGTGTGTGTGTTGCAATTGTAGTTACAATTGAATACATTGTTATATTCACACATAGTTACTTTGAATCACAGTATATTTCAAGGGATTACATGAATCTCAATAACAGTTAGCAACTTGATAACATACATGTAGATGTTTTGTGCTAGTTGTCGCCATCCATACGTGCGATAGTGTATAGTTTGATGTTTGTATTTGTTATCGCAATTTATACTTGCGTTAATATAACTTTTGCAAAGGTTCCATTTTTATGTGAAACATTTGTATAGTCCAGGAAGTTCCTTGGATCTGTGTTTATTCCAGGAGATTCCTTGGATCTGTATTTATTTTGTATTAATATTTAATTTATTTTTGAATTGTGAATGGTTGTGGAGTGTGATTGTGGGTTGAATGCATGAGTTATTGTGTTGATACATCATTATTTTTCATTAATAATTTATTTCATAAATTTACATTATCTTTCACATATTGTGTTTGTGTTGTTCATTTAATCCACCATCCACTCGGTAACAATTCTGTTACAAAGGTGTCAGAACTGGGATCGCTGGATTAAGTGAACTGTCAATCTTATGTGTGAAAGTATACATTTAATGTTTATATATGAGCGTGACCTTCTTGACAAGATAATATCAATAACAGTTAGCAACTTGATAACATACATGTAGATGTTTTGTGCTAGTTGTCGCCATCCATACGTGCGATAGTATAGTTTGATGTTTGTATTTGTTATCGCAATTTATACTTGCGTTAATATAACTTTTGCAAAGGTTCCATTTTTATGTGAAACATTTGTATAGTCCAGGAAGTTCCTTGGATCTGTGTTTATTCCAGGAGATTCCTTGGATCTGTGTTTATTTTGTATTAATATTTAATTTATTTTTGAATTGTGAATGGTTGTGGAGTGTGATTGTGGGTTGAATGCATGAGTTATTGTGTTGATACATCATTATTTTTCATTAATAATTTATTTCATAAATTTACATTATCTTTCACATATTGTGTTTGTGTTGTTCATTTAATCCACCATCCACTCGGTAACAATTCTGTTACAAAGGTGTCAGAAGTGGGATCGCTGGATTAAGTGAACAGTCAATCATATGTGTGAAAGTATACATTTAATGTTTATATATGAGCGTGACCTTCTTGACAAGATAATACTCAAGTAAGGGTTTATTTTGTTTAGTTTATCTAGGTCCGTGTGTCCCGTATAAACGTATTTAAAGCATTGGTTTGGTTACCTTCATCAGGAAGATAAGGTCAGCCTGTGGTATATATATATATATATATATATATATATATATATATTCATATTACAATTGTCATGTCATCCCTTAAGGATTTGGTTGCCTTAGGCCAAAAAATTGGATATGAAAGTGAAAGTTTAAGGAAATTGTTTCAGGAAGAACAAGCCCGGGAAAGGGAAGAAAGGGTAAGGGCAAGGGAATTAGAAATGGAAGCCGAAGAAACGAAACGGGTATTAGAAAGGGAAAAAGGGGAAGCCGATGAAAGAAAATTTGCCTTTGAGAAGGAAAAGATAGAATTAGAAAAGCAGGCCCAAAGGGAAAATATAGAATTAAAGAAGCAGGCCGGAAATGAAAAGATAGAATTAGAGAAGGATAAAATAGAATTAGAGAAGCAGGCCGAAAAGGACAGGATAGAACGGGAAAGAGAAGCGGGGAAAGGCGAATAGAGTTAGAAAAACGAGCAAAAGTAGAAATGTTTGAGTTTGAAGAAATAGCAAAGCAACGGGACCATGTGCGTAATGTAGAATTAGCAACAGCTGGAAGAGAACACGATTCTGCCTCTAGCAAATTAAGGGGCCCCAAACTACCTCCCTTTGACGATGAAAAAGATAACATGGATAGCTATCTTCATCGGTTTGAGCGGTATGCCGAAAACCAGAAGTGGAGTCAAAATGACTGGGCACTGCATCTTAGTGCTCTATTAAAAGGTAAAGCGCTGGATGTATACTCACGACTTCCTAGAGACGATGTGTTTAAGTACTTCGTCCTAAGGGAAGCACTTCTTAAAAGGTACGAGCTCACTGAACAGGGTTTTCAAAAAATGTTCAGGTATAGCAAGCTCGATAAGGGAGAAACCTATGGTCAGTTCACCGTTAGAATTGCGAACTACTTTGAGCGGTGAATTGAATGCGGCAAAGCGGTGAAAACGTTTGAAGGGTTTACTGATTTCTTGCTCAGAGATCAATTATTTAATACAGTTGGGCGAGAATTAGATCAATTTCTGAAAGAGACAGTCTTCACAAACGTAAAAGATATGGCTAAGCAAGCCGATTTCTTTGCCGAAGCTCATGGGGGAACCCAAAACGTTGTTTCAGAAGATTTTAATTCTGGAAACCAGTCTACGAGACCGATGCTTAGGGAGCTTGTGAAATCAGCTGAGGCAAAAAGGTCAGTTAGGAATCCAGGTATTCAGCGTGTGCAATGTTACTTGTGTAATGAATGGGGTCATGTTCAAAAAGACTGTCCTAAAAGAAAGGGACTTGTACATAAGGTAGCAGTGGCTATACAAAGTAAAGGTATATCTGATAATATCGTACAGGTAGAATCATGTATTCATTCGCTTGGCACGTGTCTATTTCCCGAAGCGCGAGTACCAACCGCGAGAGGGTTAGTCAACGGTCGAGAAGTCGTAGTATTACGTGACACTGGTTGCACGGGCGTAGTGATCAAACGTAGTCTCGTGCAGGATAACCAAATGCTCGGGTGGGAGTCCCCATGTATGTTACTTGATCATACGATCGGTCGTATTCCCGTAGAAAGGATCACGGTAAAAACACCTTTCCTCACTGGAACTGTTGATGCCCTTTGTATGTGAAACCCTATTTACGATCTGACGATCGATAATGTTGAAGGTTCCCGTCTTCCAACCATGGCCGATTTTAAAATACCTTTGGCCCAGGCAATCGAAACGCGAGCGCAAACACGGCGAGAGAAAACCGCGTTTCATCAATTAATAGTCCCTGAATCGATCTCAGGAATTTCGCGTGATGAGTTCAAACGAGAGCAAGAACGTGATGAATCCATCAAAACAATTGTTGAGAAAATCGCGTCCGGTGCGATTAAACACTGCAAGGGTGGGGGTAGCTCGAGATTCGTACGCAAGAACGAGTTAATTCATAGGGAGTTTAGCGCTCCGGAGGGTAAGAAGTATTGGCAAATGGTCGTACCCCAGAGATATAGATCTCAAGTACTTAGGGTGGCGCATGAGTCGAGCATGGCGGGACAGCTAGGTAAGGCTAAGACCACCAGCAGAGTAGTCGCTATATTGTACTGGCGAGGTGTTAAGGCGATGTCACACGGTTCTGTACGTCGTGCGATGTATGTCAGAAAACCGTAGGTAAGGGAAGGGTTACAAGGGTGCCCTTAGGACAGATGCCATTAATAGATACACCGTTTAAAAGAGTGGCAGTAGATATTGTAGGACCAATACACCCAGTTACCGAAAGAAAGAATCGGTATATTCTTACTCTGGTTGATTACGCGACCAGATACCCCGAAGCCGTAGCTTTACCAACTATTGAAACGGAAAGGGTAGCTGGAGCATTAGTTGATATCTTCAGTAGGGTAGGGGTGCCAGAAGAAATCGTCACAGATTGTGGTGCCCAATTCACCTCTGACTTCATGGGTGAAATAAGTAGGCTGTTATCCATCAAACAGCTAAACACTACCCAATACCATCCGATGTGCAATGGACTGGTAGAGAAGTTTAATGGTACCCTGAAAAGCATGTTACGAAAGATGTGCGCGGAACGTCCGCGAGACTGGGACCGTTATTTGAACGCTGTTCTGTTCGCGTAACAAGAAGTACTGCAGGAAAGCTTAGGGTTTTCACCCTTCGAACTTTTGTTCGGTAGAACAGTTCGAGACCCGATTCGGATACTACACGAACAATGGACGGGTGATGTCGCGAACGAGGAAATAAAAACAACTTACCAGTATGTATTAGATCTGCGAGATAAACTAGAAAGTACATGTCAGATGGCACGTGACGAGTTAATGAAATCGGGGCGCAGATATGCCAAATATTATAACCGCAAAGCGCGAAATAGGAAATTTCTTGTAGGAGATCAGGTTCTTTTGCTTCTTCCAACTAGCTCAGATAAGTTATTAGTCCAGTGGAAAGGTCCTTATGAAGTTAAAGAGGTAAAAGGTGACATGGACTATAAAATTGACATAGACGGTAATTTAAAGACATTCAATGCTAACATGCTTAAGTTGTATATCAAGAGACAGAGCGACAATGTTGAAATGGGGGTCTTAAATGTCGTTTGTACGGCAGTCGTAGACGATGATGAAGCAGATTCGAATATCGAGAGTTCCCTTGAATGTCCCTTGGGAGTTGCGGGGGAAGGGATAGGTAAAGTCGATGTGAGTGCGGAGTTGACGCAAGACCAGCGTCAACAAATTAATGCGCTCTTGGCTAAACACTCCAATGTATTCACCGACAGACTCGGGTGTACAAATTTGTTAGACCTCAAAATTAAACTGAATAAGTCTGACCCTATTCGAATCAAGGACTATCCGGTGCCATGCAACGCAAGTGAAGCTGTGGACGAAGAGGTGGGTAAAATGTTGGATCTGGGGTAATTGAACCCTTCAACTCGCCAAATTCTTCTCTAGTAGTGCTAGTCAGGAATAAGGACGGGACGAACCGATTCTGTATCGATTTTCGGCAGTTAAATAAAATCACTGTGTTCGATGCAGAACCAATGCCAGATATGGAGCGTCTATTTGCAAAGTTGTCGGGAAACCGATGGATTTCAAAATTAGATCTGGCCAAGGGATATTGGCAGGTTCCCATTGTCCCAGAATCCCGAGCATTGACAGCATTTGCGACCCTGAAAGGATTGTATCAATTCAAAGTGATGCCATTCGAGTTAGTTGGAGCCAGCGCCACCTGTTGTCGTTTGATGCGAAAGTTGCTTAAAGGTTTAGCAAACGTTGATAGCTTTGTAGACGACATATTCGTGTACACGAATACTTGGAGTGAGCACGTATCCGTCCTGGGCGAACACTTCGATAGACTCCGCAGAGCGAACCTCACAGTGAGACCCACTAATTGCAGTATTGGTTATACAGATTTAGATTGTTTGGGTCATAGGGTCAGTGGTATGGGTCAGTTAAAACCTCACCCCAAGCAAGTTGAAGCAATTAGAGACGCACCAAAGCCAACCAACAAAACGCAAGTACGATCATTTCTAGGTCTAGTAGGTTTTTATAGAAAGTTTACACCGAACTTTGCAGCCATTGCTAGCCCACTGTCTGATTTGACCAAGAATAGGCAACCAAACAAAGTTGAATGGGGACCGCCACAATATAAAGCATTCCGTGCTCTGAAAGAGAAACTTGTTAGTGCACCTATATTAAAATTGCCAGATGTCAGCAAACCCTTTATTTTAAGAACAGATGCTTCTGAAACTGGGTTGGGGGCAGTTTTACTGCAAGAGCAAGACGATAGTAAGTTACCCGCTGCTTACTCGAGTAGGAAATTGCTACCCAGGGAGAAAAATTATTCCGTTATAGAAAAGGAATGTTTGGCCGTAGTATGGGGAATAGGGAAGTATCACGCATATCTATTTGGGAGAGATTTCGTTCTCGAGACTGATTACCAACACCTACTGTATTTAAACAAGGCCAAGGTCGCTAACGCTCGGTTGATGCATTGGGCGCTGACACTACAACCTTATCGCTTCCGTGTAGTAGCAATAAGGGGAGTTGAAAATATAGGGGCAGACTACTTCAGTAGGGCATGATGGGAAATTTGTATGAATTTACCCAGTATTAAAATCCAGATTGTAGTATAACCAGTGTAAATGTTGTAAGATATCATCAGTAGTTATTTTTCTTCCATTCTGTGTTAGTTTTAAAAATGTGTACATTTTTATTCTTAGAGGGGAGGTATTGTCACAGAATTAGGCGAAAATTGACTTTATTTCTTCTTGAATAACAACCTAATTTCACCATTTTGTTTTGTTTCGTCGTACAGGCGTTACCTGGGGTGAATAAGTGTTTTTTTAAAGGTAAGCGATGTGTAACGATTTGCTTGTGCCTGACTACGAATCACTTGAAGTCAGGAACATTAGAATCACGGGGTGCACGGGAATTTAGCCGTGAATTCTGCTCACCTATTTGAGGATATATAAGGCAGAATATTTCTGATAAGATTACGAGTCCAAAAGTATCTTATCAAAGGAGAGATAGCTCGTCATTCTTTCTCCAGCCAAAGGGGGTGAGTGTTAAATTTATATTTCGTTTTATTGTGAATTTTATTCAGTTTATCATTTCATGTAATGATGCCTTTATTACAATGCAGATTTAAAACGTGGAATATTTTGAACTTTAAATTCAATAGCGTAATCTAAGTTTTAGATTGTTTTAGAAACAACTATTATTAGTTTGGTTTCTTTATTGTAGCTGAATTGTAGCTGAACGTCTCTAAACGTCTCTTAATGCCTCAGAATTGTAGCTGAATGTGATTGATTGTGCCGAGATAATGCTGTTTAATTGTGCGATCAAATTGAGGTATCTGACTGTCTGTCTATCGGATTGTCTGTCCGTCTACATCTGTCGAGATGTGTAAATATCCGGAAATATAAAAGTCTAAATGTCCGAGTGTCGGAGCTGTCTAGAGGTGTAAACATCCGGGCTGGCATCTAAGTATTTGGGACCGGTGGTTCTAGTAGATGCTGTATGTTGTCTGTACGTATAACTGTAGTGGATCCGTGAAGGGCAAGTAATCGATAAAAGTATTGAGTCAACCCTAGGTATTCGGAGAAGCTGGGCATCGATTCAACAGTTGGTGAATCGTACGGTTGTACAGGGTCGAGACACATGTGTGTGTGTTGCAATTGTAGTTACAATTGAATACATTGTTATATTCACACATAGTTACTTTGAATCACAGTATATTTCAAGGGATTACATGAATCTCAATAACAGTTAGCAACTTGATAACATACATGTAGATGTTTTGTGCTAGTTGTCGCCATCCATACGTGCGATAGTGTATAGTTTGATGTTTGTATTTGTTATCGCAATTTATACTTGCGTTAATATAACTTTTGCAAAGGTTCCATTTTTATGTGAAACATTTGTATAGTCCAGGAAGTTCCTTGGATCTGTGTTTATTCCAGGAGATTCCTTGGATCTGTATTTATTTTGTATTAATATTTAATTTATTTTTGAATTGTGAATGGTTGTGGAGTGTGATTGTGGGTTGAATGCATGAGTTATTGTGTTGATACATCATTATTTTTCATTAATAATTTATTTCATAAATTTACATTATCTTTCACATATTGTGTTTGTGTTGTTCATTTAATCCACCATCCACTCGGTAACAATTCTGTTACAAAGGTGTCAGAAGTGGGATCGCTGGGTTAAGTGAACTGTCAATCATATGTGTGAAAGTATACATTTAATGTTTATATATGAGCGTGACCTTCTTGACAAGATAATATCAATAACAGTTAGCAACTTGATAACATACATGTAGATGTTTTGTGCTAGTTGTCGCCATCCATACGTGCGATAGTATAGTTTGATGTTTGTATTTGTTATCGCAATTTATACTTGCGTTAATATAACTTTTGCAAAGGTTCCATTTTTATGTGAAACATTTGTGTAGTCCAGGAAGTTCCTTGGATCTGTGTTTTATCCAGGAGATTCCTTGGATCTGTGTTTATTTTGTATTAATATTTAATTTATTTTTGAATTTTGAATGGTTGTGGAGTGTGATTGTGGGTTGAATGCATGAGTTATTGTGTTGATACATCATTATTTTTCATTAAAAATTTATTTCATAAATTTACATTATCTTTCACATATTGTGTTTGTGTTGTTCATTTAATCCACCATCCACTCGGTAACAATTCTGTTACAATAGGTATGACCTGATGCAATACCTTGAGGAAAAAAATTAATTTGGTCTTCTCCTATTGATAGACTTTGAAAAAGCTTTTGACTCAGTTGAATGGGACTTTCTGGAAACTGCTATGAAGTCTTTTAACTTTGGAGAATCAGTTTGTCACTGGTTCAGGCTATTTTGCTATAAATCAAAAAGTTGTGTTATTAATAATGGACATTTACCCCCATTTTTTAATTCGGAGAGAGGTTGTCGCCAGGGAGACCCTTTATCACCCTACTTTTTTATAATAGGAATTTAACTTCTTGCAATACAACTAAAGAAAAACACAGATGTTACAGGCATTTTTTTATAATGAAATGGAGTTCAAATTAGAGCAGTACGCTGATGATGCTTTTCTTTTATTAGTTGGTTCTCATTTGTCCTTGAGGACAACCATGCAGATTTTAAATGATTTTGCTTTGGTGTCAGGTCTGCACTGCAATGTTTAGAAATCGAAAGCAATTTGGATTGGAAACAAAAAATATTCTAATGAAAAAATATGTCCAGAAATTGATATTAACTGGTCAATGTCCAATTTTAGATTGCTGGGAGTATATTTCTCTTTGAACTTGGAGGATATGGTAGGGCTTGTTCGATTAAGTTAAAGGAAGTTAAGAAACTGCTTGGCTGGTGGAGTAGAAGAAATGTATCCCTTATTTGAAAAATTACCTGGATAAAGTCCTTGCTTTTGCCTAAATTCATTCATCTTTTTGCAGCTTTGCCAAATCCTCCACCCCATATAGAAAAGGAACTGAATACATTATTTTTCCAGTTTATTTGGGGCAGTAAAACTGAGAGAGTTAAAAGATACACACTTATATCTTCCTTTGAGGAAGGGGGATTAAATATGATTCACTTGTATTCATTTGTGTGTTATATGAAACTTTCGTGGATTAGGCGCCTCTTAATAAACGAAGATGGCTTATGGCAAAAACTGGTTTCTGAACAAATATTTGGAAAATTTGGAGGTATGCTGTTACTTTCATTAGGAAAAACTAAATTAAAAGTAATTTCTAAATTAATTAAAAATATTTTTTGGCGTGATGTTAATTATGCGTTATCTCAATGGAAAAATGAACCATCTACTGTCAATGAATACTTGTCTCAAGATATCCTTAATTTAGTGACTGTAGATAATTTTAAATCATACACAGGGTGGAGAACAAACGGTATTGTAAGTTAAGTTTTGATGAAATAAAACAAAAAACAAAAACAAATAATTTCATACAGTACTTTGCTCTTATTTCAAATATCTCAGTGATATGGAAAAAGAAAATTAAAACCTTCTTTGAAAGTGGAAATAGTTTTCTTGTAGCTTTGGACAAAACATCTCTCCTTAGGGTAAGAGCAAAGAATAAATGTATCTATAAAGACCTGATAAGAACCAAAATAATAAAGCCAAATGGTAAACATGAAACTTGGTCCAGACAGCTAGAGTGTGCGATTGGTACAAATGAATGGACCAACTCTTTTGTTTCGGCTAGATTTTGTACAAAAGACACAAAACAAAACTGATTAGCTTTAACTTTAGATTTCTCCACATAAATATTGCCACAAACCAGTTTCTAAAAGAGATTAATTTAAGTGATAATGATAAATGTACCTTTTGTAATGAGGGAATAGAAGAAATTGAGCACTTATTTTATGACTGTTTAGTTACTGAAAACGTTTGGAAACTGTTGGTAGAATGGATCCAAACTTATGACCCAAATTTTAGAATTACACGGAAAGATGTCTTTAAAGGAAATAACAACTTTGATGATCTTATTAACTTCCTAATTTTGCTTGCAAAATATGTTATATACAGATCACGTTGTGCATCAAAAAGCCCAAATCTTGCCTATTATAAAAATTGTGTGTTTTATCATATAAAACGCTGGAAAAATATGTTGCCAAAGTGAATAACAGAAGTGACGAGTTTAAAAGAAAGTGGTCCCTATTATCAACTTTTGGTACATGAATTAATTCTTATTATTATTATTTTTACTTTTAAAAATTTAAATAATTTTTTTATATTATTATTATTATTATTATTTTTTAATGCAATTTCAAACATCTTGGGGTTTGTATGCGAGTATAACTTTGTGTACAATAATTGTGAATGTAAGTAAGTGTCTGTGTGTGCATGTGTGTGCGTGTTGTGTATTGAACACATGTAGAGATCAGGACACAAAAGAATTTAAGATCATGCCCCATACGCCAGGTCAGGTGGTGATGTAGGGGAATATGTAAAATCCTGATACCGTGTGTTCAATAAAAAAAAAAAAAAAAAAAAAAAAAAAGAAAGAGAAATAGGTGGAGTCACAGAATGCACCAGGCAAAGCTTTGCAGAGACACGGGGTGTGCCACATGATTGAGACAAGTGGAGGGAACTGGTCAGATGTTCAGCAGCACATTCTTCAACGATCACACTAGTTCAAGAGACTGATGATGATGATGATGATGATGATGATATATATATATGTATATATATATATATATATATATATATATATATATATATATATATATATATATATATATATATATATATATATATATATATATATATATATATATATATCATGATTTAAACAAAGATTACATTCATGTGGTTAATCATATGCTCAACAACTTCTTGCAACAAAGCCTGCGTAAACGAATTCTGCGTGTACAAAGAGGGAGTTTTGGAACAAAACTGTTTTTACGATGCGGTGTTGGGTTAGTAGAGAAACACAGCTGTGTGTACAAGGTTGTGGCAAGAAATACAGAGAGATGAAGCGTATTATGATTAAAATTATAACGACAATAATACAAGAGTTATAAGTAACGCTATAGGCTATATAGCTTTTCAAATAAAGATTTAGACAAAGAATATCATTAAATTAATGAAGGGAGACAACTATACCCCTTTTTCGTTAGAGCGATTCAGTAGTTCCCTCTCTTGTTAATGTCAGTGACCTCAAAGAAGGGATACAACTTTGTAGCATATCATTATCTGGTTCAAGTAAGGACTTGCTCATTGAGGACCTTAATTATTTCGTCATCGCAATTAATTGATTAACCATATGTGTGTTAATTAATATCAGTCAAATAAGATAACGCTATAAAAGTTCATATTAGTTGAAGGATATTTACGGTTTCTAACTTAACAATGAAATCAGGGCAGAACACGATGCTGCATGTACAATACCGTAATATTTAATACGTTGTTTCCGAACGGTCCTTACAGTCTACACTCAAGGGCAAATGTTTAGCACACAATGTATATATGCATAACATCTCGTCTACTAAACAAGAAAGATTCATACACATTCCTATTATCAAAGAGCAGCAGAGAGGGTGAATCCTACAACGTTTTTAGACAAAATTTTGATTGAATCATTAAAACTAGCCTTCCTACGATCTCATTTTAACCAAAAAAAATGTCTCAGAGGCAAACCCTACAACGTTTTTAGACAAAAAATTTATTGAATCTTAATGAGCTTTCCCTACGAAATCTCATTTTAATTAAAAAAATGAAAACAGAGACTTTTACGATTTTTTAATTAATTTTGGTCGCAACGTCGTTGTCATCACCCTCTCTGCTGCTAAAGTTTTCAGTTCTGGTTAACAATTTTTAAAATTGCAAAGCAATTTACGATGAAAATCACTAAGATGAAAGTCTTTAGGACGAAAATCCTTTCAGGATTTCACAAACAGACTAATCGCTAACACCTCATCTTGTAGATCAATCAGATTATTTGACTGGTCTGTGAGTTTGAAATTAATTCTGGTTAGCGAATTATTATGACACCGCATATAGACTGGATTAACCGGAGACTCAATTATTAAAAATCCTGGAGGGGCTATTGGTGCAAATGAATACAAAATATATCCTTGCTGAGCTTGATTTGATCGTTCGAGATTTATTTGATAACTACCTTCGATAACGTCACACACTAAATTTAACGCTATCACCGAGGATATATTCACGTTGAACGGAGCGATATGTCTGCCGCCACCGTCTGGGTCATTATTATGTTTGAGGATTTTTATTTCCGGTGATGTTGTTTTTTTCCATGTATCATGAATTATTTTGAAACCAACATCGATGGCATCACTGAGAAGTTTTTTTAGTTCTGGTACTTTATATCCTGGTAGCTTGAATGCTGGAATATCTTTGACGGGGATATTATATTCTTCTGCAAAATTTAATCTCGATAGGGGATTATCGTCATCTAATATATCCTGAATAATTTGTGAATGAAATATTTCCATATCGTCGATAATTTTATTGCATATTTCTACGACGCTGATAAATTCATTTCGGGTGAGGGAGCCGGATTTAATGGATATTAACAACAGTAAAAAATCATATTCCATCGCTGTGAAATTTTCAGTAGTTATACTATGTATAAGTACGATGTATCCTCTACCAGTGGGGGTTTTTATCGTTTCAAGAAAAAAATTCATTTTGGTGTAATCGCTATAACTCTTTATTGGATTATCAGATTTTATCACGTCGGTGACATAATCATTTTTTTGTGGTTCGGGTATATCAACGGTTTTTCCCCCGGGTGGTAATTCAGGCCATCCTAGTACGGTTCTAATAGAACTCTGATATATATCTACGACGTATCCTTCTGTGCTTATTTCAATTGCGGATGATAGTGTCGGCTCATGAACCGTTATAGCGATTTTTGATTCTTTTCCAGTAATCGATTTTATTCTACGCGCGAATTCATTATTGATTTGTTCAATTTGATATGATCCGGTTGGTATTGAAACGACGTTCCAGTCTGGAGTCCCGTCTTCTTTATTCTTATTCGCGAAAACCAAGGAATTATTCGGTTGTTGACCACCAAATGATTTTGATCTGATATTAGGCCAACTGTGATACACTCGTAGTTTTGCTAGCGCTATCTCCTTCACGGGAACTGGGCTAGGGAAATTTACACTAAACTCGGGTTTCGTAGATGTTATTGATATCATACTTGTTTGTACTGGGTTTGTGTTTTCTACTATTTGTTGAAGTAATTCTATCGGTGTTGTCATCGTTGCTATACTGTTGTTGTCGCTCTAATTTTGATATCGCGGAATCAAAAATACTGACCATCACTGAGAACTCAGTATCCGATATCGTTGATGTTATTGATATCATTCTGGTTTTTGGGTTCGTGTTTTCTAATTCCATCGGTGTTATACTGTTGTTGTCGCTCTAATTTTGATATCGCGGAATCAAAAATACTGAGCATCGCTGAGAACTCACTATCTGATATATTTGTATTATCGAGTGACGACGATATCATCGAGGATAATTGCGAGTACGCGGTTGATACAATATTAAATTGAATTAAGTAATCTTGCAGTTTACTCTGGCTGCATGATGATATCTTTTTTGTTATCCCGGTTGATATACCCGCGATTGTAGCCATCGCAGAAATGCAAATTGGAACTATGACCGGGGCAATCATTGTAACAGATGCTAGTATTATTTCGGCACCAGTGAGAACGCTTGACACCGAGTACATAGTAATATCAATCGCGGTGATTCTTCGTCGGTATTTTTTTATGTTTATTTGATACTCCTCGGCGAGGGTTTTGAGTCTATTTTGAAATTCTCTGACCTGATAATAGCGACATTGCGTTGATGAAATCATTTTTATTTTAAAAACGCTAGCATTTTCAATTGTGAAATCCTTTCAATTTAGTTATTTACTTCGCATACGAATTCTAAGCACCAGGATATTTTTAATCTAAGGGTATCATCAACCGCGATAATCTCAAATTCTTCTTCACCTCCGATAATTACTGTCGCGGTGCCACCAAAGTAGGTTTTACCGCTCACGATGATATCAAATTGCTTGTTAGAGATTAACGTCATCCTGTAGATACCATGAGGCCACTTCTCGATATTGACCTTCAATTTAGCATTAGATTCTTTTACCCAATCAAAGGTCCCATACTTTACCCTTTCAGAGGTTTCTTTTAGTTTAGCAATATCGTCGTTAACGTCGAGATAGGTTTTTTTGATTTCAGCGAGAGTCGGGCCTGTCAACGATGTGGTTTCAGAGATAGGTGTTCTCCCTAAAAATTTATCAACGATGGTATTAAGTGTTGTTTGTCTCACCATAAACATATTAATATCTTTGAGAGTTATTGTAGATGTAACCGGGACACCAAAGAAATTATCAGCGACGTAGGCATTATGAGTATGCTTGCCGATAAATTCGTTGATTTCAGCGAGAGTCATGCCAGCCACAAGCGGGGTTCCCAAAAACTTAACAACGACGTCGTTAGTGGGTTTTTGCACTCTTTCAAGATTTTCTATTAGTTTAGAAATATCATTGTAAATATCAAGATAATTTGCCTTGATTTCATTTTCATTCATCATCCTTCCAGCTTCCTTGTTAGCGAATAATAGCGATAGATAGTTTTTGATTTCAGTGAGAGTCATGCCAACCACAAGCGGGGTTCCAAAGAATTTATGAATGACATTTTTGCGAAAAGAATTATAACCTCGTATATGATCATCCAGCTCACGGCCGTGGGTGGTAATCTTGTTGTCTTGGGTGGTAATCATGCTGTCTTGGGCGGCAATCTTGCTGTCTTGGGCGGTAATCTTGTTGTCGTGGACGGCAATCTTGCTGTCTTGGGCGGTAATCTTGTTGTCGTGGACGGCAATCTTATTGTCTTGGACGGCAATCTTATTGTCTTGGGCGGTAATTTTGTTGTCTTGGGTGGTAATCATGTTGTCTTGGGCGGCAATTGCGTCGGTGATCGTAGACACAAGTGCGCCTGGTTTAAGTCGTCCGCTGCTGGAATACAACGCAATAGAGTTTTCAGCGGCGTTTTGTTGTTTAACCAAAATATCATTCAACGACACATTACTGCTTTTTAATTTACCCTGACGATCTTGAAATACAACTATTTCCCCGGGATCAACATCTGTTAAATTTAACGTCTCAGCGATTTCATCTTCGATTAGTTTTTTTATATCCTTGTTAGAATCACCGGTTGCAACGCCATCGGGTTTAGGTTTCAGAGGTCTTCCCCAGATATCAATCATATTATTGTAAAACTCTCTCTCTCTCTAAAATCGTTTCGTTGAAAAATCTACGATTTTCGCCAGCGATTGCTAGTGTATTCATTCACGACAATATGAGGTGGTTTCCCTCTTGGGTTACCCAAGGAGTTAGAAATAGCATCAAGAACATTTAATACTTCGCTGCCGCATATTGGTGGATCATTCATTTGTTGTGTTGGTAGCGTAGAATACCAAGTCTTCATTGGAAACGTTTTTATATAACGCATGAATTCCTTTGGCGGTGCTAATCCATATGAATCAAAATAGACAATCCCACGTGGATCAATAGCGTATGCAACCCAGTGAGTACCAGGTCCGGTGCTGTTATCGAGATTAATGATACCGGTTTCAACGCTGTTGGGTTGTGTCGGTAATTGATCCTTCATAAAAACACCTCTGAAGTTTTTTATGGCGAGTTTTTTAGCAGCATCAATTAAATCAAAATTGGACATGGGAATCGAAGATTCCTCAACTAGTAAACCGGTCCTAGTCTTAGACCTTTTCCGCTGTACCACGAATACGGGGTTCCTGGTAGTCTTAGACCCTTTCCCTTTTTTTTATATCCTTTCCCAGTTGCCTTCTTTAGTGCCATTCCTGCTGCAGTACCAACGGCTCCTAACGCTGCCGCTTTAGCCACCGCTGGGGCTGCTGCTGCAATCAATGCTGGAATCGCAGCTAACAACGGAAATATATCGCCTGTTTTAATCATATTTTTGATAGCAGCCGCAGAGAGAGTAATCTGAACACCCTTTTTTGCTACTAGTGCATCATTGAAATGTTTCACCTGACGAGTTGTCAGCGATAGTTTATTTGCACCACCAGTCATTCGGTTGGGTTTCAACGTGATTGTGGTTCCACATTTTTTAGCTGATTCCGATTGCAATTTTTTTAATTGACCGGGAGTTAACGCAACACTAATATTACTATATGACATTATACATAATTGATTGATTCTAAATCGTTTACAATTTCTTACATGTTTATGAAAATCATAGATTTTCTACTGGCGCATCTACAACTCTCATTCTTCCACCAACACCTTCAAGTAGCATTGATTTATCACTGAGAATGACAGCAACCGCTCTGTAATTCGGGATAAGGATAGGAGGTACCCCACCAACTGGTGGACCAGTCGGACGGGTTACACGGGCTCTAAAGTGTATATCAACGACAGATTGTCTTGTTAAATCAAGATGTTCCAGCGAAAAGTAATAAATCGGATAGAGGTTTTTGAAATCTAATTGTGATATTTGCAAACCAGTATCCACATTTAGATCACGTGTCATATATGACAACAGGTTATGATACACGCGTGCAATATGATTCTGACCGTAATCAAGTTGTATATCCTCGGATGGTTCCTGCTGTCCGTTTATTCTCAGCGAGACTTCATTAACACCTAACTGATCAAATATCATATGGCTTCGTTCTTGATTACCAACTCGCGCATTATTCTGTAACGCTACGAATATATGACGTGGAGCTGAAACACCTTGTTTTGATGCCAGGTGCCATGTGAATGTACCATCAACACTGTCTTGTTTAATATCCGTGGTCACTGATAACCAACTTAACAACGACTTTCCTCCTTGGTCCATAAATGATAGTAGTCGTTGTTCTTCGGTGATTGATGGAGTTAATACTGGCATCCACAATGATAGTTTTGTTAAAATGACTTTACCGGGAGCAACCCCAGCATTACGCCAGATTGCATCATCATCAGTACCCTTTCGTACAAGCGCTACTGTGTGTTTGGCTCCATAAATAACTTTTCGGATGTTTCTACAGAATCCGAAAATATGATGCAGTGGAATCGCACATGAAAATCGTCGACGCTGTTCATGCAACATTGCTACGCGTGTTGCAAATCCTAAATTGAGATTACCATTAACGCCTCCGAGAATATCAAACGCAGCTCCGGGTCTAGTTCGACGTTCTGGATTAGCTGCTTCCTGTTGATCGGCTTCTGCATTATCTCTTGCTGTTAACACTTTAATGAATTGAAGGTGATCAGCGTTATCAGAGGTATCCTTTGCAAACATCATAGATGGACCCGCTGATCTTGTATAATCATCAGAATATCTCGCTAACCCTATGATTGTTGTGGCCACATCAACTTCACGGTCAATGGATTCAATTTCTTTTCCATCAATGAGATATCTAGCGCTTTCAAATAACGCCATTATGCCGTTATTAACAAAACCAACTCGGACATTTGCGTTATTGTCATATGGGGTATCAGCTGCAACATTTGTTACAAGTTCTCCTTCTACTTCAATAAATGCCTCACACGGTAGAAAATATTTACTGGTATCATGAACTTGAAGTTCAATTCGCGATCGGAGATCTGGTTGTACTGCGTGATAAGAATAAAATTGAAAATCGCGTACAGAATCATTCTTGAGAACTGGGGCATCCATATCAAATGCTGGATCGGGTGACCTTTTGAACATTTTATTCTATTTATCAGAGTCTAAATTGTTTGGATGGTAGATAATCGCATCGAATGGTCAAATTTAGTCTATCTCGCAGTATCCAGAGTACGAAAAATAAATCAACTTCGAAGAATTGTTGTTGACGAAGTCAGTGATGACGATAATGACTCAACAATGGATGATATTGATGTTAAAATTATTGATAAAAAATTATCCGGTTACAAACAACAAGACAAAAAAAAACAACGAGAATTTAACATTGATGCTGGATTAATAATCACGCTGAAACAACAACAGAATAATCACTGCGCAAGTTGCAATTGTATAATGCGTTGGCAGTATTCGGATAAGGATCCTCGCCAATTCACCGTAGACAGAAAAAATAACAATCTTGGTCATGTCAGAAACAATGTGATGTTGACTTGTCTTGAGTGCAATAGGCGCAACGGCGCTAGTTAAGACCCTGTGGTGGCAATTGAGTATCCTCGGGAATTACCTGTAGTTGTTGTCGAGTAAATCCTCGTTGAGGGGCAGTTGAATCCAGTTTATAGACTGGAGGTCTACCAGTTGATCGTGTTACACTAGATATCTTATGCGTAGTGACGCTCCAAATAGGATCAGTAGCCCTTTTTCTACCCCCTTCAAGCTCTCCTGGTTCGTATAAGTACCTCACAATGACATTACTACGAAGAATTGGTTGGGAAACGCTAGCGTTTCTAGGGAAATCTTTTTGTGCTTTTTCGGGTATTGACTTCTTTTTAATCTCGTTGATAGGTTTCATGTTGATTGTTCTAGTAATCTCGTTATTCAGTGCAGTTATCACAGATGGTAATCTTTTAACCCATTCACGGGATCGCTTTTCTTGGATGAATTCTTTTGCGTATTGATATCCAAATAACCGCTCAGCAATCGTCCGATTAAATCGTTCTACAATGGCCTGATCGCGATGTAGCGCAGTATGCCCTCGTCGTATGGTGACATTATGATGTTTCATTGTAGATAGAACCGCACCCTGAAATTCCTTGCCAGGATCAACCTGAAATAGATTTGGCCAGTGCAGAGGACCTCGTCGATAAATCCTCTCAAATGCAGAAGCGACTTCAGTGGCTGATTTTGTTTTTAACGGTTCTGCTTCTTTGTATCGACTTGCAATATCAACTACGGTTAACGCGTATTTGTAACCACGATCATGAGGTAAAAATAATATATCAGCCTGATGAACTTCATTAGGAGCGGTCACATCAAAATGCGAGAATTGAATTTGTTTAGGCGGTGGTAGATAAATTTGCCATAGTGCCTGTTTGGATAACCAATTAGCCGCAGTGGTTTTTTTCACTTTTGCAGCGCTAGCGAGTTTATGGACTGCTGATTTACCCCTCCAGTATCCTCTTGGGGAATAATAAATTGATTCCATATTATTAATTACCGGCACCTAACATCAATTTACTTTTCATAGCCGATTTTATCAAAAATGAAGCCAATTTTTCTTTGAAGGATTTATCAGGAATAGCATTTAACGCATGAATTAATTTCACATCCGCGAGATGCCTGTGTTGCAGATTGCTGATTTTATAAGCAACATCATGAAGGTGACAGGCCTTATCAATGGCGTTTATTGGTTCTTCACCGGGGTTGGGTTGATTTTGATTATTGAGTCTGATATCAAGTCTGGTTCCCGGTCCACAGTAGCTATATCCTGGAAGGTGCTTTTCTCCGGGGTACTTTGCCCATGGGGTTCCAGGGAGCTTTGCCAATTTGGCTGCGATATCACCTCCTCGTTTTTTTAAAAAACATCTCCGGATTGTAAAATCTTTGATTTTGTAGAAACAAATCTGAACTTTTTAATACCACATGTTGCACATCTACCAGAAAGCGCTGATCGGTTATTTTTAGTTGTAATCGTCATCAAGTCATCTGTGCCAGTACGCGTTTTACACTTCATACAATATAGATCCATAATTTATGTATAGAAATATGGATATAATTGATTTTTCAGCGACTAAAACAAGAGAACCGGTTAAGCATCATGCAGCGCTACCAAACTCTATCCGGATGATTATAATCGGGCCATCTGGATCCGGTAAAACGCAATTGTTACTCAATTTAATAATGAGATGGATGAAGTGGGATAAGTTGTATTTAATTGCCCCTAGCGTAGATGATCAACGATGTTATGAAGTGCTAAAAGATTTTAACGACAGCGCGGTAGAAAAATCCGGAGAGGGTATTATTGAGTTTATAACCGATATCGATGAAGCACCGAGTATTGATGATATTGATGGAGATATTAACAATTTAGTCGTATACGACGATATAATGTTGGATAAACAAAAAAATACTGCTAGAATATTTTCCCGTGGGCGTCACAAAAACACTGACGTGATATATGTCACTCAACGCTACACTCAGGTTCCAAAAGTCATCAGAGATAACTGCAATATTCTTTCTGTATTCAACGGAGTTGATACTCATACTCTTAGAAATATTTGGCAGACATGGTGTTCTGATATGGACTTCAATCAATTTCGAGATTTCTTTAGTCATGCTCAGTCAAAACCACACGGATTCGCAACAATAAATTTACATGATCCTCGGACACGATATCGTATCGGACTCGATCAAATATTTGGTTAAAATCATTTCTTATTTTTTGTTAACCAGAACTGAAAACTTTAGCAGCAGAGAGGGTGATGACAACGACGTTGCGACCAAAATTAATTAAAAAATCGTAAAAGTCTCTGTTTTCATTTTTTTAATTAAAATGAGATTTCGTAGGGAAAGCTCATTAAGATTTCAATAAATTTTTTGTCTAAAAACGTTGTAGGGTTTGCCTCTGAGACATTTTTTTTGGTTAAAATGAGATCGTAGGAAGGCTAGTTTTAATGATTCAATCAAAATTTTGTCTAAAAACGTTGTAGGATTCACCCTTTCTGCTGCTCAAAGTAATGTTAAATTCTTAAGGAGATATGTATGCACAACATTAATTATAGATTAAATAAACACCTATGAAAGTGCATTGCGATCAAATTATATTATTCTTTGATGTTCCTGATATCAATGGTGTATTTTTTAAACATCAAACAAGGTCTCAAAAATCGCTGATTATTGTTTTTCATTTTATTAATGAAAGGAATGATGCTAAGGTCACTATATACAATAGTTGGTACCTGAACAAATATATAATTCAAAATGTCTGATGGCCAGCAGCAAAACCCAACACATTTTCTCTGTTGAGGAATAAATTCTTTTATGTTGTTTATGTTTGGTTTTAGTAAAATGACACACTGGATGATGCACACCATTTTCTCTTCTTCACCAATCGTTACGTGAGTTTTTATAATCAGACATTTGAAATAACTGACCGAAATTTTGAGCTTAAATGACTGATGCTTTAGTGTATGTGTTATTTCATTTTGCAAAAGATTCCTGACATTTGCCAGACCATTGAAACATGTAGTTTTTGCTATACAGATTGTTCAGGGTTCAGGGATTATGGAAATATTTCAACAAAAGTTCCGATAATAGAACACCATCCAATGCTTTTTACTAACTGGCACTGGGAATTCAGAGACAACATTGATCTTAATTTTCACAAGACTAGCTTGAAAATGTCCAACAATATGTGCTACAAATGTACCACAAGCGCGACGAAGCTTACGTTAACCTACATTTGTCACATTTGCATTGCTTTCCGATGTTTTGAAGGGTTTCACAATCATCTTACCTGACATTAATCAAAAGCCGATGTTAAGATGTCCATTCAGGAATGAAATGTTGACGTAGACTTTTCCATACAAAACGGCATCACTTTATTTAGTTGTTTTTTTTTTAGGGTGAATTTGACAGAATTGTCTCAAACGATTATATTTGGTGACTTAATATTCTATTACATTTACGCCAATGCATGCATCGATTTTAAGCATTCCACACGAATCTGCCTTGATGACCATTTTGACGTGTCTATAGTCAGTACAGAAAAGGAATGAATTTTGATTGGTTTCGGCACAAGTCCACAAGGTGATTTTTTTTTTACATGCTTCTATGAAATCATTTTCCTGGAAAAGCTAATGGTTTTAAAAAAAACAACTGATTTATAATATCAAACAAAAACAAAACAGCCGCATCCAAAGTGTTTCCTGCATCAATGTAATATGATCGAATTATATTCTATAACGTCTGATCAAGTCGATTCGACTTTCATCGTGATTACCAGAATATTTAAAGCGTTGGATGATTTATCATGCATTACCTTTTGGATGATTCTATATATAAACTTGTACATTTGTGTAGACTGGAGAGATTTGGGAAAATATGTTTAAAAAAAAATTATGAAAGATTTAAGGATTTATATTTTAAAAAAAATATGCTAGTAACTAACATTAAAATATTCCTACCATTTAGGTTTGGTTGATATGCTGGACACACTAGCGTTTACGGGGCTCCATACATGCTATAAAGTGTCCACACTCTATGGAGAAACAACTTGCAACATTCCATCTCTAATACAAATGCCCCATTGTAACAAATTAAAAATGAATAACCAGATAGTGAAAACACATGGCAAAGTTGCAAAGATAGGACACGAGCACGTCCATGTTTTCTAAGATTTTTATATTTTGCCCGTGATAGCTTTCACAAGATCTCTATTACTGCCAGTTTTCCACAGCATCCACAGCATCCTCTGATTACTCTCTGCTTCCCCCGTCCATCTACTATTTTGCTGCTCCATGCTTTTAATCGTCAACAGTAGTTACTCCAATGTTACCTATCGAATCTTAAACAAATAAGGAATAATAATAATAATAATAATAACTAATGCTTCTTCGCCCTTTGCACGCGTGGTCTACGGGGGTCTTTAAAATGAAACAAGACTTACAAAACTCTGCATGTGAACATTGTAGAAGTCAATGTGTTGCAGGCACCGGTTCTTCAGAGTAAGAACACGTCGATAACATTGATTCAGTTTTGTTTTCTTCATGTTTGCAATGTCTTGAACGATTTGCACAGCGAACCGAGTTATCTCGTTTTTGTAACTTCTTGAAAAGTATGTACTGTGTAATTAAATTGCACGAATGATGTAACATCTGACCTTTCAATCTTAACATTTTGTTGATAAATAGATGATTTGGATTGCGCTTGAAGCAAATGTTTACACACATACACACACACACACAACAGGATATACGATACATATTTATGAATCTAAAAGGTTAATTACCAACGAGTGAAGGGGCCCCGAGTGGCCAAGTGGTCTAAAGCGCTCTCCCTTACAGATACTTGACACCTCACCTCTCTTTGCGTGGGTTCGAGTCTCGGATTTCGTCAACGTGGATATATCAGAAAACGTGCCAGTAGCTTTTCGTAGGTCGGTGGTTGTTTCTGGGTGTTTTCCCTTGTTCTTCCTCCACCATTAATACTGGCCGCCATGTATGGCCTATAGTGTGCTGAGAAATGGCGTTAAACCCTACTACAACTTCAAAAACAACCAACGAGCGATAATTATGAAATACAACGATGGGATAGTAAAATTATACGAATGTTCTCAATCCAGAGGGGGTGGGAATGGTGTGTAAATAGA
This sequence comes from Unio delphinus, assembly GCA_029339505.1. Taxonomy (NCBI): domain Eukaryota; kingdom Metazoa; phylum Mollusca; class Bivalvia; order Unionida; family Unionidae; genus Unio; species Unio delphinus. Next base: position 11,716,188 of record JAQISU010000018.1, on the reverse strand, counting down.
TAATAAGCATTTTTTATATCTCATTACGTAACGTTTAACGAAGCTGCAATTATTTGATTAAAACATCCATTACCTAGAAAGTTTGTTTAAACCAATATAAGACACTGGAATTACAGTCATCTTATCAAAGTTATGTTTGTAAAGTTTATCGACTACGATTAAATCTTTGTATTATTTCAACACATTGTATCAAATAACTAATACGTATTCATGACCTACCCAACGCAACTGACTTTTCGATTCAAACAGGAAGATTTCTTATTTATACTCTATCTGATAATTTACATAAAGGAAGTCAACTGTAAAAGGAGTAACTATGTTTATTTATGGCTTGGATTTTCCTCCTTTGTATTTCCAAAATAAGGAAAGAAACTATCACAGAGTTAGCAACTAGATAGTGATATCAGAATGGTCAGATTTTGTACTTAGGATTTTCTATGGGAAAATGATCAATGCAGTAACAAATCATACAACTTCCGTTTCAGATATATTTACATAATTCGTTGTGTCAACACTACATCTGCAGATATCATGCTCATGACCTTGCATGCTGTTATCATGGGCGTAGTAGCATATAGGACAACATTGTCATCGACCTGAATTTGGACCAAAATGCATGAACTTTCAAGGCTGCCATTATTAGCTAATTGTGGTTAAAAATGTCCTCGAGCAAAACCAAACTGAAGTCATTATTAATGTTCGTTGTTTGCATTCAGTCACATTATTCGGGGTACATAGCAGTACACACTGTAAGATTAAAGTTCAGGCCGGCTCTGTTTTAAGTCTAGACTATTGTCTACCAGGTAAAACAACATATCTCTCTCTCTCTCTCTCTCTCTCTCTCTCTCTCTCTCTCTCTCTCTCTCTCTCTCTCTCTCTCTCTGCGACCCCGAGTGGCTGAGTGGTCTAACGCGCATTCCGTTACGGATCACTACCGTATCACCTCTGTCTGCGTGGGTTCGAGTCTAAGATTCGGCTAATATATTTATGTGAAAAAGCTTGCCAGTAGCTTCTCATGGGTCGGTGGTTATTTCCCGTGGTTTCCCCCGGTTTTTCCTCCACCAATAATAATGGCCGCCATGTATGCCCTAAAACAAACAAACATATCTCCCACGCTCTCTCTCTCTCTCTCTCTCTCTCTCTCTCTCTCTCTCTCTCTATATATATATATATATATATATATATATATTTAAGCGACATGATTGTTTTCCGAGCGACTCAAACATTTAAATTTCATCATTACATTATGACGAAGCCACAAGTATTTAATTTGTATCCTTTACCTGCAACATATTGTTTAAATGTTTATAAGGAAAATAGTAAGTACCTGGTTATATTTTTAGAATTTGGTTACTCCACTTCGTCTTAGTCTTAATAGCGTTTCTACACAATCTATCAGCCAATATATTAGCAATCGTTACCTTTCTATAATAAACCAGGTTTTTGTCTGGATTAATACTGAAATAGGAGAGTTATTTATTTTCTAGTCTACAAAACGGAGCAAGCAGTTGTGCTAGTATTCTTGGTGATATAACAATGGCGTAATTTCGAACTTAGTATTGTCTTCTCTCAAATGATTATATAAGTAATAAATCAGAAAACTCCCTCTTCAAATATATCCAGATAATTATATGCTTCAGTTAGAAAATGATAATCTCTAAATCCGTTGTTCAATTTTTCCAAAAGTGCTTAAAACCTTGGTTCATAGTACACAAATCAAAACTAAATAAAAGTTTTGTTTTTGTACAGAAGAAGTCCTAATTTATTTATGGTATCTTACTTGAATGTTTCCAATTAAAAATGATGTAAATGATATTAAAATACTTTCAACATCGTGTGTAGTCTATGCCAGACAAGTCTCTGTTTTTTTTTACTACATTAGTAAAATTCTACATTGTTTGCTGGTTGAGTAAACTATATACATCATTTTATTGTGAAATCACTGTGAGCCATTCACCCATTGTCTTGGTATTTTGTAGAGTAATTTACTTGTATATTCATTATTATATTTGTGCGTTCTTATATTAACTAATCAAATATTTGGGTTATATGTACAAGCACGTATTCATAATTAATTGCTAATTCACGTGATTCATTCAGTTGAGAAACTGGAAATGCCACCCGGTTATCGTGTTACATATATTTATATATATATTGGAGATGTAGCATTAAGTAGAAGTCAGATGGAGGTTTTAGATTTCGGTTAGGTGATGTATGTCACAGTCCAGCGCAATGGTTTTCCAATAGATATTTACTTCATTTATGTTTTAACGAGACAGAAAAAAATATTTCCTGACTTAATCAAACAATGCACAATACAGGACGTACCCTAACATCTCAAAGTGGTATTGTACACTGCTAGTCTTCATTCAAGTGTCGACCGCAATCGATACTCCTTATATATCTACTTCAATGTGTCAGTACACGCGCTAGCAAATATTCCAGGTACCTAAATTACTATTTCGTGACAATGCCTGCTTATTGCACCGGTTGTATCTTCAAGCAGTATCAGTCTGTCAATCTTAATTTGCCCTTGCATTAGTATTTTTTCGTAAACGGTACACATATTGAATTTTCGTGCGTCTTTGAGAATCATGGGATCTTTATTTCAGCAAATGTGTGACAAGACTCTTCCACACAAGGCAAAAACGTGGTTTTGGGGAATAATTATGAAGATTCAGCATTGATCAAATGAATCTTGATATGGAATATATATTGTCAGTTAGGTCATACTTGGGGCAAAAGTGTAAACTTAGCCTCGAAATCCTTTTTTATTGGCGGCGTTTTACTGTCATCTTTCTAACGCAACATATCTTTCTCGGAACACAGCATCATGATGTATTCATATTGCCTACAGACTATTGTTTGTGTCACGTGACATTTGAAGACTTAGAGTCACACAGTACACATCATGCTGCAGTGTTCCCAGAGACATATGTTGGTTTAGAAAGATGAAGTGGAAAAGATGATTTAATACCGCCGGTGGTAGACATACTTTTAATATAGACAAGCCACAATGTGTATAATGAGATAATAACGTGCAAAGGTATCGCAGTTTCAAGATTAGGCGTCCACGGTATCAGTTGATAGAGAATAAGGCACACTGGTGTGAAAACACATCTGCATGTGTTCTCGTGTTACTATATAGGGATTGTTTCAAAACAGTTTTGAACTATTTTCGACTTTGTCATATTTGGGCGAAGTGTTAGATATTGAACAAGATTAAATTGTGTTATTAAATTACAGATAATTAATATATATATATATATATATATATATATATATATATATATATATATATATATATATATATATATATATATATATATTTGTAAATATTCGACATAATTTACTCACGCCTATCAGTTAAAACTAATTATAATGCATAGTTTCGACTAATCTCATTTTAAGTCATATAACCAAAATACTTCGTGTTATAACCACAAAGAGCACACAAACATTAACAAAGATTATTCCTTCCTCAAAGCAGTTGTATTAACAAACATTATTCCTTCCAAACAGCAGTTATATTAACAAAAAGTATTCCTTCCACAAAGCAATTATATTAAAAAACATTATTCCTTCCACGAAGCAGTTGTATTTCATGTTACTGGCTCTCCTTTACTGACTTTGTTGCGATACATTTCATATGACTGTGCAATATATTGAACAAGATGCTTGAACTACGTAATCGAACGACCACGTAATTAGATGGGTGTTGGTTGAACTACGTAATCGAACGACCACGTAATTAGATGGGTGTTGGTTGAACTACGTAATCGAACGACCACGTAATTAGATGGGTGTTGGTTGAACTACGTAATCGAACGACCACGTAATTAGATGGGTGTTGGTTGAACTACGTAATCGAACGACCACGTAATTAGATGGGTGTTGGTTGAACTACGTAATCGAACGACCACGTAATTAGATGGGTGTTGGTTGAACTACGTAATCGAACGACCACGTAATTAGATGGGTGTTGGTTGGGATATTGTCTAAGCAGAATAGTTTATATTTTACCTCTAGATAACCTTTCCCACTAAGATGATGGATATAATTAGTTCCATTTTCTTGTAGAATGCAAGAGTAGTCTTTCAATCACTTTAGCCTAACATGTTTTTCTCAAACACAATAGAAGTTTTCTTAAATAAAATCATTAACAGATTTTTTTAGTTCATTTGCGTTATACGCAAGAAACTTGAAATCGGGTAAATCAGTTTCTTTGATATTGTAACCTGTTAGGAATTTTTGTTTATCTCCGCTCTTATCCTTAATTATTACTTGAATTATTCGTTTGTTGATATATTCCATGTCAGATACAAGTTGATTTAATATCCTAACACATTTTATGATCTCATCACGTGGTTTTGTTATATAAGAGAGATGCTCTTGGAAACTCTGTCGTAGTCGTTATAGTTGTGTTCTATGTAAATGATTAATTTCTTTAAAATAATCAACGATGTTAGTTAGAGTAAATGAAATTGTAATAAATGAATCATTTGTTTCCTCAAAACTAAAATTCCAATGCATGGTATTGTTATCAAGAAATGTAAAACTATCGGTTGATTTTTTATTTTTTATATCAGATAACTCATCTATATATGATGGGTTGATTTCATGATATGATTGTACATCCGTGACATAATCAGATTTTTTAGGTTCGGTTATTTGATAAAATGCCTGAGGTGGATTTTCAGGCCATCCTAGCACTGTTCTTATAGAACTCTGATAGATATATATCTACGACATACCCGGGTGAGTTTATCTCAATTGCGGATGCTAACGTCGGCTCATGAACCGTTATAGCGATGTTCGATTTTTTTCCAGTAATGGATTTTATTCTACGTTGTAATTCATTATTGATTTGTTCGATTTGGTAGGACCCATATGGTAACGAAACAACGTTCCAGTCTGGAGTACCATCGGGCTTATTCTTACTCGCAAACACCAGGGAATTATTCGGTTGTTGACCACCAGATGATTTTGATCTTATATTTTGGTCAACTGTGATACACTCGTAATTTTGCTAGTGATATCTCTTTCACGGGAATTGGAGTAGGGAAATTCACACTGAATTCAGGATTCGTTGAGATTATTAAGATCATACTTGTTGGTACTCACCGGGTTTGTATTTTCAGCTATTCGTTGAAGTAGTTCTTGCGATGTTGCCATTGTTATTGTTATTATCTTTTTCTCATTTTGACATCGCGGAATAATAAACACGTACCATCGCTGAGAACTCATTATCTGATATTAATGTGTCATCGAGTGACGACGATATCATCGAGGATAAATGCGAGTACGCGGTTGACACAACATGGAACATGATTACGTAATCTAGCAGTTACGCTGATTACATGATATTTTTTTTATTTTATTATCGTGATTATTCCCGCGATTTTTGTCGCCGCTGATATACAAATTGGAACAGCTATCGGGTCAATCATTGTCACCGAGGATGGTATTATACCAGCTACGGTGATTACACCTGATATCGAGTACACGGTAACGTCAACTGTGGTAATTCTTCGTCGGTATTTATTTTTCTTGATACTCCTCAGTGAGTGTTTTGAGTTTAGTTTGAAATTCTCTTACCTGATCATAGTGATGCTGCTGTGATGACATTTTATTTTTAATTCACTGGTGAATTCAATTCACTGGTGTTTTTCAAATAGAATTCAATTTAGTTGTTTACTTAAATCCGCTACGAATTCCACATACCATGTTACTGAAACTCTAGCCAAATTATTATCAGTGGACGCTATTGTGAATTGTTCAACTGTTCCCTTGTCGATGATCTTTGATATCGTATTGTTGACCCAAGATGAACACGTTGATGTACTATTCAATTGATTTGGTGTCACTAGTATTAATCGCTAAATACCCTTAACGGTTGCGGTGATATGTAACATGTTGTTTGTAGGTGTCCACGTAAATGATCCGTGTTGAATCGCGTACTCGTTATTTATGATATTTTTTTGTTCGTGAGGATAGTTTGTTTTTTCAATGATTGCTATCATCCTCGATAAATCATCTTTGATTGCCTCGATGGTGTTTCTCATCTCATCGATGGATTGTCTAATATCCAGGAGTTTATGTCGAGTTTATCAAATGGGGCTCGAAGAAATTTATCGACGATGTTTTTACGAAAAGCTAAAAATTGTTTTATGTGTTCTTCATATCTGGATTGAAGTGTTGTTAGTTCCAACATAGTTGTTTCTATCTCTGTAAGCTTCGGTGTGGTCACCGGTGGAACCCCAAATAAATTATTAACTGGGAGTTGAATTTCAGTTACGGATTTTTGCAAACCCGCAAATTGATTTACTTGAACGTTATATTTATCATCGATAGTTTTTAATGATTCTGCAGATGATATATAGTTATCACTGAGCGCTGTTAATTTATATGTGAGCGTCGAAACAAGTACACCCGGTTTGAGTTTACCATCGTTGGAAAGCAACGCGATAGTGTCTTCTATTGTCTCGCGTCCTTTAACTAAAATATCATCAAGTGAAATATTACTCGTTTTCAATTTACCCTGACGATCGTGAAATACAACTATTTCATTGGGATCAACACTTATTAAGTTCAACGTCTCAGCTATTTCATCTTCGATAATTTTTTTTATATTACCGGTTGCAGTGCCATCGGCACCGGGTTTTATCAGGCTTGATAAAGATCTCCCCCAAATATCGATCATGTTATATTATGTTTTCTCTCTAAAAAGCGACTACTCGCATATTCATTTACGATTTGATGAAGTGGTTTTCCCGATGATGAAATAGCGTCAAGGACATTTAATACTTCTATGCTGCATATTGGTCGGTCATTCATTTCCTGTGTTGGTAGAGTAGAATACCAGATAAGAGTTTTTAAGTGGTTTATATAACGCGTAAATTCTTTGGGAGGCGCTAACCCATATGAATCGAAATAAACAATTTCACGTGGATCAATCGCGTATGCAACCCAGTGGGTTCCAGGTCCGGTGCTGTTATCGAGATTAATAATACCGGTTTCAACGTTTTTTGGTTGTGCCGGCAACTGATCTCTCATAAAGACACCTCTAAAGTTTTGTATCCTAGTTTTTTTTAGCAGCATCGAGTAAATCAAAATTTGACATCGGCGGTATCTGCGATGGAACTTTCGGTTCTCGAGTTAAAAAACTGTTCCTAGTCTCAGGCCTTTTCCGCTGTACCATAAATGCGGGGTTCCTGATAGTCTTAGACCCTTTCCTCGTTTTTTTTTTATGTATTCCTGCCCTGTAGCTTTCTTTAGTGTCATTCCTGCCGCGGTACTAACGGCTCCTAACGCGGCAGCTTTTGCTACCGCTGGGGCCGCTGCTACAATTAATGCTGGAATCTCAGTAACAACAGAAATATACCACCTGATTTTATCATATCTTTGATCGCGGACGCAGAGAGAGTGATCTGAACACCCGTTTTATCTTTGATGGCATCATTGCAGTGTTTTATCTGACGAGTTGTCAGCGACAGTTTATTCTGACCACCAGACATCTGATTGTGTTTCAGCGATATCGTGGTTCCGCATTTTTTAGCCAATTCCGATTGCAATTTTTGTAATTTGACCAGGAGTTAACATAACACTAATATGACTATATGACATTGATATTTTCAGAATTCATATATATAATAATATATATATATATATATATATATATATATATATATTTCTACTATGTGATATTGATATATTTTCATAAAAATTAGGGGTCAAGTTTTACCCGTTTTTTTTAATGAACTCTGTTCGTGTTAAGGTAATAATTCACATCTTAACACGCCTAGAGATATTATGAGGGTTATATATGATGATGAACTCGTTCGTGTTAAGGTGTTTATTTATTTATTTAACAAACACCTAGAGATATATATAATGATGAAAACCCCATTTGGAAACTCCTCAGGTGTATATTCACATCGGAGAAACCCAGAGGTTACATATATAAGACAACACATCCCGTAGGGACTCCTCAGGTGTTAATTCACATCTGACCAAGCCCAGAAATAAGCAACGAAACACAATCTCCGAGAAGGGATCTAACTCGTCAAATAACGGGTTAGAACTCCAAGAAGATATATTTCATGAATGGACGTCACATTTACATATATATACAATTATTTACATTATATACATTATATACATTATACACATTATATACAATTTTTTACATTACAAACAATTATTTACATAAGACAATACAGCCTTTTTCAGCTCCCAGTCGAGTGTTATGGCGAGTTGTAGACACACACACACACAGAGACAGAGACACACACACACACACAGACACACACACACACACACACACATATATATATATATATATATATAAGAATATAACTATATGTATATATATGTATATATATGTATACATACATATGTACAATGACATGGTTATGATATTTACAATGAATGATAGGATGACACCATACCCCCACAAAATCACCCCGGGTTGAATGAGAAAAGCACATTCACACCGTGCGACGGTGTGGTGGTATGGTGGTTTCACGATTTGAATTTCGAAGGGCTCAAGCCCACCCCCAATTATATAGAAGAATCCTCTAAATCGGTACCGTCGACAATATGCCTGTCACAAGAATCAACCCGTGGTCTCCAGGACGACAGCCCAACGCGTTATGGAATACGCTAAATTCGATATCTACAAGTATGTGCTTTTGAATACGATATATGTGTATCAATCACAGTCATTCTGTAACACGTGTTATATTTTCAATTTTTGGATCCCCGCTGTCATCTTCGACAAATCAGTTATTGTGGTTTTTCTTTCTGTGTTTGCGTACATGTAAGGTAATAACAGAAGTGTTATTTGTACTTAAAATGATTATTGACAGCATTTAAAGAAATCCGAATATTTGAAAAAACATCAACAAAAAAAAATACAACTGTTTGTAAATACCTCGTATTTGATTCGTTTCCTCACAACTGGTTAATTGATTATCCCATTGAGAATAGCAGTTAAAAGTCAACAATTGGTAATCGGAAAAACCCATTGAGATCTATAACACGTTCATTAGCCGATATACCCGTACGAGTTATTCCCCTTTGGTGCTCTATATAATAGTGCCAAATGAAATTTAGATGTAAATTAATTTAATTTTTTGTCCATTTTTTCTGGAAATCGCTGACCGATATATCCCTTCTGCTACTTTTCGTACTGAGGGTTCGCAAATATCAAAATATCTACCGGCCTCAGTCATTGATTGGAATATTTTTTCTTCGTTAATTTCTGCATTAAATGATTTTACATGTCTCTTCCCAATTGATTTATAAGTACCAGTCCTACCTCGTTTGGTGTTTTTACTCTGGGAAATAGCTTGTAGATCATTTAAAGAATTATTCATAGGCTTGGAATCAATATGATCAATAACAAAACCATCCCTGTTCAGTCCATGGAAATACTCGTATGCGATTCTGTGATTAAGATATTTTTTCTTTCCAGCATTAAACATCAAATTATCCCTTACCATTGTCAACACAGACTGGTTTCTTTAGTCTGCACTGTCTGATAATACCGTCACGAGACGCTTCATAATTGCTGATCACAGGATGACGTTGAAATTTTCGGTTCATTTATATACTATAATATTATTTGTCTGATTTATTATTTGGTTTAATGATTACGTTACTTGAAAAATCTTTCAGTATAATCTTGAGGTGTTCTTATGACTTTGTTGGTGACAGAGTTAAATACGCTGACACGTTCAGGGTCATTGATGGAATCTTTGATGTAGTATTTGATTCTATTATCATAATAACTCTTCAACTCTCTGTATCGCTCACCACCACAATTGAGACACAACTGCGATTTTCCTTTCACGCTGACCCCACATTGGAGACATGGGAGTGGCCTAAAACGTCGACGACGAACGCTTTGTAAATGATATCCACATAATTCATTTCTGCATGATTTGTTACACGCGGTTACTGATCCTATCATCAACCATTTGCAATGATTCATTCTATAATAATTGTCTTATTTAAATACTTGTTTTAATTATAATATGGAGGAGATCGAGATATTATCAAAAATTGCACCTTGAAAAAATGCTAAATTCAATCTCGATAGAGTCTTCGCTGATACACCGAAGGGTCTAATAAGTGATAGAAGCATGATAGGTACAATTCGTGATTGTTTTAATGAATTCAAGCACGATGGAGCATCTCACTGTTGGTCAACATTTCGAATTGATGGAAGTGTTGATGCTACCATGAACAACGAAAGAGCAGCAGCGATAATCTCACATCTTGACAAGAAAAAGTATTTTTTTAGAGTGAAATTCATTATTCGCTCAGAAACGGGAGATTGGATTATTCGATATAATTTTGAACCAATCTTGAAAGATAAAAGAAATGTCACTGTGAGTCGAGATTCCAAACCAGGAATTTTAACTGGAATTGACAAAACGTATTACGAGAGATCTTATCCTGTAACAGCAGTTGCTTATGGGATATATTCGTTAGATGATAGACCGAGTATTGAAAACGCTAAAAGCAATGAAACTATCATCGTTTAATTGTGTAGCAGAACGAATAATAGAACACTTCACAAATGCGTTGTGTGGAAACAAACTAACGGATAGAAGACGCAAAAAAATAAATGAATGGGGACTAACAGTAAAGGAAAGTGGAGCGACGATTCAAGATATAGCCATATTTGAAACATCATTCAGACTCCCAATAACCATAATGACGATAACAGGAGAAGTATTGCACGAATCGAAATATAAATCAAAAGGAGCTCCAATCATAATTATTGATCATAACGAACACGCGTGGACCCCTGCAGTAGCAATATTTTCGCGAGATAGAACAATAAAATATATACCCGCGGAGTTCTCGGCCGGGGATTTCTCAGGTGAAGAATTCTCTGAGGAGAAATTATTTGATTTTGTTTACGAGTTTAGTAAAAACGATCCTGTGTCAGTGTGGTTACTTCCCAGGTTTGAAAGCGAAGAGGGTAAATCGATCAATTTGTAAGACCAAACGGCGAATTATACTGTACTGAAGCCCTCCACAACGAGATGAAAAAACTAGCTAGTAGTTTTTCAACAGAACACGATGAACAATTATTAACAAACTGTTTTACAATTTCGTCGGTTGCAGCTTATTTTGCGAAAAAGAAAAAGATGTGGAAACCAACAAGAGCTGAATTTCTTTCAGATATCAAATCAAGCTGTGTGAAATATAACCATGGAGGATTATGGAATACAAAATATGACCCTAAAATTATTATTTCGGTTGATATGGTTGCGTGTTATCCTGGGAGTTTTCTCGGGTATGGAGAATGCGTTGAGTACGTCAAAAGATTTGGTCATCCCACACATGAAATGATCCGTGTTGCGATTAATGGACCACTGTCCGATTTTGATTTAACTGTATTCGCTCGTGTGGTGTCATTTGAATTCGGGCTGTTATTTTTGGATTGGATATCTGAAAAACACTGGAGGCCAATAGTGTTATTACGGTATTTGACAAGTTCAAAAATGCTGATATCGCTGATTATCAGTGAAGCGATTATATCATATCGATCACAGACTAAAGTCTGGTTACCACAACCTGATAGTCTAGATAGTATAATCAGCGAAAATAGAAAACAATTCCTTGATCTCGACGAAGAATATATCGTGAAATGATCCAAAAAGATATTTGAAGTTAGAAATGAACAATGAAAAGATCTTGGTAGAAGAATAATTGGTAAATTCACTCAGGGTGGAAAAAAATACGACAATAACCGATATTCATCACGGTTGATTATAGATAGCGTTGAATACGATTTTATAATCGCTGATATAACATCTAGGAGTATATACGTAAATCGTAAAGACGCTTTCTTGTCCAATGGAACCAAATTGGGTGAATTGTTAAATTCAACGATGGATACAATCTTCAGTATACACATTTGAGGGCGTCTATGCTTTTTTATGCTTGTATTAATTTGTTCTCAATGATAAATATATTTCCTGACACCGCAGTTAGAGTAGCCACTGATTCATTTTATATAAACGTAAAACACAGCGAAGCGGTGGCAGAATTCACAAATTCCGACGAGAGTTGGGGATCATGGAGAAAGCAAATACCGTGTGATTACTCCAAATCAGCAGATGTTACGATTAAAGATAATTACTTGAAAAATAATCAGATATCAGAACTGTCTAATGTAGATATAAAACAGTTTACTTAAACGGCTGTGGTGGGTCAGGGAAGACGACTCGTGCAATTGAATTATTTCGTGGAAACGCTAGCTTTTTTAAATCAAACATAAGTGTGCTAACACCGACCCACAGACTTGCAAGAGAGATGAAACAACGAGGAATTAATGTCGCACTTATCATAGTTTTTTCCGATGGAAAGGTGACGAATAGACTCCTGATCGAATGGGTGAGAAATGTATTCCTGACGTCGTGATTTGGGATGAAATATGCACAGTGTCGTTAGAAGTATTACAAAAGTTTCTCGAGTGGTTATTCCTATCGAATACAAAAGTGATAATGTGTGGCGATCATGGTCAACCACCACCATTTGTTGGTTTGTCTCCACATGATTGGCTGAAGAATTCTGTAGACTATTATGAAGAAGTTAATACCAATCATAGAGCACTTGATGAGCAATTACGCGAGTTCAGGAAACTAATTAGATTACAACCGGATAGAATCCAATGTGAAATAGCGAGTGAAATAATTTCGGAAACCCCATTGAATGATTTATGGGAAGCGTGAAGACCAAACGATTTCATAGTGGCAAGTAGAAAAATAGTCAGAGACACACTTCAGATGAAGTTATTTAGCATGCATAAAGACCAATTTGCAACACATCCAGTGCCACTGTGTTATAGACGCAAGGATACACGAAAACAAAATATCGAAGTTAATATTCCTGGCTTGACAGAGTCAAGGAAACAAATTCTCGTGTTAAATGATATTGTGTTCGTTGATATCAATGTCGTCGAAGATGCATTGCGCGCTGAGAAATCACCATCGAAGCTAGGATAAGCAACAACAATACATTCTTCGCAGGGATTGACTTTATCCGATACAATTGTTTGGATAATAGATAATCACATCGAGTGGTCGAATTTAGTTTATGTTGCAGTATCCAGAGTACGAAGAATAGATCAACTTCGAAGAGTTGTTCTAGATGCTAATGACACAACATATATAAACAACAGAATAAAAAAATAATGAAGAATTTGATATTGATGCTGAATTAATAATTACACTGAAACAGCAACACAATAATCACTGCGCGAGTTGCAATTGTAGAATGAGTTGGAGTTGGTCTGATAAAGACTGTCGACAATTTACCGTAGACAGAACAAATAGCAGTATTGGTCATATTAGAGATAATGTGATGCTGACTTGTCTTGAGTGCAACAGACGAAGAGGTGCTAGTTAAGACCACGCGGCGGTAATTGAGTATCCTCGGGTATCACTTGTAATTGTTTGCGAGTAAATCACCGCTGAGGAGCAGTTGAATCCAATCTATAGAGTAGAGGTCTACCCGTGGATCGTGTTATGCTTGATATTTTATGCGTAGTGATACACCAAATAGGATCAGTAGCCCTTTTTTTTACCACCTTCGAGCTCTCCTGGTTCATATAAATATCTAAAAGTGACATTGCCGAGTATTGGTTGTTTATAAAAATCATTTTACGATTTTACAGGTATATACTTCTTTTAAATAGCGTTTTTAGGTTTCATGTTGATTGTTCGAGTAATCTCGTTTTTTAGCGCGGTAATTACACCCGGTAATCTCTTGAACCATTCACCTGATCGTTTACCCTGAATAAATTCCTTCGCTTATTGATATCCAAATAACCGCTCAGCAAGTGTCCGATTAAATCGTTCAACAATTGTCTGATCGCGATGTAGTGCAGTATGTCCTCGTCTGATGGTGACATTATGATGCTTCATTGTTGATAACACTGCACCCTGAAATTCCTTGCCAGGATCAACTTGTAATAGATTTGGCCAATGCAGAGGACCCCTTCGATAAATCCTTTCAAACGCAGAAGCCACTTCAGTTGATGATTTTGTCTTTAGAGGTTCTGCTTGTTTGTATCGACTCGCAACATCACCTACGGTTACCGCATACTTGTAGAAACCATCATGTGGCAGAAATAATATATCAGCTTGATGAACCTCATTATTGACGGTAACATCAAAATACGAGAAGTTAATTTGTTTCGGCGGTGGTAGATAAATTTGCCATATCGCCTGTTTGGATAACCAATCCGCTGCAGTGGTATTTTTCACCTTTGCTGCGTTAGCGAGTTTACTGATTGCTGCTTTACCCCTTCAGAATCCTTTTGGAGAATAATAAATAGATTCCATGTTGTTATTAATTACCAGCACCCATTATTAATTTAACTTTCATCGCCGATTGTATCAACCATGAAGCCAATTTTTCTTTCAAGGATTTATCAGTGATAGAATTCAACGCGTGAATCAAGTTTACATCTACGATATGTCTGAGTTGCAGATTGCTGATTTTATTAGCAGCATCATGAGTATGACACGCCTTATCAATGGCGTTTATTGGGTTTTCACCGGGTCGGGGTTGGTTTTGATCATCGAGTCTGATATCGAGTCTGGTCCCGGGTCCACAATAACTATATCCTGGAAGGTGGTTTTCTCTTGGATATTTTGCCCATGGTGTTCCTGGAAGTTTTACTAACTTGGCTGCAATAACACCTCCTCGTTTATTTTAAAAATCATCTTCAGATTTCATAGAAACAAATCTAAATTTCTTTGTACTACATTCTACACACTTACCAGTAAGTGTTGATCTGTTATTTTTAGTTGTAATCGTCACCAAGTCGTTTGTGCTAGTACGCTTCTTACATTTCACACAATATAGATCCATAATATATTTATAATAACATGAATGTGATTGTTTTTTCGGCGACTAAAGCACGAGAACCAGTTAAGCATCATGCAGCGCTACCAAATTCTAATCGCATGATTATAATCGGACCATCTGGAAGTGGCAAGACACAACTGCAACTTAATTTGATAAAGAGATGGATGAAATGGGATAGGTTGTATTTTGATTGCTCCTAGTGTAGACGATCAGCGATGTTACGAGGTGTTAAAGGATTTTAACGAGAAAGCAAAATCGGAAATCGAGGAGGATATTATTGATTTTATAACCGATATCGTGGAAGCACCGAGCATTGATGATATTGATGGACGTATTAACAACTTAGTCGTATATGATGATGTGATGTTAGAAATTAAAAAAAATCCCGCTAGAATATGTTCCAGAGGTAGGCATAAAAATACCGACGTGATATATGTCACTCAAAGATACACTCAAATACCAAAAAGTGATCAGAGATAGTTGTAGTATTCTTGCCGTATTCAACGGATTCAACGGAGTTGACACACATACGTTACGAAATATTCTCCAGACCTGGTGCGGTGGTGATATGGATTATAATCTCTTTAAAAAATTTCTTTAGTCACGCTCAGTTAATCCCACATGGATTTGTAACGATAAATTTGCATGATCCTAGATCAAGATATCGTGTCGGACTTGATAAAAGATTCGGTTGAAAAAGAGTTTTAACCCCATAGAAGCAGTTAGGGTGCGACAACTACTTTAACGTCTTTATTATCATTCTGTTTTGCCAAATGGACGCTTCTGTAAAGGATTTACAAGGAAGCCTTGGTTTGCCAAATCTACGCTTATAAAACGTTGTCCGATTCGCCCCCTCTGCTGCTCAAGTAAACAACAGTCCCATAAACATATTCAAATTTTAGACCGGATTAGTTATATATGATGATATGATGATACTATTCTATAGTACAAACCAATGTTAATGTTTGTGTTTGCAACGGCTGGTTTCTATTTCCAGGTGTTAGTTTCCATTATATACTTCACCAACACTCTACATGAGCCGATTTCAAAATTTCTGAGTGTTGTTGATGTTGTAGGGTTTAACGCCATTTTTCACCACACGATTGGCTTATACATAGAGCAGCAAGAAGGGTGAACAGACCGAAACTCTTTCATACAACCGAACCTATAGAGAGAGAAATAGTGAATAGACAGGTTTTCAAATAGAAATAAGGCTTCTACGGAGACTGAAACTAATTTAGACAAACGAGAAAAAAAGACAGTTTTATTTGTTGTTGTGGCTATGGGTTTCGGTCTGTTCACCCTTTTTGCTGATACAACTGAAGTAACATCTATGGGCCCAAATTCAAGAAACAAAATAAAACCTCTACGGAGACCGAATCTATTTTAGACAAATTAAAACTGTTATGGTTTAAACCGAATATTTTATCAAGTCCGACACGATATCTTGATCTAGGGTCATGCAAATTAATGTTAACAATTACTAAAGGCTATATAAGCAGATATGTGCTACTCAGGAAGTCACCCCATCATAAACACATAAATTGACTGCTTGGACTCCTAATAAATAGTTTGAATGATCAATACAAAATATAATCTGTCTTCACATATTTTAAATATATGTCTCATTTTGACTTACAAAGATATTTTCTCTGATAAAATTTGACAGTATCTATCATTGAAGCTTGTATATGGTGTAGGAGTATCAACATGCTGACATCATTTGATATAATTTCCAAAAGTATAATCTATGTGCATTTTAAGGGGCAAATATTAAACTTTTAAAAATAAAATTAATTTTTAATTTCTAATGTCATTTTTATATTTTAAATGTCAATATATATATATATATATATATATATATATATATATATATATATATATGTAACACCATTAAATTTGATGTGTCTATCATTAATGATAACATTTTTATACCAATTTAAAGTTTAATTATAACTGCACCGACAGGACATACACCACAATTAATTTTACTCTATGTTCTCTACATATATTTCTCAGTGCTGACCTTTCAAATGTGTGACAATCAATACAAATCATATGTTAATCAAAAATACATCCAATTATGACTTCACGGTGAAGTTCTTGTCAGGGGTTCACCGGCATTGTTTTGAGCGGCTGCACTGTAAACAGAACGTCATGTACACAGAACACAGATTTAACTTTTGGATCATCACCAAGGCCTTATTACTCCATGTGCACTCCCGCAAAATTACACACTGACAATCACTCTCTCAGCTCATATTCTCAAGAATAAACAATTACCTTTAAATCCCTATAAAAAATGCATCAATATAACTCTTCTATCACCACCAAAATGAGAGAGGAAAAAAATGTTCTAAAAATAGACTAGAACTACATTCGTTATTACTGAACTGGAAATAATAATTGTGATGTGATTCCTGACAGGCCCACCTTTTTGGGGCAAATTTTAGTAAAACTTGTATATTTGCAAGCCACACCTATCTGAACTTTATACATTAAGTATTTTTGAATTTCCTTGCAAACAAGACATGTGACACTTGTTGGAAAGTGTGTAGTGCTGTTTATCCACAGGGTGCACATGCTGATCCAAGTGCTATTGAGAAACCAAAACTAAAGTTTCTATATCTTCCTTAATTATAGGACTTTTTCAATGCAGTAAACACCTAATTGTACTACAAGAAAAGGCATGTTTGAGAATATGTTTGAAGTTGATACATATTGATCAATTAAAGTTTTAATTGAAATTTAAATAAACATTTAAATTTATAAACTAAATTTTATTGAAAAATGAAATTTTCATAAAAGTTTGAAGACAGAAGAATTCCAGTTATCTCCTTTTCGCCCGTAACGGATAAACAACTTAAAAATTCTGCCGTTAATTTTAATAATCTGGTTCAAATTCCTCTTAAACCGTCAACCGTTGTGTCAACTGTCCCAGGGATACCACTACGTATTGCATTATTCAACGCTCAGTCAGTAGGATCACCGAAAAAGCGCACAGAAAATGTTAATTTTATCAACGACCAGAATATTGACGTCTTCTTTCTGATAGAAACTTGGTTACATTCCGCAGGTGATGAATGTAATTGTGCGGATTTAACACCCAGCGATTACTCCATCAAGTCGTTTCCCCGCAACTCTCGCGGCGGTGGAATTGCTGTAATTACAAAGAATTCCATGATCAAATGCCTTAAGACAACTCAACTTTCATTTTCTTCCACACATCGTTTCAACTAGTCTAAACAACGCTCACACTGGAACAAAGGTCAGTCCATTTTTTCTGTCTCTACCGTCCTCCTCCTAGCAGAAAAAACAAGCTGACTGAATCTCTCTTTTCGGAGAAGTTTCCAAATCTTCTAGAGTTTGGAAATTCGAATAGGTGGCAACCTAATTATTCTTGGAGATTTCAACTTTCAATTTGACTGTCCTGGTCAACCATACATGTCAAAACTCCTAGATTCCATTCATGTTTTCAATTTTAGACAGTCAGTTAACCAACTTACCCATAAACTTAGTCCTATTTTAGACTGGTTTTTTTATAGACCTGATGATAATATTCTGCAATCCACCCTTGTATCCCACGAACTTGCATCGGATCACCTCTGCATTGTATGCCATCTCGACGTATCAGTCCCTAACCCTCCACCTCTATTTGCTACTAAGAGAAACTTCCGTATGATAAACAGAACCAATTTCATGCATGACATCCAAGAAAACCTAACAACTGTCTTACATCCAACAGCGGAACAACTTGATAACTGCCTGCATTCATTGCTTGAAAAACATGCCCCAGACACCAAATGTGGAATATCAATACAAAAAAGTGTTCTCCATGGTATAGCAGTGTTAGGGACCAGCTTCGCACTGCTAAAAGACATCGCCGAAAAGCATAGAGGATTTAATTTCCACCAAACTCACTATTCATAAACAAATCTACGAAGCCGCTAAGAAGAACGTCACAAACATAGTCCATTTAGCCAAATCATCCCACTACAGTAGTATGATCACGGAGAGTTCCAGCTGCAAAGAGCTCTTCGAGATAACTAACAAACTAATGTCAAGGAACAAATGTACACCACTTCCAACAACCTTCTCTCCACTAGATCTACCTGACCAATTTGCAAATTGCTTCGATTACAAAGTACAAACCATTAGAGATTCGCTTGACAGCACAATTTCAACTGATTCGTCACCATACAGTTAGAATTTCATCGACAACCGTTAGGAGCATTTGAACCTGTTTGTATTGATTTAGTACGGACAATCGTGATGAAAAGTGCACAAAGTCTTGTGAACTTGATCCAGTTCCGACATCATTGCTGCCTGAGTGCTTAGACCCAATATTGCCTTCACTAACTCATGTTATTAACATCTCTCTCTCATCTGGGGAATTCGAATCATTTTTCAAAACTGCCATCGTAAAGCCACTGCTCAAGAAACCAACACTGGACCATAACGATTTAAAGAACTACCGCCCAGTTTCTAATCTCCCATTCATATAAAAAATCTTAGAAAAGGTTGTTCTAACTCAACTTGTATCTCATTTGAATTCAAACAGTCTTTTCAGCAATGTACAGTCTGCATATCGCCCTTGCCACAGTACAGAAACTACTTTTCTGAAAGTATTTAGTGACATTCTTTCTGCTTTGGATAGTGGAAAGATTACAGTCCTCACTCTCCTGGATTTATCTGCAACATTTGACACAATAGACCATGATATATTACTTCAACGTCTCCAGCATGTATTTGGCATTCAGAATATAAGCTTGCAGTGGTTAAAGTCCTACTTAGTTAACAGGACACAAATTATATCTGCAAAAGTAATACATTCCAGCCCATTTGACGTATGTTGTGGTGTTCCACAGGGATCTGTTCTTGGACCTGTTCTCTTCATTCTGTATACTCAGCCTCTCTCAAGTGGCATAGACCATCACCCAGTGTCGCACCAATTGTATGCTGATGACACCCAAATATACAAGTCTAGCCATCCAACTGAAGTTGATGCTACCATCCATGGAGTAGAGAAGTGCATGTCTGATGTGACATCATGAATGACGTGTAACAAGCTGTAAATGAATGATGATAAAACTGAGGCTATTGTGATCACAACACAAAGTCTTTCTCATTCACATCCTTTTCCTCAGACAATAAATATCAGCAACACCAACATTAAATTTTCACAGTCAGTACGGAACCTAGGCGTTACTCTAGACAGTACTCTCACATTGCACCAGCTTGTCATGAACATATGCATGGCTGCATATCTTGAATTGAGGCGCATCAGTTCCATTCGTAAATATCTTTCAGTTGATGC
This sequence comes from Unio delphinus, assembly GCA_029339505.1. Classification (NCBI taxonomy): domain Eukaryota; kingdom Metazoa; phylum Mollusca; class Bivalvia; order Unionida; family Unionidae; genus Unio; species Unio delphinus. Next base: position 11,695,973 of record JAQISU010000018.1, on the reverse strand, counting down.
CACTAAAAAACTTGTGTGTTTATTATTACTTTCAAGACTGGACTATTGTAATTCAATTCTGTCTGGTTCGTCACAATATTTACTCCAGAAACTTCAAAAGTTCAAAACACAGCTGCACGGATCATCTTTAGAGTACCTCGATCAGAGCACACCTCACCACTGCTCTGTACCCTACATTATCTATCAATTCGATACAGAATCAAACACAAAATTTGTTCTCTGTGCTATGTTTCAATGACAGACTCCAGTCCAACATACCTATCCAGCCTCACCCATGTGTATACACCAGCTAGATCCTTACACTCTTCTTCTGATAATCGTATATTCATTGTTCCCAAGGTGAAAACAAAGTTATATGGACAACGTTTCCTTAAGACTCACCTGTTTCGACTGCAGGGACAAACTTAGCGACCTAATTATGTTTTGTATCTTATATGTTTTCAGCATGTTTTTATGTTTTCCAATTTCATTGTATTTGTCATTTGTTGTTCTGTAGTGTAGTCATATCATTATTGATGGTGTAAAGCGCTTAGAGCTTCGTAAGATTAGGCGCTATACAAAGTCTTCATTATTATTATTATTATTATTATTATTATTATTATTATTATTATTATTATATACTTTTGAAAACTTATCTTAAGTCTTATTCAAGCCACTCAAATGGAATGTTCAGATTTTATTTACGAAATACAGACATTTGAGCGGTAACATTAGACTAAAATAAATGCTGTTTACGAAATTGATTTTAAAAAAGGTACATCTTGCATCATACACACATAAACACAGGCACAGATTAATAATGATTTTGAATTCATTACGAACTCGGTCAGTATACCTTTGCCGTACATGACATAAAGCGATAATAATTACATCATGAGGCTTTCTTATATCTGTCACAAATATCAACGTATAATATGAGGCACATCAACCTAATTAAACAGTTCTCATTTGTCAATTATATTGTATTTCTTTAAAGGGCAAACTAAAGTCAGGCTTATATAAAGTTAAATAAAGTATCGCTTAAATGTGCATTTTCTTAACTTAAATAGTTATTCGTGTCGAACAAACGGTTAAACCAAGTAATTCAGGTCGTCTATTCTTGCAAAGTGACCTTTAGAATCTCCAATGAGTCACACACGTCACTGATATTAACAACCTTGATCTTGATTTTATTGATTAAAATAGAAATCCAAATGCATGGCTTGCGTCGATGGAGATATTAAGATATTCAAATTGTTAAAAAGCTGATTGTTTCACTAGAGAAAGTATAACATAACATCCCTATGTCGAATATAATTACCTCGAATAGTCAACCCTAGAATGTCGAATATAGACTCGAAAAGTCAGTCCAAGTACGATATAGAGGTTATCTGTTTTTAGGTTCAGTAGATATAAAGTGAAGTAGAGACATTGCATTGTCACGCGTCGAAGGTACATGTGGCAATACAGACTGTTCCAAAAGGACGTGAGAGATATTTTTCCTTTTATCTACTCAATAAATGTAGATCTTTATTTATATACTTAATTTCAAGGAAAATGTTTGATTTTGTGGATATGTTTCTCCACTGTGTGAAATGCGAATAAAAGCTGCATTACTGCTAGATCGATACAAAATATTCCAAAACTTTACAATAATTCTAGGACAGCGACAATTTATATTATACATGTAATGCCCAAAATGTGTATTTTGTCAAAATAATGAATGCTTTCATACGACAATGACAATATATTTGTATTTATTAAAACAATGTTTTGCGCTGATTGATACACTGAACAGTACTGAGGTCTGTAGAAACATGGCAGAACCGATCAATATACTTCAAAGGTTCATTAAGCTACACGTTGTATTGATTTTGAATTGATTTCTAAGAGTTTTATTTTTATTTGTTGCTAAGTTCGGTATTCAGAGGTGAATATTTGTGTGTTTGCATGTTGACAGTCTATTTCTGGAACGATGTACCAATATTTCGTTTGATATTTAATTTCGGGTTTCAATTCATAATGCTAAAAATTATATTTCTCCATTGCTTTCAGACTTGGTTATTATTCTGATCACTGTTAAATTCACTACTTAACTTTGGTATTACGATATACAGTCAAAAATCTTTCTTAAAATTGTGCTCCGTTTGTCGTTGAGTGTAATTGGCTTGCAATACTGTACGGGCGAAATGGCGTATATAATAGGAACAAGTCATTATGTTCGCTGACTAGCAATATCACATGGGTCATGTGGACAATTGATCATATAAAATTGTGGGCATAACGTAAAGTGTTTGATGTCTGAATATCATGCTTTAGCACTCTTAATGGGACTAAGCACGGAGCCTATAAATGTACACTCGAGGGTCTAATGTGTATACATACGGTATAGTGGTACATTCAAGGCAAACATATATGTAGGCCATATCATGTGTCTTGAGTTGTATGTTATTTCAACAAAAACACATTATGACACAATACTCGCGTGATTAGTTTCGAATAGCAATTGCCGGGCCAGGCTTTAAGCAATATATAGTTGTTTACTCCATATTGTCTTGTAACACAGTAGCTTTGTGACAATATATCTCTCCTCGATATCCTCGCTCTCCTCTCTTTCTAGTTTCTCTATTTCAAATGCGCACTTAGAAAAAGCGCAAATAACACATACAAATCAGTTACCTAGAGTTTAAAAGCCTTGTTATGACGGCAAGAGTAAATGTGTTAAAATTTGACGCAACAGCAAGAGAGTAAGGACTTTTTATGCAAGTCCAAATCTCTTATAAATTAATTGATTCCCCAGACTTTATACGTACAGTTAATTTTTGTGTGTGAAATCATATGCATATACCCGAAAAGGGCCTTTGGGGTTTGTTAAGGAAGACGAGTTATATGTAAGTTAATATTGGTGTGATCGCACTTTCAGCGGATAGATAAACCAATCAAGTCCCTTGTAGCGTGTATCTCATGACTAAATATCACATTTTATGATTAACGTATATATCGTAGAGGACAAATGTCGCCGTAAGAGTTAGACAGCCTGATATTGTACAATGTATAACGTGTTTGAAATCAACAGGTGGGAGCATGTTATTAGTTTTATCCAGCAAGCGTAAACATTTTCAATATTTACTGTTCATGTGTCTCTGTTCAAGATGTAACATGATGTTTTATGTAAAGTTCAGCAGTACATTTCTATTTGACTTTAGTAGTAATATTGGGAAAGGGGTGAAACATGCAAAGAATATTAGCCAACACCTTTATGTTGTATTTGGCACATGTGAGTCAAACTGGAAATAATTTGTTACAGTAGTCCATATTATTAGCATACTAATAATAGCATGGGATCAAAAGTGTTTATATGATCAGAAATGGAACTCGGGTGGGAAGCATACTAGACATGTGAATAACATATGATAGTCCTACGATAAATAAACATAGTAAATAATTTTACGGGGTAAAATGTGTTTATGGGGTAAAATATGTTTATGGGATAAAATGTGTTTAGAGGGTTAAATGTGTTTATGGAGTCAAATGTGTTCATAAAGTAAAATGTGTTTATAGGATAAAATGTGTTTATGGGGTCAAATGTGTTTATTGGGTCAAATGTGTTCATAGAGTAAAATGTGTTTATAGGATAAAATGTGTTTATGGGGTCAAATGTGCTTATTGGGTAAAATACGTTTATATTGTTAAATGTGTTTATGGGGTAAATGTGTTTATGGTGTAAAATGTGTTTATAGGGTAAAACGTTTATATACTGTTAAATATGTTTATGGGATAACATTTGTCAATGTGGTAAAATGTGCTTATGTGGTAAAATGTGGTTATGGGGTCAAATGAGGAATGGTAATGTGAATAGGATAAACAAAGACGCTTTGAGACAAAACACAGACACACAACACATTTTTGACAATAGTGAAATAATTTAATTTAAGTCATGCGAATGACCCCGAAAAAGGCCGTTGGGGTTTGTTGACGAAGATGTGTTAACATACATGATCTTCTTTATCTCATATATTTCGTTTCACAGCGGAGTCGTACAGAAAGATCTTTTCAGACAACAGTGCCTATCCATGTCTCCTCAAAATGGCGACTTCCGTTATCTTGGTGATATCATATGATGATTTGATATACACACACACACACACACACACACACACATATATATATATATATATATATATATATATATATATATATATATATATATATATATATATATATATATATATATATATTCGGGTTGAACTGCATCCCAGATATAAACGTGGCTATCTGCACAATTGCTAACATGTATACGGTTTTGTCTCTCCTTGATCTTAACTGAGAATAGGTGAAACCATGCGACGAACCACTGGTGTTTGTTGCCTAAGTGGGATCGAAACTCATTAAAGTGTTTCACCAATCCAAGCCTACGTAACAGCATTTACTCAGAACGCGGATTCTCTGATCCAATCGGAAGAGAGCGAGGAGTAACGTCAAATGCAGTAAATAGTTACGACCGCGTTTGTGCTCATTGAATTTGAGTATGGCTCAAACCAGGAGGATATGAAGAGTGATGGTATGATAGCTACAACATTCACGGTCTTACTTCCAAAAGACGTTTTTAAGTGAGTGGAGGTTCCTTCACCCGCATTACCATTAGAAGAACGTTTTATAAAAAGAGAGAAGACGAAGAAGAAGAAATCTACAACAACAGAAAGAATTATAACGAATCTTTGTGATTCAACAACATCATGAAGAGAAAAGATGAAAACTAGAATCTTGAGAGAAGAGAAAGTGCAAAGGAGCGGAACAGAAGAATGGCAGTGAAAACTAAACGTTGTTGTATGCTATAATACATTTTGACAGAGTTAATGTATCTGAGACAAATGTATCAGACGTCTTTAACTTGCCCCAAGAGAACGAGACCCTCCCGGGAGAAGCACTAGCACCAATCCATCATTACATCTGAGCTAACACTTGAGATTCCTTCAGCTGCAGCGATGATCATAGCATTCACGCTAGTAATAGATGACGATAGACTTGGTCTTGGATAGGATTTAAGACAGTTTAAACACTTCATGTTCAGTCCAAGATTTGTGAAAATAACAAACATCCAGCAGTTCTATTTAGGGCCACCTACATCTCTCGAAAGCATATACCACCCAAACGTTTCCAGATCAAGTAAGACTTAAATCCATTTCCGATAATATTTGAAATGTTTGAGTGTGTGAGTGTATCTATAGTATAAATATCAGGACAAAGTCAAATTTTGTTTTAATATTGCCTATTCATTGTTGGAAATCACAATGCAACTTTCACAACATATCACATCCAGTTAACTGTTCTTCTTTTGCTGTCTGTTTCTAAATTTCTTATTTAGGTAAAGGAAATTCATTGGCAAATATACTAATTCTATTCATTGTCTTAATTGTTTTTTAATGTTATTACGGACACGAAATCTACCTCGTCTTTACGTTCTTTTCGTCTTCTATTCTTGTATTTCTGGACGGGATGGTTACGTCATCATTTTCGGAAGACCTATCCGCTTCCTCCTCTAGTAAATATTGTTTTGTTCGCTTTGTCAGATGACCCATGTTCAAAAGATACTTAACATGCAACCATATGTCCAAATGCAAACGATCTGTCAATTGTAAACTGCGCCTTACAGATGGGTGACGATCATCATTCAGATGAACAGTCAGCGCTGTGTCGTTGACTTTCTACTACGTATCATGTTTCCTTACCACGGAGTCATCCTTATGTGTGCTCTTGTCTTATATTCCGTACAATGATGGTGGTCCAATTTAAATAAACTTAGTCGACGATGTATTTAGTTTTGTTCCACCTAGTTTAAAGTGATGCCTTCGATGGAAAGGTATTGTTCCTTGACGTTTTCTTGGTCATCGGGAGTCTGACACCAATAGTGATAGCTGCTGGCTTCTTGTTTTATTTTAAAAAATGGGTAGATGTAGTCTAGGAAATGCTTTTATGTTAGTCGTCGTCATTTTGGTTCTGTGTTTGGAAAGTGTTAAATTGCGTTGCCTTAAGAAGCGGCATCCTATTTACAGAGCATGAAACAATTCCACAATAATCCACGGTCCTGTCTAAGGTTGGTCCTGGTTACAGGATTTGTCAGACATACGAAACAAAAGAAACCTCAGTTTTCCAATGGCAATGGGGTGGTAAACGAGATGGTACAAGACAACTGGAATTATGACAGTACATTTGCTCAAACCGTTGAATTGACAATTCTCGTTCACGTTATGTGTTCTGTCAACATTTTCTCTAAATAAACTATCGCGATGGGTCAGAGTTTCCACGTCGATCACGTCGTAACTTTCGACAATGTGACTAAACTCGGGAACAGTTTTGAAAGATTGATTGTAGTTGTGCTCCACTATATATTCCTTGGTATATTTTTTCATACACTTTGTCCATGGTGTAATCTAAGAATTGACATTTCATATGTCGTTGAAGGTAAGAGGTCATCCATAAAAGACACATCGACGAACTTCGCAGATATTATGGTCTTCTAAATTCCGACAATGCCACTACAGATTTCCAATTTTCGTTTCTTCTCCTCTGTTTCTGGCATGTTTTGTCCTTTTGTCTTCATTTACGCACAAGTAGTGTAACCGATGCATGGCTTTGGTCGAGTATAGATGGCGATGGACTGGGTAATTTGAGAGCGTATGATATCCACGTGTTCCTGGGCAAGAATTTGTTGTCTGATGGTATTAGTGAGCGTCGAGCAAATGCGGAATGACAAAGTGTTTATTGGCTTCGATATTGTAAAAGGGTCGAAAAAAACAATTGTTCATTTTTGTCGTTGCAACAAGTTTAGGGTTTCAACTCAAAGTCATGCACAAATAAGTCTTTGACTCTTTAACCTGTACTTGTCTCACTTTCATGTTGACGAGGTTGGCACCGTTCAAGCTGACGTTGGGGCGTTCGATGTCTTGTTATGAATAGTATTTCAGAAGAAATTGTCCATCGTATTCGGAGAAATGGTGAGCTATCAATGGGTCATAGCGATGGCGGTTTCTGTAACGTTATATGTTCTCTTCACTAAACGTGTCGTCGTTTATAATCCATTGGACACGATCGGTCATAGTGCTGTGTCCTCGTAGAAAGTTTCACGTTATCTTGGAATCTTGCTACTCAAGGAACAATGAAGAAAGGTTTTTGGATGCGCTTCACGCAAGCCGATAGAGAAAAGCAGAATTTGGGATATGAATGCTGGTATCTTTGATGCATTCGAAATAAAAGCACAGAATAAATCTGTTTCCTTTTCTTCTTTGCATCTTTCTTTATTCTCCTGCTCACGTTTATATAGATGGATTTTGCATTGATGTTCTAGGTCTACGATATGCTTACAGAAAAGAACTTCATCGTTTCATTCTGGACAATTGTGTGTCTTGGTGTTATTGGGGCGCACGAGTTATCCACATATATAGTACATGAGCGATAATAGAGTACAATGTGTTATAATGTCCCTGATTTTATATATTGCAGACTTTCTTTCTTTATTATACTGGTTGACTGAAAAAGAGTTATTGCCAAGTCTGCTTTATCAAACTGTTTCCGAATTTCTAAATGTTTCTTCATTCGTTTCTTCGAGATATATATATATATATATATATATATATATATATATATATATATATATATATATAGAGAGAGAGAGAGAGAGAGAGAGAGAGAGAGAGAGAGAGAGAGAGAGAGAGAGAGAGAGACAGAGAGAGAGAGAGAGAGAGAGAGAGAGAGAGAGAGAGAGAGAGAGAGAGAAGAGAGAGAGACACAGAGAGAGAGAGGATAACTTTAGGTTTGGGTTCTTAACCATATTCAAGGTTTTCGACAAAATAGAAGTCTCCAACATGTTTCACTTTAACTAAAGATGAAGAATATCCCAGACTGTGTTCTTCCATATATTTACACTTTTGAAGTTATCCCGGTTGATAAATTATCTGACAAAGTAATTAGTGTGTATTTAATACATAAGAACTGATTTAATTTAACATATTATTTGCTGGATCAGATGTATTGTCATACGTGCATAAATTATAAAACATTACGTGTTCCGTAAGAGAAAATAAGGTAAGAAGAACATCATTCCCACATATTACGAAGTTTTTATCTTCCAGTGTCACATGTAATACAAAATCTGATATTTACACATCTTAACTTGCCACTTGAGTTCATTGCTACATGCCATCTGAGTGACACATTATAACTATACAACATGCTTCAAATAGATAATAAAGATTGTCTAGGTCGCAACGATTAATTGTAACACGATTTATTCTGTTTGATCCAGGGATACACCCCTTCTGTGTACTACAGAATTTATAACTTACAGCAAATACTCATAGGTAACTAATTTGTGGGGCCCAGAGTGGCAGAGTTGTCTAAGCACTCACATTTATCGATCACTGTCTTTTCATATATATCCACGTGTGTTAGATTCTCAGAAACGGCTAATGTTAGTATGTAAATTCTTACAAGGGTTTTGCCCGGCATTTTATGTGCGGCATAATTCCAAAAATACAACATGAATGAAACGTTTCTGAAAAGAACACTTAAAAATGTTCGCATTTAGATGTACTCATTATAATATCGAGCGTTACTTTGCTGTCAAGTTGGCAAAGGTGACCATTGAAATGGAGGGAACTGAGATTAAAGAGGTGAATATGGTTAATGGTTTGAATACATATGGCACAATCATAATATCTGTACTATATTCGAACATGGGAAAAGAAACCTTCATTGTTTGTGATTTTGCATGATAATGACTGCAAAGAAGACACGATTGATGGGTGCAATTATAAAGTTGAAGGAAGATGGCTAAACGACGAGTGAGTTCAAATATCATTTTAGTCTCATGAGGAAATAATCAATAATAATTATCAAGAAAATAACAATTATTCAATCCTTACAGATAACAAAATCAAAATTAATGGATTCTAAGACAAAAATGCGTATTTTATTTAAAACACCTTTACATTTATGTGCAATCGTGTTTACTTGTCTCTGTAAAAGTAGTTATAGAGAATACATGTTTCATAACTATCGGACTTAAAACTGCGAACACATTATCATTTTCGTTGATGGATTAGTTGATGCAAGTCAATTTAAGTCGTATTAGTCTTAAAATGGCACAAAGCAATAAAGACGCAAACAAAACGGAAAAGCCACTATTTATTTCGCACCATAATGAGAACTAGTCATTGTCATTGACATGTCGCTTGACAAACACAGTGTTTTGAATACTCACCCACTTACGCCTAAATCGTTGCTGTCTTTAACAAGGAAAGTTGGCTATTAGTTATTTGACCTTTTATGTTTTAGTGACTTTCACTTTGTCCTCGTATCTTGACGTTACCGACAAGCATCGCGTATAGAGGCTACTGTGATTAAACCCAATATCTTTCTTGGTAAATATAACGATTAATACGACTGAATCCGTTTATGTGAGTTATTCCAATCAGGTAGCTGAGTGGTATATATTGTTCTGCCTAGCTACATATGAAGAACGACGTGGTACGACAATCTCCCAATGTCGATGTGGAATGACATGGATCAAGTTGGAAAGACGAGCCCCCATGGTCGATGTGTAGCGATGTATATGGGGTTACTCTAGCGACAATGGGAAATTCAGTCAAAAAGGTCGTGGGAAAATCTAGCGACAAGGGGAATCTAACATGGGAAAATGTAACATGGAGCGAATGGTCAATTGAACATAGCGACAAGGATTGGGTCACTTTATTATCACTGGGACCTTAACGTTACAAATGGGTATATCAAAATTAGTGTTAATGGGAATTTAACATGGGAATGTCACCTGGACTTCTAAGGGAATTGAAAATTGTTGACTCCATTTGGTTTATAGGGTCAAAACTATTGATAGGGTAAAATATACAAGTAGGGACAAAGGACTGATAAGGACAAACATAGATATACAGAAAGAAACAAATACACATCCAAACACACAGAAAAGAGGGCAGCGATGTTCTAAAGAAAGACCTACAGATAATAAAAGTCTACAATATGGGTTCAAAATATTTATTCAAGTATATTAATGGGCTCTCTGGCCTGTGCTTTAGTCTAAGCACTATCCATTTAAAAGATTCAAATCTGGACATGGAAAAAATCTATTCATATATTATCTAATTCTTGGATCTAGAAAAAATTCTTTTAAAATTAAAGTTTATGCCTTCAAAAAAGACCCTACTTTACATACAACGCATAAGCATTTCATATAAGAATGACACTTTTCATACAACAATTAATATTCATTTTTAAGAAAAAAGCTAAACCAAAACAAGTAACAAACAAGCAAATAGGAGAAAGTTCATGTTGCTTTCTATATCCGTCACACACGTTGTTTAAAATCTGGTCAGCTATCGCTTGTGTCCCAGCGTAGATGTTTCCAATTACGTACCCCTTTCATTCGCAAATCTGCTTGAGTCTTAGGCTTGATACTTGGTGTGTGAAATGATTCATATTTCTCGCTTAACAGTGTTAGTCACAATGAACTCTCGGTCTTGGACGATGTCCCTTTTTATATGATGACCATCGACGTGACCGTAAGGTAAAGTGAAGTGATTGGGAAGCCGCACTCTCTTCTGGTACACGATTTGATAGACTTTTTCCAAAGACCTACTGACGATTTGGTGTGTGGGTAAACGTACGATCTTGTGCGGTTCGTGGGTAGTCACTTTAAAAGTTTCATCCTGTCTAGACTTCAAGGCTTCCCTTAGCACGTCAAAGTTCACCACTCACCACTTCATCACTCGACTGGTGCGATAATTGAGAGCCAATCCTTTTACTTTACATTCGGTGTGCATTTCTCCTTGACGGTTTCGGTATTCGTTGCCGTAATTTCTAGGACCGCCACTTGCAAAAACTTAGAATCTTGTCGTCGGGATGCTCATCTGTCCAGGCTCCTAAACGGTCTCCTTCGATGTCAGGGTGACGTTGACCGATCAAAAAGGCATCTACATAGTCTGCAAAATTACTTTTCCGTGTCTCGTCGCCCTTGCGGTATTGTTGTGTCTTGGGAAAGTGGTAAATTTCGTGCACTTCTAACAGTCGCTATCTTAGATCCAGAGCTTTAAACAATTCCACAATAACCCACGTTCCTGTCATTGCGCGTTCTTCCTGGCTGTGCTGACAAGGTTGGTCTTGGTTGTACGTTTCGGCACAAGTTCGACACAAAGGAAACATCAGTTTCCCTTGGCAATGATGAGGTAAAACGGGATGGTACAAGTCCGTAGGAGGCAAGACTTTGCACTTGATCATTCCTTTGTACTGTCGAATGTGGTCCAGGTGAATGTGTTCTGTCATCAATTGTGGATGCCGTAGGCAATATTTGCACACTCAAGGATACAGCCAACACACGTCCAAGTACTTGATTTCTTCTCCCTTCTCCTCGTCCGCCTGGTACAGCAAACAAGTGGCGTTAGTTCGTCCTCTGTACAAACTATCCCGGAGGTTTAGTGGATCCACCAACTTGTAATTTTCCGCAATGCGTTTAAACTCTGTATCGGTTTTCAAACGGTGATCGTACTCATTTTCCCACATTTCCACCACTTGGTATCCTTGCTGTTCTAACTTCCAACGCCGCCGACAAGCAGTCTGGTACACGTCTTCCATGATCCGTTGTAAAAACTGATTTTTGGTGTCACACTGAGGGTAACACATGGGACATCCGTGAAATAAGCATCCGTTAACCTCGTACACGATCTGAGGGTTGTCTAAGTCTCAGCCATCCACCGAATACGTTTCGATGGTCTTTTCGCCTCCTCTGTTGCGGGCGTGTTTGATACATTTATTTTCCTTGTCACACAAATAATGTAGCCAGCGTAGGGCTTTGACCGAGTATTGACGTTTGACAAAATTTGTCGTTTGAGTGCTTATGACAGCCAGGGTGTTTTCGGGCATGAATCGATGGCGGTACACTAAAGAACTCGTTTTGGCGATGGTACAAGCTTCTGTCAAAGGATCGATCCCTCCGTACTCCATTAAGAATTCCCGAAATTGCCAACAACAACGTCGTAAAATGTCCACGCCAGATCGACAATACTTTAACATTTCTTCCTAAACGTCGAAGGGTTCCGAGGCTTGAGTCTGGTACCAAGCGAATAAAACTTCTCCTTGTTCAATGTGGCGTTGCCCGACCCAAAATTAAATTAGAACCATGTGGTATCAAGTACGTTGGACAAGCCACTATTTATTGTTACACATGACCGCAGGCTAACACCATCCCTTACGTAAGTTTGCCATAGTTAAGAGAGGAAGCTGACCAAAAGCCCGTCAGAAGTGTAATTAGCACCTTGGGCTGGAAGGATGTTTTGGACATCAAAGAAGCTGCCAGAAGGAGTGGGCGTGCCTTATCTTCTGGATACGCTGACGGACCGCAAGATTGAAGGAGTCGAGTGGATAGGGTCCCAGCGCTACCCAATCAGAATCGAGATAGGGGTGGGACCCTGATTTATTCTAAAATATATATCTCAACCCTGCCATCGAGCGTTAGTTGCCATAGTCGTTACAGAACGCACCGGGAATTGGAACTCCGGCGGCCATACGTTAATTGGCGGGAGAAAACCTTAGGAACAGAATTCTAAGTGAAGCTTCTAAAAAGGTCAGTGAGTTATTTGTTCGATCTTTGCTGTCTGCGACTGCATTTAATTGTAGATCGGGTATATACGTATTATAAATAAAATCGTAGTAGGAATAACTATTTTGCGATGTTGATATGTTGTATATTTGAAGAATGGGTCCCTATTTGTAAAGAATCGTATTGCTTGCTAGCCGTAGTAAGAATTAATACTATTATAATTCGCTATGTGGTTATTTTATAGTACAATAGCACAGTATCCATGTAATTATAGAAATTGACTGGTATCTTTGAAATGATTTCACTGTGAGAAATTAATAATATGAATATTTGAATATTTGTGTACGCGTGTGGGAGTGTAGTGTACAGACATACGTCAGGCTGTCGTAATATTGTAGTACAATGAGATTAAATATATATATATATATATATATATATATATATATATATATATATATATATATATATATATATATATATATATATATATATATATATTAGATATACTTATGTGATATGCTGTATGGATCTTTGTATGATATCGTGCTATTACGCCATAGTTCCCATGTAAGAGTGTGTGGGAATTTCGATGTGTATGTATGCGTGTCCTAAAAGGTAATAGCCTTATCTGATGGTTAATTGATGATTTAGTGTGAGGTGAGATGTGATAAACTCTATGTTAACGCCTTGTGATTTTCACAGGAAGCTTCGGGGGACAGACTAGTGAGTGGTCCCAGTGTCTCCGTTATAGACGGAAGGAAGAGAAGGAAAGAGGGAAATCTGAAGAGGAAGTTCGGGGGACAGACCAGGAAAAGTGGCCCCAATTGCTGTGATAAAGAAAGGAAGGAAAGTGAAGGGAGGAGAGAAATCGGGAGAGGTGAAATTCAGGAAGAGCGGAAGGATAGGATAATAGATGAGTACAACCTAAGGCCAGGTGGAAAATCGAACTCACACTGAAAATCATAAGATGAAATAGGCTATCGCTTAGAGGACAAGTGATTATGTGACATTTAACTTTATAGGTTTCATTAAATTGTTATTGTTGAATTTCATCTTCGTGTTATATATATATATATATATATATATATATATATATATATATATATATATATATATATATATATATATATATATATATATATATATATATAACTGGGGGCTCAGAGCCGTATACCTATTTGGTCTTTAATCTAAATTTGAATTCACGAGCCAGGTGAAACTTCTATAATATTTTAATTAATATTTTGGAAGTACCCCACCCCAACCTTTGCAGAACGCTACAGTTGGCGCTTTCGTCCGGGATTGAATTAGACATAAATATTAGTTTAAAGACCTAAAGTTTATTTGTTAGGGGTATTAATGAACAGCGTGAAACAGTTGTGAGTTTTTTTCCATCCTGTGTATTTTGAATTTTTATGATTTTCTCATCTTATGTTTGTTATATTTGATATTTGCATGCTTTGTAGATCTTTAATTACCTGCAGTAATTGTGAAGCAGATATCGAACAAACATCTTACCTGAACGGAATTAGTTGCTGTCGACAGGTAAGTATTTAAACTTGTATTACAAGTATCTGTGTATTGTTAGAATATCGAGACAAGGTATCACTTCGTATTAGTATAACAACATGGCTACAGAAAGGCAAATGATCAAGGAGTACCGTGCCATGGGGTCGGAAGATCTTGGATACGAGGGAGATCGCCTGGCAGCATTTATCGAAGAAAGAATCAAGGAATGGAAGGCAGAGAAAGCGCTAGCAAAGGAAGCAGCGGAGAGAGAAAGAGAGAGAGAGAGAAAGAACTAGAGCTAGCCAAGATAACAGCGGACCAGGTGCTAGCCAAGATAGCCGCGGACAGAGAAACAAAAAAAGAGCTAGAGCTAGCGAGACTTGCTCACACTCTCGAAATGGAGAAGGTAAAGCTAGCAGCTAGGGACAGCGATAGGGACGACGCTAGTACGAGTTCCGGAGGGACCGGCCGACCATTCATCGACCATCGCATGGTCCAGATCAACATGCCACGCTTCAGTGACAGGGAGGAGGCTATTGACGATTTTCTCGTGCAGTTCGAGAAACTCGCACACGCTAATCAGGTCCCTGAACAGCACTGGGCCATTAATGTCTCAGCCTTTTTGCAAGGTGCAGCTCGGGAAGTCTACCACGGCTTAGCTGCAGAAGAGGCTGAAGACTACAATGCCCTCAAGAAGGCCCTTCTCTGCCATTATCGGCTAACCGCCGAAACGTACCGTAAACTTTTTCGGGACTCGACGAAAAAGGCAACGGAAACCCACTCTCAATTCCACAACCGTGTTCGAGGGTTATATGAGAAGTGGATGAAAATGGCTGAAGTCGAACGTTCGTACGAGGGGCTACGCGAGGGTATACTCAAGGAGCATGTCCTGAGTACATACCGTCGCGAATTGACAGTCTTCTTAGCCGAAAGAGAACACCGGACGCTCGAAGAGATCGCTAACATGGCGGAGCGATATGAGCAGGCGCACTCGAAGAGTGGAGGTTCTGGGGGCGCGGATCGACCCCGACCCTCTGAGACGCGTCGTATGGGGGAGGTTGATCCGGCTGTCCGCAACCGTCAGGGCGACGTGAAGGTCGGAGGGGCACCTACAGGTAGGGATGCCACCTATCGACCTGGACAGGCCTCACCCACGAAACCAAGACTTGCAAGTCGGCGAGGGCCGCCGACGTGTTTTAACTGCAAGCGCCTGGGACATTTTGCCAGGGACTGTCCCAAGGGCAGGCAGACCCAGGTGAATGTCGTTGCTAGGAAGGAGTGCGTGCCGGAAGCGAGTCGCAACCCAGCCAACCTTGCGGCCGCAACTGTCAATGGTGAAGGTGCCACCATCTTGTATGACACTGGGTGCAGCGTCCACGCGCTTGTCGACAAGAAGTATGTCAAGCCGGAGGACTATACAGGGGAGGTAATAGAAGTTCAGTACGCGAACTGCGCGCGTGACTCATTACGAGTGGCTGTCATTGACCTCGATTCACCATACGTGAAGGGGAAGATTGCAGCTTCTTGCTTGGAGGGACTATCACATGACGTCATATTGGGATGCCGTTATGTGTTACCCCAGCCGAACCCCGAAACCTGTACACCTATGCCAGTGAGCGCTGTTGAGACCAGGGCCATGAGTCGACAGCCGAAACAGAAGCCGATCCAAGTTACCTCGACACCGGTTAGTAATATTCTTCCAGCTGAGTTGAGGAAGCTTCAACAGGAAGACGCAACTCTGGCGCAGTTGCATAAACACGCAGAAGCAGGAACGGAAAGGGAAACTCCGAACGGCGCGGTGAAGTTTGTCTACAAGAAGGGAATCTTGTATCGCCACGCCAGGAAACACAACGACCACTTTAAGCAAGTCGTCGTGCCAAAGAAAAAGCGTTGTAAAGTGCTGAAGCTTGCACACGAAAGTCTCATGGGTGGACACATGGGAATCGCTAAGACACGTGACCGTCTGGTAAAAGAGTTTTACTGGCCAGGGGTCCAGGGAGACGTTAAACGGTTCTGTATCTCCTGTGACAAATGCCAGAGAATGGCACCGAAAAAGGATCATCGACCCATTCCCTTGGGGAGTACGCCCCTTATCGATGAACCATTTAGACGTGTCGCCATGGATTTAATCGGACCGATAAAACCAGCGTCTGCGCACGGAAATCGGTATATTTTAACGGTCGTCGATTATGCTACACGCTGTCCGGAGGCCGTAGCATTGCGTAACATTGACACGGAAACCGTCGCGAAAGCTCTGTTTGTGATCTGGTCTAGAGTCGGAGTGCCCGACGAGATCTTGACCGATCAAGGGACACAATTCATGAGTCGTGTGATGGCGGAGGTGAATCGTCTCATGTTAATTAAGCACCTCACGACTACACCGTATCACCCCCAATGTAACGGATTGGTCGAACGGTTTAATGGGACTCTAAAGCACACGCTCAAGAAATTGTGCGAAGGCGGCCCCAAGGATTGGGACCGGTATATTCCTGCCATGCTTTTCGCATACCGGGAAGTACCACAAGCGAGTTTGGGGTTCTCTCCCTTTGAACTAATGTACGGGAGGACCGTACGCGATATGATGTATGGATATATGTATGATATCGTGCTATTACGCCATAGTTTCCATGTAAGAGTGTGTGGGAATTTCGATGTGTATGTATGCGTGTCCTAAAACTTAATAGCCTTATCTGATGGTTAATTGATGATTTAGTGTGAGGTGAGATGTGATAAACTCTATGTTAACGCCTTGTGATTTTCACAGGAAGCTTCGGGGGACAGACTAGTGAGTGGTCCCAGTGTCTTCCAGTGTCTCCGTTATAGACGGAAGGAAGAGAAGGAAAGAGGGAAATCTGAAGAGGAAGTTCGGGGGACAGACCAGGAAAAGTGGCCCCAATTGTTGTGATAAAGAAAGGAAGGAAAGTGAAGGGAGGAGAAAAATCGGGAGAGGTGAAATTCAGGAAGAGCGGAAGGATAGGATAATAGATGAGTACAACCAAAGGCCAGGTGGAAAATCGAACTCACACTGAAAATCATAAGATGAAATAGGCTATCACTTAGAGGACAAGTGATTATGTGACATTTAACTTTATAGGTTTCATTAAATTGTTATTGTTGAATTTCATCTTCGTGTTATATATATATAACTGGGGGCTCAGAGCCGTATACCTATTTGGTCTTTAATCTAAATTTAAATTCACGAGCCAGGTGGAACGTCTATAATATTTTAATTAATATTTTGGAAGTACCCCACCCCAACCTTTGCAGAACGCTACTCAAAAGCATGGCCAAGTAACTCATCGAATCTTTAAACTGCACTTGTCCCACTTGCATGTAAACGATTTTTGGATCCGTTCAAAGTCATTTTATGACGTTCGGTACTTTGTTCCGTATAGTATCTGAGCAGAAATTGCCCATCGTATCCCGATAAATTGTGAGCCATTACCGTGGAATGGCGATGACAATCTCCGTAACGTTCGATGTTTTCTTGACTCGTCGACGGGGTTTAAGATCCTTTGGGCAAAATCGACCAAGGTGTTTGACCCTCGAAATATTTTTTCACGTCCTCCAGGAATCTTGCTACAGTGAGGGCAATGATTAAAAATAGGCTCTTGGATGCACTTTTCCCACGCTCGGTGAGTCACGCAGAAATTAGGAATGTGAATACCGGTGTCTTGCATGCATTCGAAATCAAAAAAGATAAAAATTTCCTTAATTCTGGTCATCTTCTCGTCGGGGTTAGTATTTTTGAATGAAGTATTCGTGTTCCAAATCCACGATTTGACGACAAATGTGACATCGTTTCTTACGTCGACAAACGTGAAACTTGGCACTGTTGGTACGTATGCCTTGTTCACAAGAAAGGTTCAATCTCAGCAGTTGACAAGAACTTTTCTGCTGTGAACCTTGCATCTTCAAATGTTGTTGGTAACATGTAGGACTGACAAAAGTGCGCTGACAAACAGGGCAATGCACTCTTTCTTGTCCTTTGTCCAGACAAGGTTTAGAAGCCAAACATCCCTCACATTTTGATACACAATATTTGTGTTGTTCTCGATTGTTATAACCATAGTCACATTTTGCACATTAGTAACCGTATCCCAGGAATCCAGTAATGCTGGCAATGGTATTAAAATGCTCATCGTGCTGATATACGTGAATGTACATTCCGCGTTTGAAATCGTTGCCTCGAAACAAAAGAGGTCCACGCACTTCTTGAGTGTGCACTTTCAAGGTGTAACGTGGAGCCAAGACGTCTTGCAACTTTTGCATTTCTGGATTGCCGCAAGGGGTGTTTTCGGATATCCCCGCTTGCTGTAACAGGAGTTCTACTTCACTTCTTTGTTTGGCTCGGGCCGATCGTTGACTAGTTTTCCAGGCTCTTTCCGATTCTGCCGTGTCGTTCTTGTTGGCATACGTCCGTTCCACGACGGCAGCACGGGCTAAACACATCTGGTCTTGGAGGATTATTAATTCGAAAGAGGCTTAGTTTGGTGTTGCGAATATTGTCGACCAATAATACTTTTTTGCGTCCTGTCCCCTGGAGGAGAGACACGTGGGTCATGAACAGTATTGCTTTTCCGTCGGCGATGTGAAACTTGTCGTTGGATTGTTGCACATGTTGAATCTTGTCGATGACTTTAGAAGGTGTCAATTCTGATGGACTGCTAAACGCGATCCAAACCGGGGACTTCAAACCGTCGTGATGAATGGAAAGTGTCAAGCGATCATTTTCTTTGCAATGGTATCGTACTTTCAGTGAGGTTAACAAAGAATCCCACAAATCGGCGATGAACCCTTCTGCTTTCTCCATAGGTACGTCCAACTTGAAATGTTTAATTTTCATCGTGTAGCGGTAGGCCGTTGTTCTAAATTTTCTAGACGAGCGTTTTTCCGTCTCTCGAATGTGGTAATATTTTTCGGGTGATACTGGTGGACTTTGGTTTGGAATATGCTCTCTCGGTCAGGCCGCAGACGTGGAAGGTATCGGTTCAGGTTCGCTTATGTCTTCGATTTTAGCGAACACTTCTTTACGTATGTGAGGTGATACGTCACGTCGCTTCCTCCAACCTTCTTCTTCTCTCTCACTGAAATCGTGAATTGTTTTATCTCAATAACTGATTCAGAATTGATTTATCCAAGTTCGATTTCTCTTTATATATACCCCTATTTACCTCTAGGTATGATAATGACTTGGTATATTTCACAAGGGCAAGTGAAAGTCCAATAGTTTGGAAGCCCTGGATGACTTATTGAAATGATAATAGTGCATCTTAAACATCACGTTCATCTTCACGACCCTTCGTTTCAAATCCTACCACGAAAAGAAAAAGGTTGCAAGAAAAGGGAAAAAAAACCTAGACAGTTGGTGTCATCAAGAGCTCCAGAGACTGTACTGTGCTGTTAGAACACGTACGTACTCCACCTAGAAAACAACGCTACTTGACTACGATGTCTCATTCTCTTTGCCACTTCTACTTTGCTGTTGACCGCGATATCTACCAACCCTGATTAAAAACACATCTTTCTTCATTTGTTATTTTTAGGAAATAATAAACCCTTTTTTAAAAGAACTACCCCTTTTTTGACAACAGCGACGATGTCTCCTCCTGCTCATACTACTGTTGTTGCACCTACAACGGCGATCTTTCATAAGACCAAAGCATGAGTCAGAGCATGTTAAGTTGTGAAGTTGAGCGGAGGTGTATAAACAACAACTGTCAAGACCCTTGTGTTCCAGTTCAGTTTGTGATAATAACTTGCGATACTTCACATTTTCTAAGGTGTAAATGTTTGAAATCCGTACAAAAGTTATGTGACTATAGTTTTTGACACTTGCACAGGTACTTCACTTCATAAGTGTCAAGAAAAAATTACTTTCAGAAATTTTACCATTTTCCAAAACACGCACACACTCGCAACGTGACCAGAATCTGCACTTCAATATTTGTGGCTATCCCACTGACCCATCCCAGCATACAGAGCTGGCTAAGAACTGTAGGAATATCACATCATTGTTTCAGAAATATCAACAACAAAAATTATGTGTATCTACCCCGTTCCACCCTTTATTAGTATTTGGATATGTTCTCTAAAAACACATCAATTCGGAACAAAATTAAATTTTGAATTAAAAATTCTCTCTTCATAAATTTTTTCAAAGTGTTGGTGCATGTCAGATTACATCCAATGACTTCTCCAAGTGAAAGACATTTATACACGTCATTGCATTTGTTAAATTCGGTTGTTTGTTTTTTTGGGGTTAGTCATCGTTTATCTTTAATTCTATTCTTTTATGTATTTATTATTTTATAGAAGATGTAAGATTGTTTATTGCAGTAACGGTATACATGTTGTTCATTATATTGCTGCAAAAGAAACTGTATATAGCAAAGGGCTTACGTTTGTTCATATTTTTATTCTTTCAAGCTCTATAAAACGTACCAAGTTTGTTTTGCAAGAGGATTGAAACTTAAAGTTGCGCAGACGTGAAGGAAAACATACCTTTGTTACAAACGTTTTCACTCTGTGTTCATTCTAATCATGCTTGCATTATATCTTTGTGTATTAGATAACACATTTCTTCTGATGTAAATACATGCATCTATGGACAGACAGATTGGGTTATCATCCTTGAGGTTCACTGTACTTTAGTTTATTTACTTTAAACAAACCCCAAATTTACTAGTTTGACAAAAGTTACCGCTCACTACTATATTATTTCTCTCTACCTAGACGAATGTGTTTATGTCAAAGTGTCAAAGTGAGAAAATATTTTTTGGTCAGTTTTCAAACTCGAACAATAATTGCAGTTAAATAGTTGATGTGTCATGAAGAAATGGTACAATGCGTAACAAAGGGATTGTAAGTTCACACTCCAGTCTGTCTGCGCTGCAATTGAATCAATACATGAGCCTAGGCAACACAATGCGCCAGTCGTTATAAGCAATTTATTGGCTACACTTTTTTTCAACCCCCTTAGCTTCGAAATGCCCTCACTCATTCTTAGCACAGTGACAAAATAAGACGTGTTTTTTTCTGCGCCTGACCACTACACTACCTATCTTAAATTTCGAACCAAACAATGCGTCACTCATTGTAAGTGATTTTATTGGCAAACCGATATTTTCCACCACCTTCGCTTCAAATCG
This sequence comes from Unio delphinus, assembly GCA_029339505.1. Taxonomy (NCBI): domain Eukaryota; kingdom Metazoa; phylum Mollusca; class Bivalvia; order Unionida; family Unionidae; genus Unio; species Unio delphinus. Next base: position 11,674,730 of record JAQISU010000018.1, on the reverse strand, counting down.
GTTTCAGTTGTTATTCTCACAGCGAGAAGATAAGGCGTATATTTCTGTACCTGTCCACTAGTCACTTTTCAAACAATAAAACTTTTGCACAAATAATCGCACCATCGTGGAAATGTCAGTCTTATTGCGAAATACACCAAAACATGTTTGGATGTACTATTCTGTGAGAACTTCACAAGACGTTTCTGACAGAATGATTTTAGTAGACTATGTCTGCAATTCACACTTTTAATATGTTACAATAGTGGTTTATTTCCTAAAGGAATAAGTATGTCAGTGAGATGTGTGTGAAATTTTGTAAGGAAAATATACCATACAAAACGTAAAAGAGTCGTGATATTTTTAAAAGTAGGAATAACATTCTCTATATCCTAGCAATTTTTATTGAAATCTAATGGCATCTGTTCCTGTTTTGAAGATACCTCTCCAAACTTCTGAGCTGTAGTCACCATAAGTACGTGAATTGTTCCGTCTGTCATGTCATTTTAATTTGTTTTCAAACCTTACATCCTAAAATTATAGAACGATTTTTTTCTTCTATCAGTAAATCATTGTATGAAACTATATTTCGAGTTGACTTGAGCTTGTACAATTCAGGTATCTTAGCTTTATCCTATTTTTGCACACTGCAATGTGTCAAGAAAACAATTCTAACATTAGATCTACCGTCTTTTTCTTTTTCTTCCAAATGGCAACACACACAGGTTTTTTGCGCGAGTGACATTGCACTGTTTAACCCTGCCTATAGTTAACTCTAAATTCTGAAAGCGAAACATGCGTTAAGAACAATTGTAACAATGTTCGATCTATTTCTCTCAGGTTAGACTGTCGATACAACAAGGCAAGTTTTGGTACTGCTTCTTTTCCATACCCTTAGATTTATTAAAACTTTGAGCAGCAGAAGGGGCGAACCGGACAACATTTTTAGACAAGTTTTCACTGAAATCACGCTTAAAAACAATGAAACCAGTGACATCAGACCCCCCCAATGTGTATGTGAATCATGGATTAGGTCCAAAAAAAAATATGAAAAAATCAATGAAATTAATGAAATCCTCCATCGATTTTTTGGGAAAAAGGGACTACAACGTCGTTGTCACTCACTAGAACTTTCAGTTGGGGTTAACCGAATATTTGATCCAGTCCGATACGATATCGTGTTCGAGGGTCATGTAAATTTATTGTTACAAATCCGTGTGGGGTAGACTGAGCATGACTAAAGAAATTTCTAAATTGATTGAAGTCCATATCAGAACACCATGTCTGCCAAATATTTCTTAGCGTATGTGTATCAACGCCGTTGAATACAGCAAGCATATTACAATTATCTCTAATCACTTTTGGAATCTGAGTGTAGCGTTGAGTGACATAGATCACATCAGTGTTTTTATGCCTGCCTCGGGAAAATATTCTAGCAGGATTTTTTTTGATTATCTAACATGACATCGTCGTATACAACTAAATTGTTGATACTTCCATCGAGGTCATTCACGGATGGCGCCTCGTCAATATCGGTTATAAATTCAATAACATCCTCGCCGGCAATCTCTGAAGCGTTTTCATTAAAATCTTTTAGCACTTCATAGCATCGTTGATCATCTACGCTAGGGGCAATTAAATACAACTTATCCCACTTCATCCATCTCATTATTAAATTGAGCAACAATTGCGTTTTACCGGATCCAGATGGCCCGATTATAATTGCGCGGATAGAGTTTGGTAGCGCTGCATGATGCTTCACTGGTTCTCTTGTTTTAGTCGCTGAAAAATCAATTATATTCATATCTCTATACATAAATTATGGATCTATATTGCGTGAAGTGTAAGGCGCGTACTGGCACAGATGACTTGACGACGATTACAACTAAAAATAACCGATCAGCGCTTTCTGGTAAATGCGTACAGTGTAGTACAAAGAAATTTAGATTTGTTTCTAAACCCAAGGAACCCAAGGAACCTATAAAAAAAAACGAGGAGGTGATCTCGCTGCCAAATTAGCAAAACTCCCTGGAACCCCATGGGCAAAATACCCCGGAGAAAAACACCTTCCAGGGTATAGTTATTGTGGACCGGGAACAAGACTTGATATCAGACTCAATGATCAAAATCAGCCCCGACCCGGTGAGGAACCAATAAACGCTATTGATAAGGCCTGTCACCTTCATGATGTTGCTTATAAAAGCAGCAATTTGCAACACAGGCATCTAGCAGATGTGAAATTAATTCATGCGTTGAATGCCATTCCTGATAAATCCTTCTAAGAAAAATTGGCTTCATTTTTGATAAAATCGGCTATGAAAAGTAAATTGATGTTAGGTGCTGGTAATTAATAACAACATGGAATCTATTTATTATTCCCCAAGAGGATACTGGAGGGGTAACGCTGCAATCAGTAAACTCGCTATCGCCGCAAAAGTGAAAAAAACCACTGCGGCTCATTGGTTATCCAAACAGGCACTATGGCAAATTTATCTACCACCGCCTAAACAAATTCAATTCTCGCATTTTGATGTGACCTTTCCTAATGAAGTTCATCAGGCTGATCTATTATTTCTGCCACATGATCGTGGTTACAAATATGCGTTAACTGTAGTTGATATTGCAAGTCGATACAAAGAAGCAGAACCGTTAAAAACAAAATCGGCCACTGAGGTCGCTTCTGCATTTGAAAGGATTTATCGAAGGAGTCCTCTGCACTGGCCAAATCTATTACAAGTTGATCCTGGCAAGGAATTTCAGGGTGCAGTGTTATCTACAATGAAATATCACAATGTCGCTATCAGACGAGGGCATACTGCACTGCATCGTGATCAGGCCATTGTAGAACGATTTAATCGGATTCTTGCTGAGCGGTTATTTGGATATCAATATGCAAAAGAATTCATCCAAGAAAAAAGATCCCGTGAATGGGTTAAGAGATTACCAGGTGTAGTTACCGCACTGAATAACGAGATTACTAGAACCATCAACATGAAACCTATCAACGCGATTAAAAAGAAGTCGATACCTGAAAAACCACAAAAAGATTTCAAAGAACCAATTCTTGGTAGTAATGTCATTGTGAGGTACTTATACGAACCAGGAGAGCTTGAAGGGGATAGAAAAAGGGCTACTGATCCTATTTGGAGCGTCACTACGCATAAGATATCTAGTATAACACGATCTACGGGTAGACCTCCAATCTATAAACTGGATTCAACTGCCCCTCAACGGGGTTTTACTAGACAACAATTACAAGTGATACCCGAGGATACTCAATTACCACCGCATGGTCTTAACTAGCACCCTTGCGTCTATTGCACTCAAGACAAGTCAACATCACATTATTTCTGACATGACCGAGATTGTTATTTTTTCTGTCAACGGTGAATTGGCGAGGATCCTTATCCGAATACTGCCAACGCATTATACAATTGCAACTTGCGCAGTGATTATTTTGTTGTTGCTTCAAAGTGATTATTAATTCAGCATCAATATCAAATTCTCGTTGTTTTTTTTTGTCCTGTTGTTTGTAACCGGAGAGTTTTTTTATCAATAATATCATTATCATCGCCAATGATTTCATCATCGCCACCAATGATTTCATCATCGAAGACAATTCTTCGAAGTTGATTTATTTTTCGTACTCTAGACACTGCGAGATAGACTAAATTTGACCATTCTATGCGATTATCTACCATCCAAACAGTTGTATCCGATATAGTCAATCCCTGTGAAGAGTGTATTGTTGCTGCATAACCTAGCCTCCATGGGGATTTATTAGCACGCAATGCATCTTTAACGACACTGATATCAACCAGCACAATATCATTTAATACGAGAATCTTCTTTTCACGCCCTGACTCTGTCAGGCCTGGAATATCAACTTCAATATTCTGTTTTCGCGTATCCGATGGCCTATAACATAACGGTACTGGAAGTGTTGCAAATTTTTGTTTATGCAATTCAAATAACTTCATCTGAAGTGTGTCCCTGACTATTTTTCTACTTGCAATGATTAAATCATTTGGTCTCCACGCTTCCCAAAACTCATTCATGGGAGTTTCCGAAATTATTTCACGGGTTATTTCACACTGGATTCTATCCGGTTGTAATCTAATTAGTTTCTTCAATTCTTTTAATTCATTATCAAGTGATCTATGATCGGTATCAATTTCTTCATAATAGTCTACAAAACCCTTTAGCCATTCATGGGGAGATGCACCGACAAATGGTGGTGGTTGCCCGTGATCACCGCACATGACGACTTTTGTATTCTTCAATAACAACCACTCAAGAAATATTTTTAAGACATCTTCGGACACTGTGTCTATTTCATCCCAAATGATAATTTCAGGAATAAATTTCTCTCCCATGCGCTCAGGAGTCCATTTATCTCCCTTCCATCGGAAAAAGCTGTGATAAGTGCAAGCATTTACCCCTCTCTGTATCATTTCTCTTGCAAGTCTGTGAGTCGGTGTTAGTACAATCATGTTAGAAACGCTAGCGTTTCCACGACGAAATAACTCAATTGCCCGGGTTGTTTTTCCTGACCCGCCACAACCGTTTAAATAAACTGTTTTATACAGGCATATTGGATCAGAAATCGGTGGTGCACTAGAAAATTCTGAACACTGATTGCTTTCTAAGTAATTATTTTCAATGGTAACATCTGCTGATGGAATATAATCATGAAGCATTTCCTTCTTAATTCTCCATGTTCCCCATTTCTCGTTGCCAGTAGCCTTAAAATCAGCCATTTTGCTATTTATGTAAAATGAGTCAGTAGCAACTCTAACTGCGGTGGTAGGAAATCTATTGATCATTGAAAACAGATTGATAGAAGCATAACCGAGCATAGAAGCTCTTAAGTGTGTGTACTGCGGATGGTATCCATCATTGTAAGTAACAATTGTACCCAATTTGGTTCCATCGGACATAAATGCGTCCTTACGATTGACATATAGGCCCCTATTTGTTAGATCCGCCATTACAAAATCGTATTCAGCGTTGTCTATAATCAATCGTGAAGAATATTTCGTATTATCATCTTTGCCACCTTGGGTAAATTTACCGAATATTCTTCGTCCAAGATTTTTTGCTTCATTGTTTCTGATTTCAAATAACTGTCTGGACCAATCCATGATTTGTTGTTCATTAAAATCAGGAAACAGTTTTCGCTCTTCGCTAATTATTTTTTCTAGATCAGGTTGTGGTAACCAGACTGATTTCTGTGCTCGATAGGATATAATTGCTTCACTGACAATTAATGATTTTAACATCTTACAATCAAGCATATACCGTAATAACACTATTGGCATCCAGTGTTTTTCAGACATGTGTTTACCAATCCAAAGATAACTACACAGATGAAGTCCTTCAGCCATTTCAAATGATACTACACAAGCGAATCCGGTTAAATCAAAATCAGGAAGTGGTCCATTAATAGCAACACGGGTCATTTCGTGTGTGGGGTGTCCAAATCGTTTGAAATATTTCTCACACTCTCCATACCCAAGAAAACTTCCTGGATAACACGCAATCATATCAACTGAAATAACGGTATCAGCGGTGTATTTTGTGTTCCATAATCCTCCATGGCTGTATTCAAGACAGGACAATTTGACATCTGATAAAAACTCACTTCGTGTTGGTTTCCACGCGTTTTTCTTTCTAGCAAAATGTGCTGCAATGGATGGTACTGTGAAACAGTTTGCTAATAATTGATCGTTGTCCTCCCCGTCCCCAGAAAACTCACTAGCTAGTTGTTTCATTTGATTCTGCAGCTCTTCAGTACGGTATAATTCTCCGTTAGGCCTTACAAACTGATCAAATCTGCATTCCTCGTCTGAATTACTATGAAATAGCCACACTGACACAGGATCGTTTTTACTCAAATGGTAAATAGCATCAAATAATTTCTGCTCTGAAAAAAACTCTTCGGTTTGGGATAGATATTTTACGGTTCTATCCCGTGGGAATATTGTTACTGCAGATGACCACGCGTGCGCGTTATGATCAATAATTTCAATGGGGGCTCCTTTTGATTTATATTTCGATTCGTATAATACTTCTCCGGTGATTGTCTTTACCGATATTGGAAATCTTAATGATGTTTCTAATTTAGTTATATCCTGAATTGTTGCCCCATGCTCTTTTACCGTGAACTCCCACTCGGTTATTTTTTTTCGTCTTAGATCAGTGAGTTTATTTCCCCGGGACGCATTTGTGAAGTGTTCTATTATTCGTTCTGCTACACAATTGAGCCCTGTCGAATATTTCATGGGTGCTAGTTTTGAAATATCAGGTTTTTCATTGAGCGGATAGATCCCGTAAACAACTGCTGTGACAGGATAAGATCTTTCGTAGTAGGGTTTATCAATTCCAGTGAAAATTCCCGGTTTTGAATCCTGATTCACGGTGACAGTTTTTTTGCCCCTGAGAATGGGTTCAAATTTATCCCTAATAATCCATTTGTCATCTTCACGGATAATGAATTTGATTCGAAAAATATTTCCTTCTTTCCCAAGACGTGAAATGATCACTGCTGCTTTTTCATCATTCATGGTAGCGTCAACAACACCATCAATTCGAAATGTTGACCAACAATAAGATGCCCCATCACGCTTGAATTCATTAAAACAGTCTCTGATGGGTTTATCAAGAATTTTATTCTTGGGTGTATTAGAAACTATATCAAGATTGAATTGAGCATCCTTCCATGTGATCTCATGTTTCCGTCTTTTGGACGTTTGTTACGTTTTTTGGGTCTATCGATATTAAATCTAGGATTGATTTTCAATAATCTCTTAAACTCTTTCATGTTTCCGTCTCTTGGACGTTTGTTACGCTTTTTGGGTCTATCGATATTAAATCTAGGATTGATTTTTAATAATCTCTTAAACTCTTTCATGTTTCCGTCTCTTGGACGTTTGTTACGTTTGTTTCCGTCTATTGGACGTTTTCTGGGTCTATCGAGATTAAATCTAGGATTGATTTTCAATAATCTCTTAAACTCTTTCATGTTTCCGTCTCTTGGACGTTTTTTGGGTCTATCGAGATTAAATCTAGGATTGATTTTCAATAATCTCTTGAACTCTCTATCGGTATTGATTTTAGCATTTTTCGAAGTCAATCTCTTGAACTCCTTCATGCTATATATAAAACAAGCATTTAAATGAAAGATTTATGTATAATGAATCACTGCAAATGGCTCATGATGGGAAATGTAACCCCGTGTAACAAATCATGCAGAAAAAATGAATACTGTAGGTATCATATGCAAAGTTTTCGACGTGGAAGTCTTGGTCCGTTACCCTGTATTCGATGTGGGGTTGGGGTTAAGGGAAGATCACAATTATGTATTGATTGTGGTGGTAAGCGATATAGGGAATTGAAGCGTTATTATGATAAAAGAATAAAAAATGGACAATCCATCAGAAATTTTGACCCTGAAAAAGTCTTTGACCCTGACAACATCAAGGATAAAATCATAAGAACCCCGCAAGACTACATCGAAAGATTCTCCAGTGATGTAATTATTGAACCAAACACTGAATTAGACAAACAATAGAATAGTATATATGAACCAAGAATTCAGACAGCATCCAGTGATTACAAATTATGAAGCATCCAGTGATGGTACTGTCAGAAACCGTAGACTAAAGAAACCGGTCGGTTTTGTGAGTAATCAAGGGTATTTGAGGTTTGGCGCTGGAAAGAAAAAATATCACAATCATCGTTTCGTGTATGAGTGTTTCCATGGATTGATCGAGGATGGTTTTGTTATTGATCACATTGATTCTAATCCAAGGAACAATTCTTTATCCAATCTGCAAGCAATCACACAGAGTGAGAATACCAAACGAGGAAGGACTGGGAAATGCTCAAAAGGGGCGAGACCAGTAAAATCTTTGAACGAAGAGAAAATATTTCAATCATTATATGAAGCCGGTAAGAATTTCAATATTTGTAGAACTTCAGTACGATTCGTTGCAGAGGGGATTTATCGATCTGCGTTTTCAAAAAAGACGGGGCAAAAAGTTCAATTTAGTTATGTCTAATGCGTCATAATTTCCAATTAGAGATATGTCATTCTTATAGAATAATGAATTCTGAAAACATGAATAGCATCATAGTTGAAATAGCAAAATTGAAAAATCAGGATATCAAACTATCAGATGGATTAAATCCTGATCAAATTGTGTCTGATTTTCAGGATATAGAATACGGAGTTAGCACTAACAAATATATGCTACCCAAGAAGTATGCACTCATCAAAAGAATTCAGAATTCTATTAAAGACTCTCTTTCATTTTCCATTGACATCAGTGTGTTCGTTCCGTTGTATACTATCGTAGAGGGAATACGAAAAGAATTGGGGTACGAATACGAATTGAAAAAAGAAGTCAACTCTAAAATTAGAAACCTACGAGCATTAATTCAAGAAAATTGATTACCCGACCATTGATTGCCCGACCATTTTATCATCGACCCTCATTTTTTTTAGCCAACCCTCAAAGGATATGTCAAAAATAGAATGAGGAAACTGTGGTATTAATTATTTTATATACAATTTCCACACTTTCCTCATCATTGATAGAAGCTGTTATAGGATGAAATAACGCTTCCATTACCGTATCAAAAATCATCCGACATGTCAAAATAGAATGGAGCAACTGTCAGTATTATTTATTTTATATACAATTATGACACTTGCTCCATCATTGATAGAAGGTGTCTCACGATGAAATAACGCTTCCATGACTGTGTTAAAAAATCATCCGACATGTAACAAAAGTGGGAAAAGTGTTTTACAATTGAAAAATGGTTTCTGATTTCAAATAATGGTCAATGAAGCATTAACAACCCGATTGGCTCGTGAACGACTGGATGCAATCAGGAGATTTATACCAATTCGTGACTCTGTAAGAAATAAACTGCAACAACGACAGAGTTTACAAACTGATTTTGCTCTGGGGTCTGAAGAATTGTTTAAACCAGTAACCACAGTAACGAAGGGGGTAGAGCGTGCTATACTGGGAGATGATCCTGACGGTAAAAGAAAGGAAGAGGGTCTTATTTCTGTACTCGAAAAAATAGCAGCGAAAACTGAACAAACTGAAAAAACTGATCCGAAAAAACGACTGTTTCTCTGCTGAATAAATTTACTGATCATGCTAAAATATTAATAAAAAAACCTAGTTTATTGAAATCAAAGGATTATCAAGCCTTTGGTAATTTTGCTGCTCAAAGCTATAATTCAAAAAAAGATTTTTTAAAGGACGAGTATAAAAATGATAGAATATCAAGTAATGATTGGTTCGATTATTTGTATAAACTAAATAAAGGGATTGGTCGTTTGAATACGGATGAGATAGGATACAAGGAATTTAAAAAGGGAATTAGTAATTATAAAAGAGAACAAATAGAAGAGCGACAACGAGAAATAGAAGAACGGCAAGAACTAAAACGTCAAACACCAACACGTAGACAAACAAGAAGACAAAAAAAACAACAACTACCACCTGATGATGATGATGATTTAGAAGAACGACGTCAAACACCAACACGGAGACAAAAAAAACAACAACTACCACCTGATGATGATGATGATGATGATGATTATTTACAAGAAACGGGTTTAGAAAAACTAGATGAAGCAGCTGGTTATAGCGGAAGTGGACTGCAAAATCCAAGAATTGGAAACACTTGTCCTGATAGTGTTATCAATGATATATCACGATTAGATGTTCTTGTAGGAGGATTCCGAGCTGGAAATAACTCTCCAGAAATAATTAATGAAGCAGCTGATATCTGTAGACGGTTATTTGCCGGCGGTATCATGGATATCAAAACATATCGAGATTTCATTGACGAGTTAGCAAATGGGTATCATAGTGATTAAATAACAATTGAAAACACTATTGTTTTTATAATAATGATCATCCATTACAATCATGATAAACCAACCCCCGTCTATGTAGTTAATTCACGGTTTCCAGTTTATAAAGCATACTATGGAGATGGCCTCGGCAATACCATTTTAGGATTCTTTTCAAGAATGGCCCCAAAAGTGATGCCGTTAGCTAAACAGTTATCAATGAAAGCCATTGATGTTATTCGTGATAAGGGTATTAGTACTGTTGGAGATCTTGCCGGGAAAGCGTTTTCAACTGCGAAGGATAAAATAACATCATTAGTGAGACGAAAAAAGAAACCGTTACCGTCTACAGAAGAAATGCCTGCAAGTGTTAGTAAAATTATAAATAACGCAGTAGATGAAAAACTAGCGTCGATGGTAAATCAGGGGGACCAAAGCAATATTGCAAACATGATAGCAGGAAGTGGCCTTAAAAAACTACGTCGATGAAATTCTATGGATTTTCACGCTAGCGTTTTTCACGATGAAAATCACGATTTAGACTCTGATAAATAGAATAAAATGTTCAAAAAATCACATGATCCGGCGTTTGATATAGATGCCCCAGTTGGCAAGGATGATTCTGTACGCGATTATCAATATTACGCCTATCATGCCATAGACTCAAATAGTCGAGCAAGAATTGATCTTCAAGTCCATGATACCAGTAAATACTTTTTACCCTGTGAAGCATTTATTGAAGTAGAAGGAGAAATTGTAACAGCTGCTGATACTACTGCTGTACCAGCACCGTATCCAGCTGATACTCAAGTCGGTTTTGTCAATAATGGTATTATGGCGCTATTTGAGAGTGCTAGATATCTCATTGATGGAAAAGAAATTGAGTCCATAGATCGTGATGTTGATGTGGCCACAACAATAATCGGGTTAGCGAGATATTCCGATGATTATACAAGATCAGCAGGACCCTCTATGATGTTTGCAAAAGATGGTAAGAATACCGCTGGTGGAAATCAATTTGTTGTAAGACGACCAAAAAAACGTGATAATAGTGATTCTGATGTCGAGAATATGATTATAAACAACGACGTTAATTTCAATCTAGGAGCCGCAACACGAAACTCAATGTTGCAAGGAGAGCGTAAATCATTTTCATGCGCGATTCCACTGCATCACATATTTGGATTCTGTAGAAACGTCAGAAACGTTATCTACGGGGCGAAGCATACAGTATCGCTTGTACGAAAGGGTGATGATAATGATGCAATTTGGAGAATTCCAGCAAATGCTGCAGCCGCCAATGCTGATGCCGGTAGAGTCGATTTAACAAAAATATCATTGTGGATGCCAGTGTTGACTCCAGCAATCACCGCAGAAGGACGATTACTATCATTTATGGACCAAGGAGGAAAATCATTACTAAGTTGGCTAACCGTGAGTACAGATGTGAAACAATCAAATATCAACGGGTTATTCACTTGGAACCTAGCAGCAAAACAAGGCGTTTCTGCGCCACGTCATATATTTATTGCGTTACAGGATAACACACGAGTTGGCAATCAACGTTTCAGTCATATGATATTTGATCAATTAGGTGTGAAAGACGTCTCACTGAGAATAAACGGCCAGCAGGAACCATCTGAGGATATACAACTTAATTACACAGAAAATCATATTGCACGAGTTTATCATCGTCTGTTGTCATTTATGGCACGCGATCAAAATGTCGATACTGGTTTGCAAATATCACAATTTGATTTTAAGAATCTGTATCCGATCTATTACTTCTCACTGGAACATCTCGATTTGATGAGACAATCCGTCGTTGATATACACTTTAGAGCTAATGTGACTCGTGGTGGTATTGCTAATTATAGAGCGGTTGCTGTCATTCTCAGTGATAAATCAATGCTACTTGAAGGTGTTGGTGGAAGAATGAGAGTGGTAGATGCCCCAGTGGAAAATCTTTGAACGATTTTTCTCGATTTTTCATTGAATTAGAATCAATCAATTATATATAATGTCATATAGTGTTATTAGTGTTACGTTAACTCCTGGTCAAATCAAAAAATTGCAATCAGAATCGGCTAAAAAATGTGGAACCACAATCACGTTGAAACCTAATCAAATGACTGGTGGTGAAAATAAATTATCGCTGACAACTCGTCAGGTGAAACATTTCAATGATGCTTTCAAGGATAAAAAAGGGGTTCAGATTACTCTCTCTGCGGCTGCTATCAAAAATATGATGAAAACAGGCGGTATATTTCCATTGTTAGCTGCAATACCAGCATTGATTGCAGCAGCAGCCCCAGCGGTGGCTAAAGCAGCGGCGTTAGGAGCCGTTGGTACTGCAGCAGGAATGGCGTTGAAAAAGGCAGCTGGACAAGGATATAAAAAAAAGAGACGATCCGTTCAAGGATTGGGTCTAAGACTACCAGGAACCCCGTATTCGTGGTACAGCGGAAAAGGTCTAAGACTACCAGGGACCCCGTATTCATGGTACAGCGGGAGATCCGTTCACGGATCAGGCCTGAGACTACCAGGAACGGTTTATTAATTCAGAAATCTTTAATGGTTCCCATGTCCAATTTTGATTTAATGGATGCTGCTAAAAAACTAGTGATTAAAAATTTCAGAGGTGTTTTTATGAAAGATCAATTACCACATCAACCAAACAAAACTGAAACAGGTATTATTAATCTCGATAACAGCACCGGACCTGGAACTCACTGGGTTGCATACGCTATTAATCCACGTGGGATTGTCTATTTTGATTCATATGGATTAGCCCCACCAAAAGAATTTATGCGTTACATAAAACAATTTCCAATGAAGACTTGGTATTCTACGCTACCAACACAACAAATCAATGACCCACCAATATGCGGCAGTGAAGTATTAAATGTCCTTGATGCTATTTCAGCATCTAGAAAACCACCTCATATTGTCGTAAATGACTACACTAGTAATCGCTTTTTAGAGAGAGAAAGAGTTTTACAATAACATGATTGATATTTGGGGGAGATCTTTGAAACCCAAACCCGATGGCACTGAAACCCCTGATTCTATCAAGGATATAACAAAAAAAATTAAAGATGAAATAGCTGAGACGTTGAATTTAGAAAGTGTTGAACCCAATGAAATAGTTGTATTTCAAGATCGCCAGGGCAAATTGAAATCTAGTAATATTTCTCTGGATGATATTTTAGTTAAACAACAAAACGCAATCGGGAACACCGTTGCGCTATTTTCCGATCAGGGTAAATTGAAAACTAGTAATATTTCTCTGGATGATATTTTAGTTAAACAACAAAACGCAATCGAGGATACTATCGCGTTATTTTCCGATCAGGGTAAACTCAAACCAGGCGTACTTTTTTCGACGATTACAGATCGATTTAAAACTCTCAACGATTCTGCGTTAGAACTAGCAACACTTCAATCTAAAACCGAAGAACATATAAAACAGTTTACCGCATTTCGTAGAAATATCATTGATAAATTTATTGGAACTACATTCGATAAAATTGAACTAAAACTCCCTGATATTAAAAAATCCATCGATGAGACGAAAACCTCCATCGAAGACATCAAAGGTGATCTTTCGAGGATGATAACAGTCATTGAAAAAACAAAAATTCCTCATGAGAAAACCAACAACTTAGTATACACGATCCAACACGGATCATTTGAGTGGACACCTACAAACAACAAATTAGATATCACTGCAACCGTTAAGGGTATTTATCGATTAACACTAGTAACACCATCGTCTCAATTTAATATTTCATCGTCCAGTTCATCTGGGGTCAATAATACGATTTCAACGATCATCGACAAGAATACAACTGAAAAGTTCACAATCACATCTACTGATAAACATTTGGTTAGGGTCTCAACAACGTGGTATGTGGAATTCGTAGCGAATTTAAGTAAATCGTAATTGAAAACGCTAGCGTATTTAAAATAAAAATGATTTCATCATCGCAATATCGCTATGATCAGGTCAGAGAGTATCAAACTAGACTCAAAACCCTGTCTGAGGAGTATGAATTGAAAATTAAAAAATACCACAGGAGAATTACCGCAATTGATGTTACTGTGTACGCTGTGAGTGGTGTAATCACCGGAGCTGGTATTATACTGTCTTCAGTGACAATGATGGCTCCGATAGCTGTTCCAATTTGCATTTCTGCGGCAACAACAATCGCTGGAATAATTTCAATAATCACAAAAAAAATATCCTCATGCAGCCAACGGAAACTACAAGACTACATAATTCAATTTCATGTTGTGTCTACTGCATACTCGCAATTATCCTCATTGATATCGTCATCTCTCGATGATACAATTATATCAGAGAGTGAGTTTTCAGCGATGGTAGATATATATGATTCTGCGATGTCAAAATTAGAAATACATCATGAATATAATAACAATGACAACACAGATGGAATTACTTCAACAAATAGTGGAGAACACAAAACCAGTACAAACAAGTATGATCTCAATAACCTCAACGAATCCAGAATTCAGTGTGAATTTCCCCTCTCCGGTCCCAGTGAAGGAGATAGCGCTAGCAAAATTACGAGTATACCACAGTTGGCCAAATATTAGGTCAAAATCATTTGGTGGTCAACAACCCAATAATTCACTGGTATTTGCAAATAAGAATAAACCCGACGGTACCCCAGACTGGAACGTTGTTTCCATACCAACCGGATCATACCAAATCGAACAAATCAATAACGAATTCGCGCGTAGAATAAAATCGATTACTGGAAAAGAATCAAAAATAGCTATAACGGTTCATGAGCCAACACTATCATCTGCCATTGAAATAAGCACAGAGGGTTATGTCGTAGATATCTATCAAAGTTCTATTAGAACCGTACTAGGATGGCCTGAAATCCCACCCCGGGAAAAACCCGTTGATTTACCAGAACCACAAAAAACTGATTATGTCACCGACGTGATAGCACCTGATAATCCAATGAAGAGTTATGAAGATCACGAGATTACTATAGATTTTTTTGGTATCAAGAAGCCAGGAGAGGGAATAGGGGGACATAATTTTGTTGACGAACCTGAAATCATTAAAAATTTCACAGCAATGAATAATGATTTTTCGCTGTTGTTAATATCTCTTAAATCCGGCTCTCTCACCCGAGATGAATTTATCAGCGGCGTAGAAACATGCAACAAAATTATCGACGATATGGAAACATTTCATTTGCGAATCATTCAAGTGGTATTAGGTGACAGTAATCCTATAACGAGAACAGAATTTGTAAAACAATATAAAATTCCCGTGAAGGATATCCCCACATTCAAACTACCAGGATATAACGTACCAGAACTAAAAAAACTTCTCAGTGATGCCATCGATGTTGGTTTTAAAATAATTCATGATGCATGGAAAAAAACATCATCACCGGAAATAAAAATCCTCAAACACAATAATGACCCAGATGGTGGCGGCAGGCATATTGCTCCGTTCAATGTGAATATTTCATCGGTGATTGCGCTCAATTTAGTGTGTGATGTGATCGAAGGAAGCTATCAAATAAATTTAGAACGATCAAATCAAGCTCAGCAGGGATATATTTTGTATTCATTTGCACCAACAGCTCCTCCAGGGTTTTTAATAATTGAGTCCCCGGTGAATCCAGTCTATATGCGATGTCATAATAATTCATTAACCAGAATTAATTTCAAACTCACTGACCAGTCTAATAATCTGATTGATTTACAAAAGGAGGTGTTAGCGATTAGTCTATTTGTGAAATCCTGAAAGGATTTTCGTCGTAGTGATTTTCGTCGTAGTGATTTACATGTCCCCCAGACAAGGTCTGGAACACGATATCGTATCGGACTGGATCAAATATTCGGTTAACCCCAACTGAAAGTTCTAGTGAGTGACAACGACGTTGTAGTCCCTTTTTCCCAAAAAATCGATGGAGGATTTCATTAATTTCATTGATTTTTTCATATTTTTTTTTGGACCTAATCCATGATTCACATACTTATTGGGGGGGGGGTCTGATGTCACTGGTTTCATTGTTTTTAAGCGTGATTTCAGTGAAAACTTGTCTAAAAATGTTGTCCGGTTCGCCCCTTCTGCTGCTCTTTGCAACATTGTTGGTAGCGTGTGCTGCGAAACACAGGACACCTCGTAAATTTTAAGCAGTCAATCGGCAATACGTATCGCACTATCTTCTTTATAAAATTGATGAATGAATGAATGAATGAATGAATGAATGAATGAATTCATCAATTAGGATACTTAGGTATCCTACCTAACTATACGAAGCCGTTATGCAAAATGCATACTAAAAGTCATTTAACTTATTTGGTATACTGATATGTCAAGTTCAACTCGTCCAGTGTTTCCTTCCAAAAGAAGTAAAGTAACATAGTTTGAATGTATTAGCTACTTTACTTTTCTTAGAGATGTAAGGATAAAGACCATTCTAAAGTGATGCATTGCGTAACTATTTGCTCTGATTGTGAACGTTATGACTGAATATTTTAATTGATTTGTATCTGAGGGTATCACCTTTCAATACATGTTTTCGGTAAAGTCATAAGATGCTAATTTACAGTTGGTGAAATTACTGGGGATGCTACGGTACACCATGTATGAGAGGGAGACTTCTGTTTCATCGTTATTGAAGAACAACGATCCTCGTGTTCTACTGGGTATAATATACGTAGTGAAAGAACAAACGATCTTCATTTCCACAAAAATTATCCTAGAAGAATCTAGCACGAGACGAGAGAGAGAGAGAGAGAGAGAGAGAGAGAGAGAGAGAGAGAGAGAGAGAGAGAGAGAGAGAGAGAGAGAGTCTGTGTGTGTGTGTGTGTGTGATATGGATTTTTAACGTAGCTTTAGCAGTCATATCGCTACGATGTACGCAGTTTATGGTGATGTCTAGCACTGGGGTATCATGCCTCTGACATATGGAATCATGTTCCACTCAGTCACATTAGCTTGACACAGGTCGATCAGGTCATAACATTAACATCTTAATGCTGAGCGCATATCAATGTAGCTGCGGACGATCTAACCACTTAGGTGAGGCAGGGGGATGAAAGAGACTTAAAATGAATTTTGCATGTTAATGGAGTCATCAATGTAGTATGAGCAACGAATACCTAGTTTTCTGAAGCAGGAATACAGTGGTTTTAAAATATTTGTGAAGACCCTTGGCGCACTGGAAATCCCAAAGGGTAAACAATCGAATTTATGAAGTAATCCATTCCACTGAAAGTTTAGATATCTTTGAAAATGTGAATGTATTGCAATACTGAAATGTGTCTCTTTTAGATCAATAGATGTGGAAATTGTTCTAAAATATGTTGTATGTGACACAAATTCATTCAAAGCCTTCCAACTTATGACTGGTCTGATTTGTTCATTAGGTATATGTGCAATGAACAAATCTGAAATAAACTATTTCCCTTTGCATGAAAAGAAGGTTTAATAACTCTTTTCCTTAACATTTCGTCTATTTCATTTTGTATTAGAGTCTTATATTCATTAGAAAAGATGATGTCATTCGATAATCTGTTCGGATATGGAATTTTGTCAAATTCAATCTTATAACCATCAACCGTTATAAAATCCACTTATCAGATTTCAACAACTTCCATGCTCCAAGAAATTTACTTATTTTGTATACCCCTGAATTTACCTGTCAGTTATTTTGATTATCTCCCTGTTGAGACATGTTCATCTTTACCCTGCCACGATTTGCCAATTTTTTGATCAGGGTTATTATATATTTGGTATATGTTGAGTCCTCTTCCCCTATATGTTTGGTTGGGCACCCTCTAGAGTAGCCCTATCTCTAGCATTGAAACTGAAAGCATACTCATCTCGTCTAAGTTGATATGTTTCAAGTGAGGCCTTAACATATATCGTCTGCATATAGAAATGTTATACTGAACTTGGCCCATTAAAGTAAGTGCATCTGAAATGCAGTCTTTAATCTCAGGAGTAATGGACATTTACGTCTTTACAAGATAAGCAAGTTTTATTATGGGAATATTTGCGGCCGGGACCAAAAGCTGTGTGTCTAGAAATTTCTTGTCGGCATACTGTACCATGTTGTTCGACTCTCCCCAGATCTCTGGATTAATTTTGGGGGACCCATTTTGTTGCAATTTTAAGGAATTTTCTACTTGTCCACACTCTGATCAGTTTATACACTGTGATGTTGATGTTGTAGCAGCGTTAAAAAGCTGTGCTAGAGATTCTGAAATTGTTTCCCACATATTGAGGAACTTTACGTTTACGCAATTCCCATGCCTCCTTTATTAAATGTTGATCATTCTAATGTATAGTAGAAGCAGCTACATTTTCATCATACCCTGTATCAAAGAGAGTTTCATTCAGATTTCCTGACATGGATACATTTAAAATAACTCCCACTGGAGTGCGAGATATCTCAGGGACAGCAATTTACACATTTTGTTCCCTGTCCCAAATATCATTATCTGTGATAGCAGTATTATCACAAGTGTCTTTGTTAGGGTTAATACACAACAATTCACGCAATCCTGCGATATTTTCTGGTGTTAACTTATTAGAGTCAACTAAATTATGCCCTATCGACCACCTTTGGGTCGCTTTCCCCACCTTGCTAGTGCACGGTCCTTCCTCAACATTCTTGGAAGGATTATCTTCCTTAAAATATGCTTTTGCTGTTTTGGTATTGTCTTTTTCCCTTTCCTAATTTTGACAGTTTTATTTCCATTTCGTTTAGAGGATATTTCGACATATGCTCCAATATCATTGATATAAAACCCCGAAAAGTCTGATATCTCGGAGTCAGGCGGAGTAATTGACAGGACATCTTCCATCGTCCATATCGGCAGCCATGACTAGTGCTAAATTTGTAAAGTTTGGGCAATTTGACCTAAACAGCGTTCGAGGTCGGCTGCTTAATTAACTTTAATTTTCAAATACGCTCGATATAATATAGACTACCCGCCCTATACTTACTAACTCTCGTCTAGCGCAAGTGAAAAGATGACGTGGAGGGAAACATAGCTGGTTATATATGACTTTTCTGTAGTATTTTTTGTTAGAGATTGCAAACAGTAAAGCCAAACCAATTATGAGATCTCAATCAATTTTATTACCATGCAAAAATGATCATAAGTCAATTACTCATGTCTTATTTCAACAATATGATGCAAATACTTGATGGGCAGCATGTAACAGTGATCACTCACAAACGCAATATTGGATTCCATTCTTATTAAAAGTGACCAATAACTCATTCAGCAATTGAGCCGCAAAGACACAATCATTAAAAGAATCAGGTTCACGTACAATGCAGATAAGCTAACGAATTGTTCTTGTGTTTGTGAAAAGACTATCAACAATAATGCTCACAGCTAGAGGAATGGTGAGAAATTTGATTATATAAATATACCAATTCCTCCTCACCCATAGCTCACAATGAAGTTGTGTGATCTTAACAGTGCACAACAGTTCTTAACATATTGCAAGTGAAATGCCCGTGAAGAAGCTTATTTTCTCATGATAAGCAGAACAAGTGCCAAGTTTCAGGGCAATCCACATAATACTTTGAGTAACTGCATTAATAAAATTTGGTCATAAACTGTATCCAACTGTAATCTGGAAATGTCCACAATCCGCACAGAAATTATGAAAGACTGTACAGTTGGTGCATATTTAGGTAATGACTAGTACATATAAGATATTTTATGGCAACTCATACAAATATATGAAGGACTAATTGTCTTTAGTGTGCTGAATGCAAGGATAGAATTAGTATATGAGCATGGTTATAGCAAAGGAAACTGAAAGATGGATATAGAAAGATTGATGGAAAAGGTAATACTGATTTCCTGTATTTCTTCTTAATAGCAGCAGAGAGGGTGAATCCTACAACGTTTTCAGACAAAATTTTGATTGAATCATTAAAACTAGCCTTCCTACGATCTCATTTTAACCAAAAAAAAATGTCTCAGGGACAAACCCTACAACGTTTTTAGACAAAAAAATTGATTGAAATTTTAACGAGCTTTCCCTACGAAATCTCATTTTTTAGTTAAAAAATGAAAACAGAGATTTTTACGATTTTTTAATTAATTTTGGTCGCAACGTCGTTGTCACTCACCCTCTCTGCTGCTGAACTTTCAGTTCTGGTTAATAATTTTTTTTACGATGAAAATCACTAAGATTTCACAAACAGACTAATCGCTAACACCTCATCTTGTAGATCAATCAGATTATTGGATTGGTCAGTGAGTTTGAAATTAATTCTCGTTAGCGAATCATTATGGCATCGCATATAGACAGGATTAACTGGAGACTCAATTATTAAAAATCCTGGAGGGGCTATTGGTGCAAATGAATACAAAATATATCCTTGCTGAGCTTGATTTGATCGTTCGAGATTTATTTGATAACTACCTTCGATAACGTCACACACTAAATTTAACGCTATCACCGAGGATATATTCACGTTGAACGGAGCGATATGTCTGCCGCCACCGTCTGGGTCATTATTGTGTTTAAGGGTTTTTATTTCCGATGATGCTGTTTTTTTCCATGTATCATGAATTATTTTGAAACCAACATCGAAGGTATCACTGAGAAGTTTTTTTAGTTCTGGTACGTTATATCCTGGTAGTTTAAATGTTGGAATGTC
The DNA here is from genome assembly GCA_029339505.1 of Unio delphinus. Lineage (NCBI taxonomy): Eukaryota > Metazoa > Mollusca > Bivalvia > Unionida > Unionidae > Unio > Unio delphinus. Next base: position 11,654,174 of record JAQISU010000018.1, on the reverse strand, counting down.
TTCTTCGCGTATATTATATACTGTCATAAATTCTGTTCTCGTTATAGGATTACTGTCACCTAATATAACTTGAATAATTCGTAAATTAAATTTTTCCATATCGTCGATGATTTTATTGCATGTTTCTACGACGCTGATAAATTCATCTCGGGTGAGAGAGCCAGATTTAAGAGATATTAACAACAGTGAAAAATCATTATTCATTGCTGTGAAATTGTCATCGATGATATTTTGTCGAGTTGCGTGATATATTGGGTTGTTGTACTTTTTCACTACAGTGAAAACTATCAATTCCTTGCATTCTTTATAATTTTTTATTGGATTATCGGGTTTTATCACGTCGGTGATATAATCAGTTTTTTGTGGTTCGGGTATATCAACGGTTTTTCCCCCGGGTGGTAATTCAGGCCATCCTAGTACGGTTCTAATAGAACTCTGATAGATATCTACGATGTATCCTTCTGTGCTTATTTCAATTGCGGATGATAGCGTCGGTTCATGAACTGTTATAGCGATTTTTGACTCTACTCCAGTAATCGATTTTATTCTACGCGCGAATTCATTATTGATTTGTTCAATTTGATATGACCCTGTTGGTATTGAAACGACGTTCCAGTCTGGAGTCCCGTCTTCTTTATTCTTATTCGCGAAAACCAAGTAATTATTCGGTTGTTGACCACCAAATGATTTTGATCTGATATTAGGCCAACTGTGATACACTCGTAGTTTTGCAAGCGCTATCTCCTTCACGGGAACTGGGCTAGGGAAATTTACACTAAACTCGGGTTTCGTAGATGTTATTGATATCATACTTGTTTGTACTGGGTTTGTGTTTTCTACTATTTGTTGAAGTAATTCTATCGGTGTTGTCATCGTTGCTATACTGTTGTTGTCGCTCTAATTTTGACATCGTGGAATCAAAAATACTGACCATCACTGAGAACTCACTATCCGATATCGTTGATGTTATTGAGATCATTTTGGTTTTCGGGTTTGTGTTTTCTAATTCCATCGGTGTTATACTGTTGTTGTCTCTCTAATTTTGATATCGCGGAATCAAAAATACTGAGCATCGCTGAGAACTCACTATCTGATATATTTGTATTATCGAGTGACGACGATATCATCGAGGATAATTGCGAGTACGCGGTTGATACAATATGAAATTGAATTAAGTAATCTTGCAGTTTACTCTGGCTGCATGATGATATCTTTTTTGTTATCCCGGTTGATATACCCGCGATTGTAGCCACCGCAGAAATGCAAATTGGAACGACGACCGGGGCGATCATTGTAACAGATGCTAGTATTATTCCGGCACCAGTGAGAACGCTTGACACCGAGTACATAGTAATATCAATCGCGGTGATTCTTCGTCGGTATTTTTTTATGTTTATTTGATACTCCTCGGCGAGGGTTTTGAGTCTAGTTTGAAATTCTCTGACCTGATAATAGCGACATTGCGTTGATGAAATCATTTTTATTTTAAAAACGCTAGCATTTTCAATTGTGAAATCCTTTCAATTTAGTTATTTACTTCGCATACGAATTCTAAGCACCAGGATATTTTTAATCTTAGGGTGTCATCAACCGCGATAATCTCAAATTCTTCTTCACCTCCGATAATTACTGTCGCGGTGCCACCAAAGTAGGTTTTACCGCTTACGATGATATCAAATTGCTTGTTAGAGATTAACGTCATCCTGTAGATACCATGAGGCCACTTCTCGATATTGACCTTCAATTTAGCATTAGATTCTTTTACCCAATCAAAGGTCCCATACTTTACCCTTTCAGAGGTTTCTTTTAGTTTAGCAATATCGTTGATGACGTCGAGATAGGTTTTCTTGATTTCAGCGAGAGTCGGGCCTGTCAACGATGTGGTTTCAGAGATAGGTGTTCTCCCTAAAAATTTATCAACGATGGTATTAAGTGTTGTTTGTCTCACCATAAACATATTAATATCTTTGAGAGTCATTGTAGATGTAGCCGGGACACCAAAGAAATTATTACCGATGTAGGCATTATGAGTATGTTTGCCGATAAACTCGTTGATTTCAGCGAGAGTCATGCCAGCCACAAGCGGGGTTCCAAAAAACTTAACAACGACGTCGTTAGTGGGTTTTTGCACTCTTTCAAGATTTTCTATTAGTTTAGAAATATCATTGTAAATATCAAGATAATTTGCCTTGATTTCATTTTCATTCATCATCCTCTCCGCGTCCTTGTTAAAAAAGAATAGCGATAGAAAGTTTTTGATTTCAGCGAGAGTCATACCAACCACAAGCGGGGTTCCAAAGAATTTATGAATGACATTTTTGCGAAAATTATTATAACCTCGTATATGATCATCAAGATTACGGTCTTGGGCGGCAATTGCGTCGGTGATCGTAGACACAAGTGCGCCTGGTTTAAGTCGTCCGCTGCTGGAATACAGCGCAATAGAGTTTTCAGCGGCGTTTTGTTGTTTAACTAAACTATCATTCAACGACACATTACTAGTTTTCAATTTACCCTGATCGGAAAATAACGCGATAGTATCCTCGATTGCGTTTTGTTGTTTAACTAAAATATCATTCAACGACACATTACTGCTTTTTAATTTACCCTGACGATTTTGAAATACAACTATTTCCCCGGGATCAACATCTGTTAAATTTAACGTCTCAGCGATTTCATCTTCGATTAGTTTTTTTATATCCTTGTTAGAATCACCGGTTGTAACGCCATCGGGTTTAGGTTTCAGAGGTCTTCCCCAAATATCAATCATATTATTGTAAAACTCTCTCTCTAAAAAGCGATTGCTGGTGTATTCATTCACGACAACATGAGGTGGTTTTCCCCTTGGGTTACCCAAGGAGTTAGAAATAGCATCAAGAACATTTAATACTTCGCTGCCGCATATCGGTGGATCATTTAATTGTTGTGTTGGTAGCGTAGAATACCAAGTCTTCATTGGAAACGTTTTTATATAACGCATGAATTCCTTCGGCGGTGCTAATCCATATGAATCAAAATAGACAATCCCACGTGGATCAATAGCGTATGCAACCCAGTGAGTACCAGGTCCGGTGCTGTTATCAAGATTAATGATACCGGTTTCAACGCTGTTGGGTTGTGCTGGTAATTGATCTTTCATAAAAACATTTTTGAAGTTTTTTATGGCGAGTTTTTTAGCAGCATCAATTAAATTAAAATTGGACATAGGAACCATCGAAGATTTCTGGGTTAATAAACCGGTCCTAGTCTTAGACCTTTTCCGCTGTACCACGAATACGGGGTTCCTGGTAGTCTTAGACCCTTTCCACTTTTTTTATAACCCTTCCCCGTTGCTTTCTTTAATGCCATTCCTGCCGCGGTACCAACAGCCCCTAACGCTGCCGCTTTAGCCACCGCTGGGGCTGCTGCCGCAATCAACGCTGGAATCGCAGCTAGCAGCGGGAATATACCACCAGTCTTTTCCATGTTTTTGATAGCAGCCGCAGAAATAGTAATCTGAACACCCTTTTTTTGCTACAAGTGCATCATTGAAATGTTTTACTTGACGAGTTGTAAGCGATAGTTTATTCGCCCCGCCAGTCATTTGATTGGGTTTCAGCGTAATTGTGGTTCCACATTGCTTAGCTGATTTGGATTGCAATTTTTTTAATTGACCAGGTGTCAACGACACATTGATATTATTATACGACATTATACAATAACAGATTAATTCTAAATCGAGGATTTCAATCATAGATTTTCTACTGGCGCATCTACCACTCTCATTCTTCCTCCAACACCTTCGAGTAGCATTGATTTGTCGCTAAGAATGACAGCAACCGCTCTATAATTATCAATAGCATCAGGCTTGGTTACATTAGCTCTAAAGTGTATATCAACGACAGACTGTCTTGTTAAATCAAGATGTTCCAGCGAAAAGTAATAGATCGGATACAGATTTTTAAAATCAAATTGTGATATTTGCAAACCAGTATCGACATTTTGATCGCGTGCCATAAATGACAACAATCTATGATACACGCGTGCAATATGATTTTGACCGTAATCAAGTTGCACATCTTCGGATGGTTCCTGCTGACCGTTTATTCTCAGTGAGACGTCTTTCACACCTAACTGATCAAATATCATATGACTGAAACGTTGATCGCGAACTCGTGTGTTATCCTGTAGCGCTACAAATATATGACGTGGAGCTGAAACACCTTGTTTTGATGCTAGATTCCACGTGAATAACCCGTTGATATTTGATTGTTTAACATCTGTACTCACGATTAACCAACTTAACAACGATTTTCCTCCATGGTCCATAAATGATAGTAATCGTCCTTCAGCGGTGATTGATGGAGTCAACACTGGCATCCACAATGATATTTTTGTTAAAATAACTTTACCGGCATCAGCATTTGGATTTGCATTGTCTGTTGGAATCCTCCAAATTGCGTCATTATCATCACCCTTTCGTGCAAGCGCTACTGTATGCTTCGCCCCGTAGATAACTTTTCGGACGTTTCTACAGAATCCAAATATGTGATGCAGTGGAATAGCGCATGAAAATGATTTACGAGCCCCTTGCAACATTGAAATACGTGTTGCGGCTCCTAGATTGAAATTAACATCGTTGTTTATAATCATATCCTCGGCATCAATATTAGCATTGCCAGCATTATTCTTTGGTCGTCTTACAACAAATTGAATTCCTCCAGCGGTATTTTTAACATCTTTTGCAAACATCATAGAAGGTCCTGCTGATCTTGTATAATCATCAGAATATCTCGTTAACCCGATTATTGTTGTAGCCACATCAACATCGCGATCTATCGACTCGATTTCTTTTCCATCAATGAGGTATCTTGCACTCTCAAATAACGCCATAATACCATTATTGACAAAACCGACTTGAGTACCAGCTGGATACGGTGCTCCAGCAGCTGTTACAAGTTCACCTTCTACTTCGATAAACGCTTCACAAGGCAAAAAATATTTACTGGTATCATGGACTTGAAGTTCAATTCGCGATCGACTATTTGAGTCTATTGCATGATAGGCGTAATATTGATAATCGCGTACAGAATCATCCTTGCCAACTGGGGCGTCTATATCAAACGCTGGATCAGATGACTTTTTGAACATTTTATTCTATTTATCAGAGTCTAAATCATAAACGATTTTCATCGATGTAGTTTTTTAAAGCCGCTTCCTGCTATCATATTTGCGTCGGGGGTTAAAACCATCGACGCTAATTTTTCGTCTACTGCGTTATTTATAATTCTACTAACACTTGCAGGCATTTCTGTTGTTGATGGTAATGGTACCGGTTTCTTTTTTCGTCTCACTAATGATGTTAATTTATTCTTCGCGGCTGAAAACGCTTTCCCGGCAAAATCTCCAACAGCATTAATACCCTTATCACGAATAACATCAATTGCTTTCATTGATAATTGTTTAGCTAACGGCATCACTTTTGGAGCCATTCTTGCAAATAACCCCGCAATGGTATTACCTAAACTATCACCATAGTATGCTCTATAAACTGGAAACCATGAATTAGCTACATAGACGGTGGTTGGTTTATCATGATTGTAGTGTATGATCATTATTTGAAATCAGAAACCATTTTTGAATTGGAAACGCTAGCGTTTTTATTCAGTCTCGGTGATTAATCACTGTGATAATCTTCCACTAACTCGCCAATGAAATCTCGATATGTGCTGATATCTATGATACCGCCTTGAAATAATCGTCTACACATATCAGCTGCTTCATTAATTATTTCCGGTGAGTTGTTTCCAGCTCGGAAACCTCCTACAAGAACTTCTAATCGTGATATATCACTGAGAACACTACCAGGACATGAAATCCAAGGATTTTCCCTCAAAGAGTTTCCAACGCTAGCGTTTTGCAATCCACTTCCGCTATAACCAGCTGCTTCATCCAGTTTTTCTAAATTGGTTTCTTGGAAATAATCAAGAGGATCATCATCAAGTTCTTTTTGTTTTTTTTGTCTTCGTGTTTGTCTTCGTGTTGGTGTTTGACGTTTTAGCTCTTGTCGTTCTTCTATTTCTCGTTGTCGCTCTTCTATTTGTTCTTTTTTATAATTATTAATTCCCCTTTGAAATTCCGTGTACCCCATCTCATCCTTATTCAAACGACCAATCCCTTTATTTATTTTATACAAATTATCGAACCAATCATTACTTGATATTCTATTATTCTTATACTCGTCCTTTAAAAAATCTTTCTTTGAATTATAGCTTTGAGCAGCAAAATCACCAAAAGCTTGATAATCCTTTGGTTTGAATAAATTAAATTGTTTTATTAATGTTTTAGCATTATCAGTAAATTTATTCAACAGAGAAACAGTCGTTTTTTTCGGATTAGTAGGTAGTTCAGTTTTTTCAGTTTCCGTTGATATTTGTTCAGTTTTCGCTGCTATTTTTTCGAGTTCACCGATAACAGATTTCCCCGTCTCGGGAACAGCTCCCAGTATAGCACGCTCTATTCCTTTCGTTGCTGTGGTTACTGGTTTAAACAATTCTTCGGATCCCACAGCAAAATCCGTTTGTAAACTCTGTCGTTGTTGCAGTTTATTTCTTACAGAGTCGCGAATTGGTATAAATTTCTTGATTGCATCAAGTCGTTCACGAGCCAATCGGGTCGTTAATGCTTCATTGATCATTATTTGAAATCGCAAACAATTTTTCAATTGCAAAACACTTCGACATGTCAGATGATTTTTAACACGATCATGGAAGTCTTTAACAGCGTTATCATTGATGAGGGAAGTGTCCAAATTGTATATAAAATAATTAATACTGACACTTCCCTCACTTTTTGTTACATGTCAGATGATTTTTAACACGATCATGGAAGCGTTTTAACAGCGTTATCATTGATGAGGGAAGTGTCCAAATTGTATATAAAATAATTAATACTGACACTTCCCTCACTTTTTGTTACATGTCAGATGATTTTTAACACGATCATGGAAGCGTTTTAATAGCGTTATCATTGATGAGGGAAGTGTCCAAATTGTATATAAAATAAATAATACCACACTTCCTCCATTCTACGCTGATCAATCTGAACAGTCGTATCGAGAAAACCAACCATTAACGGTCTATCGATTTTGTTGTTTTCAATCAAACAATGCTAAAAAAAATGAAAATCTCTCTGAGGGTCGGTCACAATCAAAATCTCTTTGAAGATCGGTCACGGTCAAAATTGTTCATTTTCTTGAATTAACGCCCGTAGGTTTCTAACTTTAGAATTAACCTCCTTTTTCAAGTCGTATTCGTACCCCAATTCTTTTCGTATTCGTTCTACGATAGTATATAACGGAGCGAACACACTTACGTCACTGGAGAATGCAAGAGAGTCCCGAATAGAATTCTGAATTCTTTTGATGAGCGCATACTTCTTTGGTAGCATATATTTATTGTTGTTAACTCCGTATTCTATATCCTGAAAATCAGACATGATTTGATCAGGATTTAAACCATCTGATAGTTCAATATCCCAACTTTTCAATTTTGAAATCTCGGATATGATGCTATTCATGTTTTCAGAATTCATTATTCTATAATAATGATATATTTCTAAATGAAAAATATGACGCATCAGACATAACTAAATTTAATTTTCTGTCCGCGATTTTTTGAAAACGCAGATCGATAAATCCCCTCTGCAACAAATCGTACTGAGGCTCTACAAATATCGAAGTGCCTACCGGCTTCATATAATGATTGAAATATTTTTTCTTCGTTAGTTGTTGTATTCAAAGATTTAACTGGTCTCGCTTTTTTTTTGAGCATTTTCCAGTCCCACCTCGTTTGGAATTTTCACTCTGTGTGATAGCTTGCAGATTTGATAAAGAATTGTTCTCCGGATTAGAATCCTTGTGATCGATAACAAAATCATCCTCGATCAATCCATTGAAACATTCAAACACGAAACGATGATTGAGATAAGTTTTCTCCCCGCCAACAGTAAACACCAAGTACCCTTGATTATTCACAGAACCAACTGGTTTCTTCAGTCTGCGGTTTCTTACAACACCATCACTAGATGCTTCATAATTTGTGATCACAGGGTGTTGTCTGAATTCTTGGTTCATTCGTATACATAATACTATTGTTTGTCTAATTCATTGTTTGGTTTAATGATAAATCTTTCGATGTAGTCTTGAGGAGTTCTTATGATTTTATCCTTGATACTGACTTTGTCAGCGTCAAGAATACTGACTTTGTCAGCGTCAGGGTCATAATTTCTGATTGATTGTCCATTTTTTATTCTTTTATCATAATAACGCTTCAATTCCCTGTATCGCTTACCACCGCAATTTAGACACAACTGAGATTTTCCCCTGACCCCAACCCCACATCGTATGCAGGGTAACGGACCAAGGCTTCCACGACGAAAGCTTTGCATATGATACCCACAGAACTCATTTCTGCATGATTTGTTACACGGGATTACTCATCCAATCATGAGCCATTTGCAGTGATTCATTATATATAAATCTTTCATTTAAATGCTTGTTTTAATTATAGCATGAAGAAGTTCGAGAGATTATCGAAAATTAAGCCTTGGAAAAATGCTCAATTCAATACTGATAAAGAGTTTAAGAGATTATTAAAAATTAGTCCTAGATTTAATATCGATAAACCAAAAAAACGTCTAGTGGACGGAAACATGAAAGAGTTTAAGAGATTATTGAAGATTAATCCTATATTTAATCTCGATAAACCAGAAAAACGTAACAAACGTCCAAGAGACGGAAACATGAAAGAGTTTAAGAGATTATTAAAAATTAATCCTAAATTTAATCTCGATAAACCAAAAAAACGTAACAAACGTCCAAGAGACGGTAACATGAAAGAGTTTAAGAGATTATTAAAAATTAGTCCTAGATTTAATCTCGATAAACCAAAAAAAACGTCCAAGAGATTATTAAAAATTAATCCTAAATTTAATCTCGATAAACCAAAAAAAACGTCCAAGAGATTACCCTGGAAAGATGCTCAATTCAATCTTGATATAGTTTCAAATACACCAAAGAATACAATTCTTGATAAAGCCATGATTAGTAAAATCAAAGACTGTTTTAATGAATTCAAGCGTGATGGAGCATCTTATTGTTGGTCAACATTTCGAATTGATTGTGTTGTTGACGCTACCATGAATGATGAAAAGCAGCAGTGATAATTACACGTGTTGGGGAAAAACGGCATTTTTTCCGAATCAAATTCATTATCGAAGTTGATGGTAAATGGATTATTAGGGATAAATTTGAACCAATCCTCAAGAATAAAAAAGCTGTCATTGTGAGTAGAGATTCCAAACCAGGAATTCTAACCGGAATCGATAAGCCATACTACGAAAGATCTTATCCCGTAACAGCAATGGTTTATGGGATATATCCGTTAAATGATAAACCCGATATCGCAAAACTAGCTCCTATGAAATATTCGTCAGGGCTTAATTGTGTAGCAGAACGAATAATAGAACACTTCACAAATGCATTCCGAGGAAATAAACTAACTGATCTGCGACGTAGGAAAATAACCGAATGGGAACTGACTGTGAAACAGCACGGTGCAAAGATTTCTGATATAGCTAAATTTAAAACATCATTACGATTCCCAATAACCGTTATGACGATAACCGGAGAAGTTTTATATGAACCGAAATATAACAAAAATGGAGCGCCAATACAAATTATTGATCATAACGAACACGCGTGGACACCTGCAGTAACGATATTTCCACGAGATAGAACCGTGAAATATATCCCTAAGGAGTTCGTCGGGGATGTTTTCTATGAAGAGAAATTATTCGATGCTATTCACGTGTTGTGTAAGGATGATCCTGTGTCAGTGTGGTTACTTAGAAGTGATGAAGATCCCGAAATAGGATTCGATCAATTTGTAAGACCAAATGGTGAATTATATCGCGTTGAAGAGTTAGATAACAGAATGAGAAAAATTGCAAATGATTTTTCACCGGAGAGTTTCCATGAAAAACTACTCACGGATAGTTTTACTATTCCATCAGTGGTAGCTCTCTTTGCAAGAGAAAAAAACTCATGGCGTCCAACACGAAGTGATTTTCTCGAGGACGTTAAATTGAGTTGCGTCGAATTTAGTCATGGAGGACTGTGGAATACGAAATACGCACGTGATGGTATGATTTCAATTGATATATCCGCGTGTTATCCTGGAAGTTTTCTCGGGTATGGGGAATGCTCTGAATACTTTAAACGATTTGGACACCCCACGCATGAAATGACTCGTGTTGCGATTAATGGTCCATTGCCTGATTTTGATTTAACTGGATTCGCTCGTGTGATATCATTCGAATTAGCTACAGGGTTACATCCGTGTAGTTATGTTTGGCTTGGTAGACACCTATCTGAAAAGGCCTGGATGCCAATAGTGTTATTGAGATAAATGATCGATTGTGGTATGCTAATATCGTTAATTGTCAGTGAGGCGATTATATCCTATCAAGCTCAGAAAGAAGTATGGCTACCACAACCCGATCTAGATAGAATAATTAGCGAACGGCGAAAACTGTTTCCTGATCTCAACGAGGAAGAAATCATGAATTTGTCTAAGAAGGTATTTGAAATTAAAAAAGAACAAGCAAAGGATTTTGGACGAAGAATAATCGGTAAATTTACCCAGGGTGGAAGATACGACAATGCAAAATATTCTTCGCGGTTGATCATAGACGTCGCTGAATACGATTTTATTGTAGCGGATTTAACGAAACAGGGAAAACTTGTATCCCGTAAGGATGCTTTTCTATCCAATGGTGAAAAATTAGGTACGGTTGTTACCTACTGTGATGGATATAATTCCCAGTACACACACTTAAGAAGTTCTATGCTAGCCTATGCTTGTATTAATCTATTTTCGATGATAAATAGATTTCCTAATACCGCAGTTAGAGTAGCCACTGATTCGATGTATATACATAATAAATACAAATCAGCTGTAGCAGCATTCACAGATCCCGAGGAAGCGTGGGGACGTTGGCGATTTAAAAAGGAAACACTACATGAGTATTGTGAATCCGCAGACGTTGCCATGGATGATAAATATCTTTGTTGTAACCGTATTGAAATTCAATCAGAATTTTCTAATGCACCACCGGTATCTGATCCAATCTGTAGATACAAGACAGTTTATTTAAACGGTTGTGGTGGGTCAGGAAAGACAACTCGTGCAATCGAATTATTCCGTGGGAAAAGTCCTACGGATTTCACAAACATGATTGTGTTAACACCGACTCACAGACTCGCCAGAGAGATGAAACAACGAGGGGTAAATGCCTGTACTTATCACAGCTTCTTTCGATGGAAGGGTGACAAATGGACTCCTGAGCGTATGGGTGATAAATTCATTCCTGAAATCATAATTTGGGACGAAATATGCACAGTATCATTAGATGTATTACAAACATTTCTTGAGTGGTTGTTAAACAAAAACACAAAAGTCGTCATGTGCGGGGATCACGGCCAACCACCACCATTTGTTGGTGGATCCCCACATGAATGGCTAAAGGGTTTTGTAGACTATTATGAAGAAATTAACACTGATTATAGATCACTTGATGAACGATTACGAGAATTCAAAGCGCTAATTAGATTACAACCGGATAGAATCCAGTGTGAAATAGCGCGTGAAATGATTTCAGAGACTCCCATGAATGATTTCTGGGAAAAGTGGAGACCAAACGATTTGTTAATCGCGAGTAGAAAAATAGTCAGAGACGCACTTCAGATGAAGTTATTTAAATTGCATAAAGAAAAATTTGCAACGCTTCCAGTACCGTTGTGTTATAGGCCTTCGGATACACGAAAACAGAATATCGAAGTTGATATTCCAGGACAGAGTGAAAAACAAATTCTTGTATTAAATGATATTGTGCTGGTTGATATCAGCGTCGTTGAAGATGCATTGCGTGCTAATAAATCCCCGTGGACGCTAGGATACGCAGCGACGATACATTCTTCACAGGGATTGACTATATCGGATACAATTGTTTGGATGGTAGATAATCGCATCGAATGGTCAAATTTAGTCTATCTCGCAGTATCCAGAGTACGAAAAATAAATCAACTTCGAAGAATTGTTGTTGACGAAGTCAATGATGACGATAATGACTCAACAATGGATGATATTGATGTTAAAATTATTGATAAAAAATTATCCGGTTACAAACAACAAGACAAAAAAAAAAACAACGAGAATTTAACATTGATGCTGGATTAATAATCACGCTGAAAACAACAACAGAATAATCACTGCGCAAGTTGCAATTGTATAATGCGTTGGCAGTATTCGGATAAGGATCCTCGCCAATTTACCGTAGACAGAAAGAATAACAGTCTCGGTCATATCAGAAACAATGTGATGTTGACTTGTCTCGAGTGCAATAGACGCAACGGCGCTAGTTAAGACCCTGTGGTGGTAATTGAGTATCGTCAGGAATCACTTGGAGTTGTTCGCGTGTAAAACCCCGTTGAGGGGCAGTTGAATCCAGTTTATAGATTGGAGGTCTACCAGTTGATCGTGTTATAGTAGATATCTTGTGTGCAGTAACACTCCAAATAGGATCAGTAGCCCTTTTTCTACCCCCTTCAAGCTCTCCTGGTTCATATAAATACCTAACAGTGACATTACTACCAAGAATTGGTTCTTTGAAATCTTTTTGTGGTTGTACGGGTATAGACTTCTTTTTAATCGCGTTGATAGGTTTTATGTTAATTGTTCGAGTAATCTCATTATTCAGTGCGGTAATCACAGCTGGTAATCTCTTAACCCATTCACGGGATCTTTTATCCTGAATAAACTCCTTCGCGTATTGATATCCAAATAACCGCTCAGCAAGAGTCCGATTAAATCGTTCTACAATTGCCTGATCGCGATGTAGCGTAGTATGCCCTCGTCGTATGGTGACATTATGATGTTTCATTGTAGATAACACTGCACCCTGAAATTCCTTGCCAGGATCAACCTGCAATAGATTTGGCCTGTGCAGAGGACCTCGTCGATAAATCCTTTCAAATACAGAAGCGACTTCAGTGGCTGATTTTGTTTTTAACGGTTCTGCTTCTTTGTATCGACTTGCAATATCAACTACAGCTAAAGCGTATTTGTAACCACGATCATGTGGCAGAAATAATATATCAGCCTGATGAACTTCATTAGGAGCGGTCACATCAAAATGCGAGAAATTAACCTGTTTAGGCGGTGGTAGATAAATTTGCCATAGTGCCTGTTTGGATAACCAATTAGCCGCAGTGGTTTTTTTCACTTTTGCAGCACTAGCGAGTTTATGGACTGCTGATTTACCCCTCCAGTATCCTCTTGGGGAATAATAAATTGATTCCATATTATTAATTACCGGCACCTAACATCAATTTACTTTTCATAGCCGATTTTATTAAAAAGGAAGCCAATTTTTCTTTGAAGGATTTATCAGGAATAGCATTTAACGCATGAATTAATTTCACATCCGCGAGATGTCTGTGTTGCAGATTGCTGCTTTTATAAGCAACATCATGAAGGTGACAGGCCTTATCAATGGCGTTTATTGATTCTTCACCGGGGTTGGGTTGATTTTGATTATTGAGTCTGATATCAAGTCTGGTTCCCGGTCCACAGTAGCTATATCCTGGAAGGTGCTTTTCTCCGGGGTACTTTGCCCATGGGGTTCCAGGGAGCTTTGCCAATTTGGCTGCGATATCATCTCCTCGTTTTTTTAAAAAACATCTCCGGATTGTAAAATCTTTGATTTTGTAGAAACAAAATCTAAACTTTTTTATACCACATGTTGCACATCTACCAGTTAGTGCTGATCTGTTATTTTTAGTTGTAACCGTCGTCAAGTCATCTGTGCCAGTACGCGTTTTACACTTCATACAATATAGATCCATAATTTATGTATAGAAATATGGATATAATTGATTTTTCAGCGACTAAAACAAGAGAACCAGTGAAGCATCATGCAGCGCTACCAAACTCTATCCGGATGATTATAATCGGGCCATCTGGATCCGGTAAAACGCAATTGTTACTCAATTTAATAATGAGATGGATGAAGTGGGATAAGTTGTATTTAATTGCCCCTAGCGTAGATGATCAACGATGTTATGAAGTGTTAAAAGATTTTAACGAGAATGCATCAGAAATTAAGGGTGAGAACGCCATTGAATTTATAACCGATATCGATGAAGCACCGAGCATTGATGATATTGATGGAGATATTAACAATTTAGTCGTATATGACGATATAATGTTGGATAAACAAAAAAATCCTGCTAGAATATTTTCCCGTGGGCGTCACAAAAACACTGACGTGATATATGTTACTCAACGCTACACTCAGGTTCCAAAAGTCATCAGAGATAACTGCAATATTCTTTCTGTATTCAACGGAGTTGATACTCATACTCTTAGAAATATTTGGCAGACATGGTGTTCTGATATGGACTTCAATTAATTTCGAGATTTCTTTAGTCATGCTCAGTCAACCCCGTACGGATTCGCAACAATAAATTTGCATGATCCTCGGACACGATATCGTATCGGACTCGATCAAATATTCGGTTAAAATCATTTATTATTTTTGTTAACCCATAGCAGCAGAGAGGGTGAGTGACAACGACGTTGCGACCAAAATTAATTAAAAAATCGTAAAAATCTGTTTTCATTTTTTAACTAAAAAATGAGATTTCGTAGGGAAAGCTCGTTAAAATTTCAATCAATTTTTTTTTTCTAAAAACGTTGTAGGGTTTGTCCCTGAGACATTTTTTTTGGTTAAAATGAGATCGTAGGAAGGCTAGTTTTAATGATTCAATCAAAATTTTGTCTGAAAACGTTGTAGGATTCACCCTCTCTGCTTCTTTAATACTTACTTGGCACTCTGCTTGTCTGTGTAGCTCTTTTTCTTCTCTGACACCATTATCCACATCCACTCAAGATTATTTTCTTTGAAAATATTTGTTTGTGCGCGATGAAGAAGATGATCTAAGGACTTTCTAATACTGCTTCTGTTTTGGAATAGTATTTCAGAATACCTTCTTCCTGTGGATGGTAATTTCGTTGACACTGTAATGAACAAAAACTATTAGAATACATGATATGGTGTTTAACTTGCCAATTACAGACAATCAAATGTTGGTTATGGCATGAAGCTACTTGCCAGCATGCACTAAAATCTATACCTTCGCTCAAACGTACTAAATGTGACTATTTCAATTCAATTTAATATATAATACATGGCAAAATATACAATGCATGTTAAATTTCTGTAAAATGTACATAAAGTATGATTGAATGGTGCAAATTTTGTTTGTAGGTATAGTGCTTTCCGTAGATGTCATTCACTTTATCTTAATTGTTTCATTCCTGTAACTGATTAATATTTATCAATTTGAAGGTCTGGGGAAATTGCTTTGATGTTGTTGCCATTTTGCTTTCTGGATACTTTTCTCGTAAAAAAGTGACATATTTTCCATTTTCATCACTCATAAGATCATATGTTAAACCGTGTTTTCTCATGTACCTCTCAAATAAGAATTACTTGACATCCAAATGATGTACTTGTCTTATGGACACTATAATATATTCTGCTGTTTAAGCTGTATTCTCAAACCTTGAAGTAGGAGTTGATACGTGTATAATACATTGGCATCCAACATTACAAAGCAAACATTAAATGCACTATTAAATATTAAACACAATCTTCAGTTCACATTTCATATCAACAATGTATATCTTGTTCACACTTCATTTTTATTCTACATTTGGTTTAAAGAGAGATGATTTTGGGACTTCTGAACCCTTCAACTATAAAGCTGGCAAAATATTTGTATATTTGACCATTTATTAGTAACAAGAAAAGCCTTGGATAATATACAAACCTGGCTCTTGCAGCTTTTTGCGTTCCCTGGCTAGCATATTAACATACTCTCCTTCAGCTGCTTGACATCATCCAATAAAATTATGTTTCCCCAAACAAAATTGTAGTTTATATCGCATTCAAGCATCTGATTCATAATATTCAAACTTTAAAAGAGAATGATTTATAGATATAATGTTGTGATTCAATTCTTTAGATCAACAAATATTGCAGAGAATGACTGATCAGCTATACAGCTTCCGAATGAACAGTTAACACTGTTTATCGGATGCAATACAATTATATATATAAAAACTTTTTCCTTTGCCCAAAGCAAGACCCACTCCTCAAAATATATATCAACCCATCCTCCTCCTTCGAAAATGAAATGTTCAATGCCTCAGTTCTTTAAAATGTGGTAAAACTTTTAACAGGTGACATACCATTTAAAAGTAATTGTTATCTTATTGTTTAAATTATTTAGCAAAGATATAATTAGCTATTTAGTATAGAGTGGGGATGTTAAAGAAACATATCAAAACAATTATGAAGTACTCAATGGACTCTGTAGAATATAAAATTAAAGGTGTACAAAATTATGTAATGGAATCTATGAAGCAAATAGATTATGTGGTATTTGTTTTATTTAACATAATCATTTAAATATGTGCACATCATTAAAACTTTCTCTTCAAGATTCTTCTTCACTGAACGTTCTTGTGTACATACATGATTACATAGGACCGGTTTCTATGATAAGTAGCATGTTTAATAAAGGTGAACAAACTTGTATCTGAGTGCTATGAAGGAAGTATTTCGGACAAGAAAGTTATAGAGTATGTCTGGTGAGTTTGATTTATGTGAGCCAGGTGATTCAATAAAGGTTGATAAGGGTTTATTAATAAAAGAGCTGACAACTCCAAAACAATTGCTCTTGTCGACTATTCCTCATTTCAAGTGTTACGGCTATTGAATTTAAATTATTTTTTGTTTTAATTATTAAATCCAAATTTGTCATTTAGGGTTTAATATTCATTAAATGGGAACTTTTTCTGGAACATTGAGGTTGACCTGGACTCTAGTTGTAAACAGGCTGACCTTGGCTTGGTTACTTCTTTATCTGACCTTGCTTTAGATTGATAAACAGGTCTTTAGTACTATTGGTTAATTTCAACGATAACTTTTATTTTTAGTTCTTGGAGTGTAGGACATATCTAGAATACGTGACTTGCTGAAGGTAGTTTTCTTCCATGAATTTCTAGAAAGATCACGTAATCACTTGTTTACTTAAGAAAAACAAGTTATATAGACTTTTTTTATTTGGGATAGAACAATTCAGTAGAATGTTGGGCTTAAAGATATTAGTTGTGTATTTTCTGTTTGAGTTTAATTTTAATTATTTTGTTCTTGACTTTGTGTCAGTTCATTGAAGAAAGAGGATTTATTATCTAATTGGAGGAGAAAACATGTGCTCATAATTCATTTGGATGATAATTAAACAAGAACTGCATCACGTGACATTGTCAGCCATTTTGGATTACATCGTCAAGATTCGAACCTGGAACTATTAGAACATTTATTTATCAGGACTCTTGCAATTCTATTAGTGGATTATATTTGTGAATTCTATATTGGATTAATGTTGGATTTGATTCTCTGATTCTCTAAAACTGTATGTTTATTTATTTTATGAAAATAATTGAACTAAATAAATTCATTGTTCAATTTATACAAGCTTGTTAGTTTTAACTCTTTCTGTGTTGCTGCATGTGTTGCTGCATGAGCATTTACTTGGACACCACTAAATAATATGTAACCGTCAAGGGTATTTATCGATTAACACTAGTATCACCAATTCAATCTAATATTTCATCAACGAGTTAATCTGGGGTCAACAATACGATATCAACGATCAATGACAAAGATACAACTGAACAGTTCACGATAATAGCAATCGATGGTAATCTAGCTAGAGCATCAATAACATGGTATGTAGAATTCGTAACGGATTTAAGTAAACAACTAAATTGAAAATTGTTCACTATTGTAATAAATAAAATGTCATCAGCAACAATGATACCATCATCACAGTATAGCTATGATTAGGTCAGAGCTCATAATTAGTTTCAAACTAATCTAGAAATACTCTCCGATGAATACCGCGTAAAAAAAATACCGAAGAAGGATCAACGTCATTGACGTTACCGTGTACTCGGTATCAGGTGTAATCACTGGTGCTGGAATAATACGATCTTCGGTAACAATGGTTGAGCCGATTGCTGTTCCAGTTTGTATATACGCGGCGACAACCATCGCGGGAGTGGTCTCGATAAGAAACAAAAAATATGTTCTCAGCACAAACTCCAAGATTATACGGTTGAACTCCACATTGTATCTAACGCGTACTCGCAAAAATCTTCGATGATTTTCTCATTACTCGACGACACATTAATTTCCGATGATGAGTTTTCGAAGATGATCAGTGTTTATGATTAATCTCCCATCGAAATAATAGGACATTAACCACAATTGTCGACGACCATCGAAATAAATTCACCTGACTATGCCGTTGATATATATATACTAGTTCATTTAGAACCTTGTTAGGTTGGCCCGAATATATACCAGGAACCAATGACATAAAAGATTTACCACGTGAACCACAAAAATCTGATTATTTTTCCACGAAGGAAGATTATCATGGTTTTGATGGCAGTATTGATCGTAATGATATTTTTGATTTAACATATGATTTACCATTAAATGTTATTTTTGATCGTTTAAGAGAACAAACAGAAGCCCATACTACTGGGCATATTACATTATATGAATCTGCTATTACCAAACAAATTACAGCAATGAATAGCATTTCGAAAGATTTAGAGGTTATATAGTAACATATATTAGAACAATCCAATCTAACCGTGATGAAGTCATCACCTACATGGAAGTATGTAACAAAATTATCGCCGACATGGAAGAATTTAATTTGCGAATAATTCAAGTTGTATTAAGTGATGATCATCCTCAAACGAGAACAGAGTTTTCAGCAAAGTATAATATCCGCATTGAGAATATTCCCACGTTTAAATTTCCAGGATATAACGTACCATGGTTACGAGGGAAACTCAGTGATACCATCGACGAATTCTTCCCGCGGATCCACGAAGCGTAGTTGAAAAGTCTCCCTGCGGTGCATTTCCAATTACCTGAACCAAAGCGATCTGACTTTTTCGCTGATGAAAAACCCACTCCGGAGATTAAGTTCGATTACGGATTCGACTTTGATTTTCTACGTGCTAGTAATACCAATCAAATGTTCTCATATAATGTTTATGATGGGCAGGAAACTGAAGCTGGATTTGCTCTAGGTGCTCAAGGTACTTTTATTATTACATCAAAAACTTTGCTTGTGATCTACAGCATATTAAACAATTATTTCAAACTAAATTATATCAACTAAGAGATAATCTGCAACGATCTCTGTTAATCGATTTAACAACTCAGCGAGATAAAATTAAACAACAACAACAACAACTAAACCAAATTATCTCCGACATGAACTATCTCAACGATAAATTGCTCTCGTTGATCCACGAAGAGAAATCTCCCACCAAAGAAAAGTTCAAAAGAGTATTTTCGCGCACCGACATAGATTTAGTTTAAGCAGCAGAGGGGGCGAATCCGACAACGTTAAGAAGCGTCCATTTGGCAAACCGAGGCTTCCTCGTAAATCCTTTATAGAAGCGTCAATTTGGCAAACCATAATCAAAAAAAAAAAAAGACACCAAAGTCGTTGTCGCGCCCCTCTGCTGCTATGGGTTTAACAATCCTTGAAATTGCTAGCTATTTAGGATTTCAACCGTTCATCAAGTCAGATACGATATCTTGATCACGCAAATTCATCGTTACAAATCCATGTGGGGTTGACTGAGATTGACTAAAGAAATTTTTAAAGAGATTATAATCCATATCACCGCCGCACCAAGTTTGCCAAATATTTCGTAGCGTATGTGTGTCAACTCCATTAAATACAGCAAGAATGTTACAGCAAGAATATTACATTTATCTCTGATCACTTTTGGTATTTGAGTGTATCGTTGAGTAACATATATCACATCAGTGCTTTTATGCCTGCTTCTGAAAAATATCCTAGCGGGATTATTTTGATTGTCTAACATGACATCATCATAGACGACCAAATTGGTAATACTTCCAACAATGTCATCAATACTCGGTGCTTCCTCGATATCGGTTATAAACTCAATAATATCTTCATCGAGTTCCGATTTCGCTTTCTCGTTAAGGTCCTTTAACACCTCGTAACATCGCTGATCGTCTACACTCTGGGCTACTAAATGCAACTTTTCATCCATCTTATTGTCAAATTAAGTAGCAGTTGCGTCTTGTCACTTCCAGATAGTCCGATTATAATCATACGAATATAATTTGGTAGCGCAGCATGATGCTTGATTGGTTCTCGTGTTTTTTGTTACCGAAAAATCAATTACATTCATGTGATTATAAATATATTATATATCTATATTGTGTGAAATGTAAGAAGCGTACTAGCACAAACGACATGACGACGATTACAACTAAAAATAACAGATCAGCACCTGCTGGTAAGTGTGTAGAATGTGGTACAAAAAAAGTGAGATATGTTTCTATGAAATCTGCAGATGATTTTTAAAAAAACGAGGTGATATTGCAGTTAAGTTAGTAAAACACCCAGGAAGACCATGGGCAACATATCCGGGAGAAAACACCTTCCAGGGTATAGTTTATGTGGACCCGGGACCAGACTCGATATCAGACTCGATGATCAAAACCAACCCCGACCCGGTGAAAACCCAATAAACGCCATTGATAAAGCGTGTCATGCTCATGATGTTGCTTATAAAAGCAGTAATCTGCAATATAGACATATCGCAGATGTGAAATTAATTCTTGCGTTGAATTCAATAACTGATAAATCCTTCAAAGAAAAATTGGCTTCATGGTTGATAAAATCGGCGTTGAAAAGTAAACTGATATTATTTGCTGGTAATTAATAATATCATGGAATCTATTTATTATTCTACAAGAGGATTCTGGAGGGGTAAAGCATCAATCAGTAAACTTGCTAGCGCCGCAAAGGTGAAAAATACAGCAGCGGATTGGTTATCCAAACAGGCGATATGGCAAATTTATCTACCACCGCCTAAGCAAATTAACTTCTCGCATTTTGATGTTAGCGCTCCTAATGAGGTTCATCAAGCTGATATATTATTTTTCCGCATGATGCTGTTTACAAATATGCGCTAACCGTAGTTGATGTTGCGAGTCCATACAAACAATCAGAACCTCTAAAGACAAAGTCATCAACTGAAGATGCTTCTGTGTTTGAAAGGATTTATCGACGAGGTCCTCTGCACTGGCCAAATCTATTACAAGTTGATCCTGGCAAGGAATTTCAGGGTGCAGTGTTATCAACAATGAAGCATCATAATGTCACCATCAGACGGGGACATACTGCACTACATCGCGATCAGGCAATTGTTGAACGATTTAATCCGACGCTTGCTGAGCGGTTATTTGGATATCAATACGCGAAGGTGTTTATTCAGGATAAATGATCTCTTGAATGGGTCAAGAGATTAATAGGCGTAATTACCGCGCTGAATAATGAGATTACTCGAACAATCAACATGAAACCTAACAACGCGATTATAAAGAAGTATATACCCGTGCAACCGCAAAATGATTTTTTTTTCAAAACAACCAATTCTCGGCAATGTCACCGTTAGATATTAGATGAACCAGGAGAGCTCGAAGGTGGCAAAAAAAGAGCTACTGATCCTATTTGGAGTGTCAATACGCATAAAATATCTATCATAACACGATCCACTGGTAGACCGCCAGTCTATAGGATGGATTCAACTGCTCCTCAGCGAGGATTTACTCGTGAACAGCTACAAGTGATACCCGAGGATACTTAATTACCGCCGCGTGGTCTTAGCTAGCACCTCTTCGTCTGTTGCACTCAAGACAAGTTAGCATCACATTATCTCTGGAATGACCAATACTACTATTTTTTCTGCCTACGGTAAATTGTCCAGAGTCCTTATCCGACCAACACCAACTCATTATACAATTACAACTCGCGCAGTGATTATTCTGTGTTTTTTTTAGTCTTATTATTAATTTAGCATCAATGTCAAATTCTCTATTATTTTTTTATCCTATTGTTTATAATCAAAGAGTTTTTTTTCTGATTATATCATCGCTGACAATATCACTTATTGTAGTGTCATTATAGTCTAAAACAGCTCTTCGAAGTTGATTTATTCTACGTACTCTGGCTACAGCAAGATAAACCAAATTCGACAACTCGATGTGATTATATATGATCCAAACGATTGTATCTCTTATAGTTAATCCCTGTGAAGAATGTAATGTCGCTGCGTAACCTAGCGTCCGTGGGGTTTTACCAGCGCGCAATGGATCTTCGATAAAACTGATATCAACTAACACAATATCACTTAACACGAGAGTTTGCTTCTCACTTCGCCAAGGAATATTAACATCGATATTTTGTTTTCGTGTATCCTTGGGTCTATAACACAACAGCACTGGAAGTATTGCGAATTTTTCTTTATGCATGCTAAATAACTTCATCTGAAGTGTGTCTCTGACTATTTGTCTCATTTCCACTATCAAATCGTTTGGTCTCCACGCTTCCTAAAAATCATTTAATGGTGTATCCGAAATTATTTCACGTGCTATTTCACATTGGATTTTATCCGGTTATAATCTGATTAGTTTCTTGAACTCGCGTAATTGTTCATCAAGTGCTCTTTGATCAGTAGTAATGTCTTCATAGTAGTCTACAGAATGTTTCAGCCAATTATGTGGAGACAAACCGACAAATGGTGGTGGCTGACCATGATCGCTATTCATTATCACTCTTGTATTCCCTAGCAATAGCCAATCAAGAAACCTTTGTAATACATCTAACGACACTGTGAATATCTTATCCCAAATCACGACTTCAGGAATAAATTTTTCACCCATTCGATCAGGAGTTCATTCGTCACCTTTCCGTCGAAAAGACTGTGATAAGTGCAAGCATTAATTCCTCGTTGTTTCATCTCTCTTGCAAGTTTGTGCGTCCGTGTGAACACAACCATGTTTGATTTTCCTCGAAATAATTCAATCGCACGAGACGTCTTTCATGACCCACCAAAGCCGTTTAAGTAAACGGTTTTATATCTACATATTGGATCAGATATCGACGGTGCAATAGATAGTTCGGATATCTGATTATTTTTCAAGTAATTGTTTTTAATTGTAACATCTGCTGGTTTGGAATAATCACGTAGTATTTTCTTTTTAATTTCCCATGATCACCACCTTTTGTCTGAATTTGTGAATTTCGCCACTGCTTCGCTCTGTTTTACGTTTACATAAAATTAATCAGTGGCTACTCTAACTGCGGTGTCAGGAAATCTATCATTGAAAATAAATTAATAGAACCATAAGCCAGCACAGACGCCCTCAAATGTTTATACTGAAGATTATATCTGTCATTATAAGTAACAATTGTACCGAATTTTGTTCCATCGGACAAAAAAGCGTTTTTACGATTTACATATATACCTTTAGATGTTACATCCGTGATTATAAAATCGTATTCAACGCTATCTATAATCAACCTTGAAGAATATCTTTTATTGTCGTATTTTTTTCCATCCTGATTGAATTTACCAATTATTCTTCTACCACGATCTTTTGCTTGTTTATTTCTAACTTTAAATATCTGTTTGGACCATTTCACGATATATTCTTCGTTGAGATCCGGGAATTGTTTTCTATTTTCGCTGATTATACTATCTAGACCATCTGGTTGTGGTAACCAGACCTCAATCTGCGCTCGATATTTTATAATCGCTTCACTGATAATAGGTGGTATCAGCATTTTAGAATCAATCATATACCGTAATAACACTATTGTCACCCAGAGTTTTTCAGATATTTGTCTACCAATACAAACATAGCAGCACGGATGAAGTCCTTCAGCGGGTTCAAATGATACCACACGAGTGAATCCGGTTAAATCAAAATCGGGTAGTGATCCATTAATCGCAACACGGGTCATTTCATGTGTGGGATGTCCAAATCTTTTGAAGTACTCATCACATTCTCCATACCCGAGAAAACTCC
Source organism: Unio delphinus (assembly GCA_029339505.1). Taxonomy (NCBI): domain Eukaryota; kingdom Metazoa; phylum Mollusca; class Bivalvia; order Unionida; family Unionidae; genus Unio; species Unio delphinus. The sequence continues at coordinate 11,630,057 of JAQISU010000018.1, read as the reverse complement.
CAGGATAACACGAAACCATATCAACCGAAATAATACTTTTGGTGTTTTGTTTTGTATTCCATAATACACCATGGTTGTATTCGATGCAATTTGATTTGATATCTGATAGAAATTCTGCGCCTGTTGGTTTCCACATATTTTTCTTTCTCGCAAAATGAGCTGCAACCGATGGAATTGTTAAACAATTGTTAATAATTGTTTGTCGTGTTCTGTTGAAAAACCACTAGCTAGTTTTTTTCATCTCGTTGTGGAGGGCTTCAGTACGGTATAATTCGCCATTGGGTTTTGCAAATTGATCGAATTTGCCCTCTCCGTTTTGAAAACTGTAAAGTAACCACACTGACACAGGATCTTTTTTTACATAACTAGTAAATAAAATCAAATAATTTCTTCTCAGATAATTCTGGGGTGATCTCCGCGGGTAGATATTTTATTGTTCTATATCGTGGAAATATTGTTACTGCAGGTGTCCATGCGTGTTCGTTATGATCTATAATTTTGATTGGAGCTTCATTTGATTTATATTTTGATTCCTGCAATACTTCTCCTGTTATCGTCATTATGGTTATTGGGAATCTTAATGATGTTTCTAATTTTGCTAAATTTGGAATCGTTTCTCCGTTCTTCCTAATTGTTAATTCCCATTCATTTATTTTTTTGCGTCTGAGATTCGTCAATTTGTTTCCACGCAACGTATTTGTGAAGTGCTCTAATATTCCTTCTGCTACACAATTCAATGACGAATATTTCATTGGTTTTAATACTGCTGTTACAGGATAGGATCTCTCGTAATATGGTTTGTCCAATCCCAGTCAGAATTCCTGGTTTGGAATCATGACTCACAGTGACTGTTCTCTTATTTCTTTCAAGATGGGGTCAAATTTGTCGCGAATAATCCAATGTCCCGTTTCGGAGCGGATAATGAATTTTACTCTAAAATGATACTGATCCTTATCAAGATGTGAGATTATCACTACTGATCTTCTATCATTCATGGTAGCATCAACACAACCATCAATTCGAAATGTCGACCAACAGGGAGATGCTCCATCGCGCTTGAATTCATTAAAACAATCACGGATTTTACCTATCATGCTTCTATCACTTATTAGATCCTTTTGTACATCTACGGAGCCTCTATCGAGATTGAATTTAGCTTTTTTCCAAGGCATAACGTTCGATAATCTCTCGAACTCCTGCATATTATAATTAAAACAAGTATTTAAATAAGAAAATTATTACATAATGAATCATTGCAAATGGTTGATGATAGGATCAATAACCGCTTGTAACAAATTGTGCAGAAGTGATTTATGTGGATATCATTTACAAAGCGTTCGTCCTGGAAGTTTTGGGCCGTTCCCTTGTATCCGATGTGGGGTAGGTGTTAGAGGAAAATTGCAATTATGTCTCAGTTGTGGTGGTAAGTTATACAGAGAGTGAAAACGCTATTATGATAAACGAGTCAAGAACTCCATCAAAGATTCCGTCAAGGACTCCATCAATGATTCTGATCCTGACTGTGTCAGCGTCCTTGACAGCGTCAAGGATAAAATCATACGAACACCTCAAGACTACATTGAAAGATTCCAAAGTAATATAATAATTAAACCAAATAATTAATTAGACAAATAATATATAGTATATAAATGGACCAAGAATTTTAGCCACATCCTACGATCATTAATTATGAAGTAACGGCATTGTCAGGACCGAGGACTGAAGATATCAGTAGGCGTTGCGAATAATCAGGGGTATTTGGTATTTACCGCTCGAAAAAAGAAATATTATTGTCATCGTTTCGTGTATGAGGTATTTAATGGATTGATCAAGGATGTTCTTGTTAATGATCATACTGATTCCAATCCTAAGAACAATTCTTTAGATAATCTTCAAGCTATTTCTCAGAGTGCAAATGCCAAAAATGGGATATTTGGAAAATATACGAAAAATGCGAGACCTATAAAATAATCTAAGACAGCAATTAAACAAGAAAGAGTTTTTAAATCAATGACTGAAGCCGGTAGATATTTTGATATTTGTTCCTTCTGTTTGTTTGCTGAGAATATAACTCAATCGGCTTTTTCGAAGCGTTTCAAAAATAAAATTCAATTTACATATTTCTAAATTCTATTTTGTACTATATGTATATAATACCAAGGGAGATAACTCGTGCGGGTATGTGTCGGCTTATGAAAGCGTTACGGATCTCAATGGGTTTTTTTGAAACGCTGTCACCTGATCTCGATGGAGATTAATTATCTGTTTTGTGAGGAAACGAATCAAACACGAGGTATTTACAGAGATCTTTACGAACAGTTGTATTCTTTTTTTGACATTTTTCCCAATATTCAGTCTTGCTCAAACTCTGTCAATAATCATCATTAAGTGCACGAAGATATATAGATCACAGGCCACTTTTTTGGTTTTCATGTATTAACCGGCTTATATACCATATCGTCCCTCTATATTATGGGGCTTTAGCGCGAAGCTCAAAATATGAGACCAATCATACGTCACACACTTTCACACTATGCGTGAATACCTTTTGTATTCATACAACCCGGGATGATTTTGTGGGTTGCATGATTGGTTTCAATTTGAGCGTAGACTCGGCCCGTCATTGTCATCCTACCATTGTCATCCTATACAATCCATTGTTATATGTTGTATTGTCTTGTGCTGTCCTATATATCAAATATGTAAATGTGACGTCCATTCACTAAGCATATCTTCTTGGAGTTCTAACCCGTTATTTGACGAGTTAAATCCCCTCTCGGAGACTATGTTTCGTGGTACCTCTGGGCCCAGTGAATAACACCTAAGGGGTTCGAAATGGGGTTTTCATATCATCATTATATAATCATATATAAGCTTCATATATATCTCTAGGCGTGGTAAGATGTGAATACACGTTAACACGAACAGAGTTCATACAAAAAAAATAACACGGGTCAAAATTGACCCCCAATTTGTTTGCTTTTGTTTTCTATATATTTTATATATCACATATTAGAAATATATATATATTATAGATATGAATTCTGAAAATAGCAGCGAGGTTCATAACCGAGATTTCAAATTTGAAAAATCAAGGAATTCAATTGCCAGATAAATTAAATTATGATAGGATCCTTTCAGATTTTTAAGATATTGAAGATAATATTCGAAGAAATAGATATACATTGCCAAAGTCATACGCGTTTATAAAACGAATCAAACACGCGATTTATGATTCGTTCATATATGAAAATGACGTAAACAAGTTTGTCCCGTTATTTACTGTTGTGGAGAAAATCAGGAAAGAATTAGGAAATGATTATGCAGTTAATTCAAAGACAAAGAATATAGCAATGTTTATCTGCCAAACCAAAAATTCTCCCTTGGTTGCCTCAACACAGTAAACACATTGTATATACATGAATAATACAATTCTATAGACAGGTAGAGCACTTACTCACCTAACAGGTATGTGCGCTTACTCAAAATTCTATTATACGGTAATTTAATCAATACTGGCTTTATCAATGGACTACACGGAAGTAATAAAACACTGTAGTGAAATTCAAAAGTTTTTCGGGTGGGCGGGATTTCACGGATTTTATTTTTATTTGTTAATTGCTGAAATATTTTCAAGTAGCAGCAGAGGGGGTGAACCCTACAACGTTTTTAGACAAAATTTTGATTGAAATCTTAAAACGAGCCTTCCTACGATCTCATTTTAACCAAAAAAAATGTCTCAGAGGCAAACCCTACAACGTTTTTAGACAAAAAATTTATTGAAATTTTAACGAGCTTTCCCTACGAAATCTCATTTTAACTAAAAAATGAAAACAGAGATTTTTACGATTTTTTAATTAATTTTGGTCGCAACGTCGTTGTCAATCACCCTCTCTGCTGCTGAAATTTTCAGTTCTGGTTAATAATTTTTTTACGATTTTAACCGAATATTTGATCGAGTCCGATACGATATCGTGTCCGAGGATCATGCAAATTTATTGTTGCGAATCCGTGTGGTTTTGACTGAGCATGACTAAAGAAGTTTTTAAATTGATTGAAGTCCATATCAGAACACCATGTCTGCCAAATATTTCTAAGAGTATGAGTATCAACTCCGTTGAATACAGCAAGAATATTGCAGTTATCTCTGATCACTTTTGGAATCTGAGTGTAGCGTTGAGTGACATATATCACGTCAGTGTTTTTATGCCTGCCTCTGGAAAAGATCCTAGCAGGATTTTTTTGTTTATCTAACATTATATCGTCGTATACGACTAAATTGTTAATATCTCCATCAATATCATCAATGCTCGGTGCTTCATCGATATCGGTTATAAACTCAATAATACCCTCTCCGGATTTTTCTACCGCGCTGTCGTTAAAATCTTTTAGCACTTCATAACATCGTTGATCATCTACGCTAGGGGCAATTAAATACAACTTATCCCACTTCATCCATCTCATTATTAAATTGAGTAACAATTGCGTCTTGCCGGATCCAGATGGCCCGATTATAATCATCCGGATAGAGTTTGGTACCGCTGCATGATGCTTAACTGGTTCTCTTGTTTTAGTCGCTGAAAAATCAATTATATCCATATCTCTATACATAAATTATGGATCTATATTGTATGAAGTGTAAAACGCGTACTGGCACAGATGACGTGACGACGATTACAACTAAAAATAACAGATCAGCACTAACTGGTAAATGTGCAACATGTGGTATAAAAAAGTTTAGATTTGTTTCTACAAAATCAAAGATTTTACAATTCGGAGATGTTTTTAAAAAAACCGAGGAGGTGATATCGCAGCCAAATTGGCAAAGCTCCCTGGAACCCCATGGGCAAAGTACCCCGGAGAAAAGCACCTTCCAGGATATAGCTACTGTGGCCCCGGAACACGATTAGATATCAGACTTGATGATAAAAATCAACCTCGACGTGGTGAAGAACCGATAAACGCTATTGATAAGGCGTGTCACGCTCATGATGTCGCATATAAAAGCAGCAATTTGCAGCACAGGCATCTCGCAGATGTGAAATTAATTCATGCATTAAATGCTATTCCTGATAAATCCTTCAAAGAAAAATTAGCTTCATGGTTAATAAAATCGACTATGAAAAGCAAATTAATGTTAGGTGCCGGTAATTAATAACAACATGGAATCTATTTATGATTCTCCAAAAGGATACTGGCGGGGTAACGCTGCAATCAATAAACTCGCTAGCGCCGCAAAAGTGAAAAAAGCTACTGCGGCTAATTGGTTATCCAAACAGGCTATATGGCAAATTTATCTACCGGCGCCTACACAAATTAATTACTCGCATTTTGATGTGACTGTCCCTAATGAAGTTCATCAGGCTGATTTATTATTTTTGCCACATGATCGTGGTTACAAATACGCGTTAACCGTAGTTGATGTTGCGAGTCGATACAAACAAGCAGAACCGCTAAAAACAAAGTCGGCCACTGAAGTAGCTTCTGCATTTGAAAGGATTTATCGACGAGGCCCACTACGCTGGCAAAATCTATTGCAGGTTGATCCTGGCAAGGAATTTCAAGGCTTTGTTTTATCAGCGATGAAACATCACAATGTCACCATCAGACGAGGGCATACTGCGCTACATCGTGATCAGGCAATTGTAGAACGATTTAATCGGACTCTTGCAGAGCGGTTATTTGGATATCAATACGCGAAGGAGTTTATTCAGGATAAAAGATCCCGTGAATGGGTTAAGAGATTACCAGCTGTGATTACCGCGCTCAATAACGAGATTACTCGAACAATTAACATGAAACCTGTCAACACGATTAAAAAGTAGTCTATACCTAAAATGGAAATTCAAGGGATTTCACAAAAAGATGTTTCTAGAAACGCTAGCGTTTCCCAACCAATTCTTGGTAGTAATGTCACTGTTAGGTATTTATACGAACCAGGAGAGCTGGAAGGTGGCACAAAAAGGGCTACTGATCCTATTTGGAGTGTTACTGCACACAAGATATCTACTATAACACGATCAACTGGTAGACCTCCAATCTATAAACTAGATTCAACTGCCCCTCAACGGGGTTTTACACGCGAACAACTCCAAGTGATTCCTGACGATACTCAATTACCACCACAGGGTCTTAACCAGCGCCGTTGCGTCTATTGCACTCAAGACAAGTCAACATCACATTGTTTCTGATATGACCGAGACTGTTATTCTTTCTATCTACGGTAAATTGGCGAGGATCCTTATCCGAATACTGCCAACGCATTATACAATTGCAACTTGCGCAGTGATTATTCTGTTGTTGTTTCAGCGTGATTATTAATCCAGCATCAATGTTAAATTCTCGTTGTTTTTTTTTGTCTTGTTGTTTGTAACCGGATAATTTTTTATCAATAATTTTAACATCAATATCATCCATTGTTGAGTCATTATCGTCATCATTGACTTCGTCAACAACAATTCTTCGAAGTTGATTTATTTTTCGTACTCTGAATACTGCGAGATAGACTAAATTTGACCATTCGATGCGATTATCTACCATCCAAACAATTGTATCCGATATAGTCAATCCCTGTGAAGAATGTATCGTCGCTGCGTATCCTAGCGTCCACGGGGATTTATTAGCACGCAATGCATCTTCAACGACGCTGATATCAACCAGCACAATATCATTTAATACAAGAATTTGTTTTTCACTCTGTCCTGGAATATCAACTTCGATATTCTGTTTTCGTGTATCCGAAGGCCTATAACACAACGGTACTGGAAGCGTTGCAAATTTTTCTTTATGCAATTTAAATAACTTCATCTGAAGTGCGTCTCTGACAATTTTTCTACTCGCGATTATCAAATCGTTTGGTCTCCATGTTTCCCAAAAATCATTCATTGGAGTCTCTGAAATCACTTCACGCGCTATTTCACACTGGATTCTATCCGGTTGTAATCTAATTAGCGCTTTGAATTCTCGTAATCGTTCATCAAGTGATCTATAATCAGTGTTAATTTCTTTATAATAGTCTACAAAACCCTTTAGCCATTCATGTGGGGATCCACCAACAAATGGTGGTGGTTGGCCGTGATCACCGCACATGACGACTTTTGTGTTTTTGTTTAACAACCACTCAAGAAATGTTTGTAATACATCTAATGATACTGTGCATATTTCATCCCAAATTATGATTTCAGGAATGAATTTATCACCCATACGCTCAGGAGTCCATTTGTCACCCTTCCATCGAAAGAAGCTGTGATAAGTACAGGCATTTACCCCTCGTTGTTTCATCTCTCTGGCGAGTCTGTGAGTCGGTGTTAACACAATCATGTTTGTGATATCCGTAGGACTTTTCCCACGGAATAATTCGATTGCACAAGTTGTCTTTCCTGACCCACCACAACCGTTTAAATAAACTGTCTTGTATCTACAGATTGGATCAGATACCGGTGGTGCATTAGAAAATTCTGATTGAATTTCAATACGGTTACAACAAAGATATTTATCATCCATGGCAACGTCTGCGGATTCGCAATACTCATGTAGTGTTTCCTTTTTAAATCGCCAACGCCCCCAATTTTCCTCGGGATCTGTGAATGCCGCTACAGCTGATTTGTATTTATTATGTATATACATCGAATCAGTGGCTACTCTAACTGCGGTATTAGGAAATCTATTTATCATCGAAAATAGATTAATACAAGCATAGGCTAGCATAGAACTTCTTAAGTGTGTGTACTGGGAATTATATCCATCACAGTAGGTAACAACCGTACCTAATTTTTCACCATTGGATAGAAAAGCATCCTTACGGGATACAAGTTTTCCCTGTTTCGTTAAATCCGCTACAATAAAATCGTATTCAGCGACGTCTATGATCAACCGCGAAGAGTATTTTGCATTGTCGTATCTTCCACCCTGGGTAAATTTACCGATTATTCTTCGTCCAAAATCCTTTTTGCTTGTTCTTTTTTAATTTCAAATACCTTCTTAGACCTATCCATGATTTGTTCTTCATTGAAATCTGGAAACAGTTTTCGCTGTTCGCTAATTATTCTATCTAGATCGGGTTGTGGTAGCCAAACTTCTTTCTGAGCTCGATAGGATATAATCGCCTCACTGACAATTAATGATTGTAACATCTCACAATCGATCATATACCGCAATAACACTATTGGCATCCAGGCCTTTTCAGATAGGTGTCTACCAAGCCAAAGATAACTACACGGATGTAACCCTGTAGCGAGTTCAAATGATATCACACGAGCGAATCCAGTTAAATCAAAATCAGGCAAACGACCATTAATCGCAACACGAGTCATTTCATGCGTGGGGTGTCCAAATCGTTTAAAATAGTTACTACATTCCCCATACCCGAGAAACTTCCAGGATAACACGCGGATATATCAATTGAAATCATACCATCACGTGAGTATTTTGTATTCCACAGTCCTCCATGACTACATTCGACGCAACTCAATTTAACGTGTTCGAGAAAATCACTTCGTGTTGGACGCCATGAGTTTTTTTCTCTTGCAAAGTGAGCTACCACTGATGGAATAGTAAAACTATCCGTGAGTAGTTTTTCATGGAAACTCTCCGGTGAAAAATCATTTGCAATTTTTCTCATTCTGTTATCTAACTCTTCAATGCGATATAATTCACCATTTGGCCTTACAAATTGATCGAATCCTATTTCGGGATCTTCATCACTTCTAAGTAACCACACTGACACAGGATCATCCTTACACAGCGTCTGAATAGCATCGAATAATTTCTCTTCATAGAAAACATCCCCGACGAACTCCTTGGGGATATATTTCACGATTCGTTCTCGTGGAAATATTGTTACTGCAGCCGTCCACGCGTGTTCGTTATGATCAATAATTTGTATTGGCGCTCCATTTTTGTTATATTTCGGTTCATATAAAACTTCTCCGGTTATCGTCATAACGGTTATTGGGAATCTTAATGATGTTTCTAATTTAGCTATATCAGAAATCCTTGCACCGTTCTGTTTCACTGTCAGTTCCCATTCGGTTATTTTCCTACGTCTCAGATCAGTTAGTTTATTTCCTCGGGATGAATTTGTGAAGTGTTCCATTACCCGTGTTGCTACACAATTCAACGTCGAAGATAGTTTCATAGAAGCTAGTTTTGCGATATCGGGTTTATCATTTAGCGGGTATATTCCATAAACGACTGCTGTTACAGGATAAGATCTCTCGTAGTATGGTTTGTCGATTCCAGTTAGAATTCCTGGTTTGGAATCTCTACTCAGTGTGATCGTTTTTTTATTCTTGAGGATTGGTTCAAATTTATTCTTAATAATCCATTTACCATCGACTTCGATAATGAATTTTATTCGGAAAAAATACCTTTTTTTCCCCAACACGTGAAATTATCACTGCTGCTTTTTCATCATTCATGGTAGCGTCAACAACACCATCAATTCGAAATGTTGACCAACAATAAGATGCTCCATCACGCTTGAATTCATTAAAACAGTCTCTGATTTTACTAATCATGGCTTTATCAAGAATTGTATTCTTTGGTGTATTAGAAACTATATCAAGATTGAATTGAGCATCTTTCCAGGGTAATCTCTTGGACGTTTTTTTTGGTTTATCGAGATTAAATTTAGGATTAATTTTTAATAATCTCTTGGACGTTTTTTTTGGTTTATCGAGATTAAATCTAGGACTAATTTTTAATAATCTCTTAAACTCTTTCATGTTTCCGTCTCTTGGACATTTGAGATTAATTTTGTTACGTTTTTTTGGTTTATCGAGATTAAATTTAGGATTAATTTTTAATAATCTCTTAAACTCTTTCATGTTTCCGTCTCTTGGACGTTTGAGATTAATTTTGTTACGTTTTTTTGGTTTATCGAGATTAAATTTAGGACTGATTTTTAATAATCTCTTAAACTCTTTCATGTTTCCGTCCACTAGACGTTTTTTTGGTTTATCGAGATTAAATATAGGACTAATTTTTAATAATCTCTTAAACTCTTTATCAGGATTGAATTGAGCATTTTTCCAAGGCTTAATTTTCGATAATCTCTCGAACTTCTTCATGCTATAATTAAAACAAGCATTTAAATGAAAAATTTATATATAATGAATCACTGCAAATGGCTCATGATTGGATCAACGACTCCGTGTAACAAATCATGTAGAAAGGAATTCTGTGGGTATCATATGCAAAGCTTTCGTCGTGGAAGCCTTGGTCCATTACCCTGCATACGATTTGGGGTTGGGGTCAGGGGAGAATCGCAGTCGTGTTTGAGTTGTGGTGGTAAACGATTTAGGGAATTGAAGCGTTATTATGACAAAAGAATCAAAAATGGACAATCAATCAGAAATTATGACCCTGAAAAAGTCCTTGACGTTGACAAAGTCAAGGATAAAGTCATAAGAACCCCCCAAGACTACATCGAAAGATTTTCCAAAGATGTAATCATTAGACCAAACAATGAATTAGACAAACATTAGTATAGTATATAAATGAACCAAGAATTCAGACCACACCCTGTGATTACAAATTATGAAGCATCCAGTGACGGTACTGTCAGAAACCGTAGACTTAAGAAACCAGTTGGTGTTGTGAATAATCGAGGGTATTTGAGGTTTGGCGCTGGAAAGAAAACTTATTACAATCATCGTTTCGTATTTGAATGCTTTTATGGATTGATCGAGGATGATTTTGTTATTGATCACATTGATTCTAATCCAATGAATAATTCTTTATCAAATCTGCAAGCTATCACACAAAGTGAGAATACCAAACGAGGAAAGACTGGTACTTGCTCAAAAAAAGCGAGACCCGTAAAATCTTTGAATACAACAACTAACGAAGAAAAAATATTTCAATCGATATATGAAGCCAGTGGGTACTTCGATATTTGTTCACCTTCTGTTCAAAGAGTTGCAGAGGGGATTTATCGATCTGCGATTTCAAAAAGGACTGGACAGAAAATTCGATTTAGTTATGTCTGATGCGTCATATTTTTCATTTAGAAATATATAATTGTTATAGAATAATGAATTCTGAAAAAATGAATAGCATTATTGATGAAATTTTAAAATTGAAAAGTCAGGATATCAAACTATCAGATGGTTTAAATCCTGATCAAATCATGTCTGATTTTCAGGATATAGAATACGGAGTTAACAACAATAAATATATGCTGCCAAAGCAATACGCGCTCATCAAAAGAATTCAGAATTCTATTCGGGACTCTCTTGCATTCTCCAGTGACGTAAGTGTGTTCGCTCCGTTATATACTATCGTAGAACGAATACGAAAAGAATTGGGTAGCGAATACGAATTGAAAAAAGAGGTTAATTCTAAAATTAGAAACCTACGAGCGTTAATTTTAGAAAATGAACAATTTTGACTGTGACCGATCTTCAAAGAGATTTTGATTATGACCGACCCTCAGAGAGATTTTAATTTTTTTTTTAGCATTGTTTGATTGAAAACAACAAAATCGATAGGCCGTTAATGGATGGTTTTCTCGATATGATGATTCCGATTGATCAGCGTAGAAATGGCGAAACTCACAATATTATTTATTTTATATACAATTATGTGAGTTTCGCCATCACTGATAACGCCGTTATAACGCTTCTACGGTGATTCCATGATCGTGTTAAAAATCATCTGACATGTCTGACATGTAACAAAAAGTGAGGAAAGTGTGATATTAATTATTTTGTATACAATTTCCACTTTCCTCATCATTGATAATGCTGTTAAAACGCTTCTACGGTGGTGTTAAAAATCATCCGAAGTGTTGAATTAACTGAAAATTGTTTTACAATTGAAAAATTGTTTGCGATTTCAAATAATGGTCAATGAAGCATTAACGACCCGATTGGCTCGTGAACGACTTGATGCAATCAAGAAATTTATACCAATTCGCGACTCTGTAAGAAATAAACTGCAACAACGACAGAGTTTACAAACTGATTTTGCTGTGGGATCTGAAGAATTGTTTAAACCAGTAACCACAGCAACGAAAGGGATAGAGCGTGCTATACTAGGAGATGTTCCGGAGACGGGGAAATCTGTTATCGGTGAACTCGAAAAAATAGCAGCGAAAACTGAACAAACAAAACAAACAGAATCAAAAAGAACAGTAGACGATTTACGCGTGAGGTTTAACGAGGAAGGGTTAGCAACAATCGATAAGACTGATTCAACAGAAATTCCTGCGCTTGTTGTTACGACTTATGAAGACAGGAAAAATATGTTGAAACCAGAATATCATAAGTTTGTTAAGAATTTAACTCATTGGGCTGATATATTCTACAAAATCAAAACTAAAAAAAGTCAAATTAAGACAGATAGTGCATCATACATTGAATATATCAATGCGGTGGGTATAGTGTATAAACAATATGAAGCGTTTAAACAGCAACAAAAACCACGAAAATTGCGAGGAAAGCGACAGCAAACTGCAAAGAAAGTAGTCTACTCACCTAAAAAATAACAACTACCACCTGATGATGATGATCCTGATTATTTACAAGAAACCTATTTAGAAAAACTGGATAAAGCAACTGGTTTTAGCGGAAGTGGATTACAAAACGCTAGCGTTGGAAACTCAAAGAGTTTCTGTCCTGGTAGTGTTCTCAGTGATATATCACGATTAGAAGTTCTTGTAGGAGGTTTCCGAGCTGGAAACAACTCACCGGAAATAATTAATGAAGCATCTGATATCTCTAGACGTTTATTTCAAGGCGGTATCATAGATATCAGCACATATCGAGATTTCATTGGCGAGTTAGTGGAGGATTATCACAGTGGTTGAATAAAAACGCTAGCGTTTCCAATTGAAAAATGGTTTCTGATTTCAAATAATGATCATACACTACAATCATGATAAACCAACCCCGTCTATGTAGTTAATTCACGGTTTCCAGTTTATAAAGCATACTATGGTGATGGTTTAGGTAATACCATTGCGGGGTTATTTGCAAGAATGGCTCCAAAAGTGATGCCGTTAGCTAAACAATTATCAATGAAAGCAATTGATGTTATTCGTGATAAGGGGATTAGTGCTGTTGGAGATTTTGCCGGGAAAGCGTTTTCAGCCGCGAAGAATAAATTAACATCATTGGTGAAATCACGAAAAAGAAACCGTTACCGTCTACCGCGGAAATGCCTGCACGGGTTAGTAAAATAATAAATAACGCAGTAGACGAAAAACTAGCGTCGATGGCTTTAACCCCCGACGCAAATATGATAGCAGGAAGCGGTTTTAAAAAACTACGTCGATGAAAATCGTTTATGATTTCACGATTTAGACTCTGATAAATAGAATAAAATGTTCAAAAAGTCACATGATCCGGCGTTTGATATAGACGCCCCAGTTGGCAAGGATGATTCTGTACGCGATTATCAATATTACGCCTATCATGCAATAGACGCAAATAGTCGATCGCGAATTGAACTTCAAGTCCATTATACCAGTAAATATTTTTTGCCTTGTGAAGCGTTTATCGATGTAGAAGGAAAACTTGTAACAGCTGCTGGAGCATCGTATCCAGCTGGTACTCAAGTCGGTTTTGTCAATAATGGTATTATGGCGTTATTTGAGAGTGCAAGATATCTCATTGATGGAAAAGAAATCGAGTCTATAGATCGCGATGTTGATGTGGCTACAACAATAATCGGGTTAGCGAGATATTCTGATGATTATACAAGATCGGCGGGACCTTCTATGATGTTTGCAAAAGATGTTAAAAATACCGCTGGAGGAATTCAATTTGTTGTAAGACGACCAAAAAAAGTCAGTGCTGCTAATGATGATGCTGATGTCGAGGCTGTAGTTATAAACAACGACGTTAATTTCAATCTAGGAGCCGCAACACGTATTTCAATGTTGCAAGGGGCTCGTAAATCATTTTCATGCGCGATTCCACTGCATCACATATTTGGATTCTGTAGAAACGTCCGAAAAGTTATCTACGGGGCGAAGCATACAGTAGCGCTTGTACGAAAGGGTGATGATAATGACGCAATTTGGAAGATTCCAGCAGACAATGCAAATCCCAATGCTGATGCCGGTAAAGTTATTTTAACAAAAATATCATTGTGGATGCCAATGTTGACTCCAGCAATCACCGCAGAAGAACGATTACTATCATTTATGGACCAAGGAGGAAAGTCGTTGTTGAGTTGGTTAACCGTGAGTACAGATGTTAAACAATCAAATCTCAACGGGTTATTCACGTGGAATCTAGCATCAAAACAAGGTGTTTCAGCTCCACGTCATATATTTGTAGCGCTACAGGATAACACACGAGTTGGCGATCAACGTTTCAGTCATATGATATTTGATCAGTTAGGTGTGAAAGACGTCTCACTGAGAATAAACGGTCAGCAGGAACCATCCGAAGATGTGCAACTCAATTACACAGAAAATCATATTGCTCGCGTGTATCATAGATTGTTGTCGTTTATGGCACGCGATCAAAATGTCGATACTGGTTTGCAAATATCACAATTGGATTTTAAGAATCTATATCCGATCTATTACTTTTCGCTGGAACATCTTGATTTAACAAGACAATCCGTCGTTGATATACACTTTAGAGCTAATGTAACCAAGCCTGATGCTATTGATAATTATAGAGCGGTTGCTGTCATTCTTAGCGACAAATCAATGCTACTCGAAGGTGTTGGAGGAAGAATGAGAGTGGTAGATGCGCCAGTAGAAAATCTATGATTTTCATAAACATGTAATTGAAATCCTCGATTTAGAATTAATCTGTTATTGTATAATGTCGTATAATAATATCAATGTGTCGTTGACACCTGGTCAATTAAAAAAATTACAATCCAAATCAGCTAAGCAATGTGGAACCACAATTACGCTGAAACCCAATCAAATGACTGACGGGGGCGAATAAATTATCGCTGACAACTCGTCAAGTAAAACATTTCAATGATGCACTTGTAGCAAAAAAGGGTGTCCAGATTACTATTTCTGCGGCTGCTATCAAAAACATGGAAAAGACTGGTGGTATATTCCCGCTGTTAGCTGCGATTCCAGCGTTGATTGCCGCGGCTGCCCCAGCGGTGGCTAAAGCGGCAGCGTTAGGAGCTGTTGGTACCGCGGCAGGAATGGCATTAAAGAAAGCAACGGGGAAGGGTTATAAAAAAAGTGGAAAGGGTCTAAGACTACCAGGAACCCCGTATTCGTGGTACAGCGGAAAAGGTCTAAGACTAGGACCGGTTTACTAGTTGAGGAATCTTCGATTCCCATGTCCAGTTTTGATTTAATTGATGTTGCTAAAAATCTCGCCATAAAAAACTTCAGAGGTGTCTTTATGAAAGATCAATTACCGACACAACCCAACAGCGTTGAAACCGGTATCATTAATCTCGATAACAGCACCGGACCTGGTACTCACTGGGTTGCATACGCTATTGATCCACGTGGGATTGTCTATTTTGATTCATATGGATTAGCACCGCCGAAGGAATTCATGCGTTATATAAAAACGTTTCCAATGAAGACTTGGTATTCAACGCTACCAACACAACAAATGAATGATCCACCAATATGCGGCAGCGAAGTATTAAATGTTCTTGATGCTATTTCTAACTCCTTGGGTAACCCAAGAGGGAAACCACCTCATATTGTCGTGAATGAATACACTTGCAATCGCTGGCGAAAATCGTAGATTTTTCAACGAAACGATTTTAGAGAGAGAGTTTTACAATAATATGATTGATATTTGGGGAAGACCTCTGAAACCTAAACCCGATGGCGTTGCAACCGGTGATTCTAACAAGTATATAAAAAAACTAATCGAAGATGAAATCGCTGAGACGTTAAATTTAATAGATGTTGATCCCGGGGAAATAGTTGTATTTCAAGACAAACAGGGTAAATTAAAAAGCAGTAATGTGTCGTTGAATGATATTTTGATACGACAACACGACGCCACTGAAAACTCTATTGCGCTGTATTCCAGCGGCGGACGACTTAAACCAGGCGCACTTGTGTCTACGATCACCGACGCAATTGCCGCCCAAGACAGCATGATTGCCACCCGCGGCCGTGAGCTGGATGATCATATACGAGGTTATAATAATTTTCGCAAAAATGTCATTCATAAATTCTTTGGAACCCCGCTTGTGGTTGGCATGACTCTCGCTGAAATAAAAAACTTTCTATCGCTATTCTTTTTTAACAAGGACGCGGAGAGGATGATGAATGAAAATGAAATCAAGGCAAATTATCTTGATATTTACAATGATATTTCTAAACTAATAGAAAATCTTGAAAAAGTACAAAAACCCACTAACGACGTCGTTGTTAAGTTTTTTGGAACCCCGCTTGTGGCTGGCATGACTCTCGCTGAAATCAACGAGTTTATCGGCAAACATACTCATAATGCCTACATCGCTAATAATTTCTTTGGTGTCCCGGTTACATCTACAATGACTCTCAAAGATATTAATATGTTTATGGTGAGACAAACAACACTTAATACCATCGTTGATAAATTTTTAGGGAGAACACCTATCTCTGAAACCACATCGTTGACAGGCCCGACTCTCGCTGAAATAAAAAAAACCTATCTCGACGTCATCAACGATATTCTTAAACTAAAAGAAACCTCTGAAAGGGTAAAGAATGGGACCTTTGATTGGGTAAAAAAATCTAATGCTAAATTGAAGGTCAATATCGCGAAGTGGCCCCATGGTATCTACAGGATGACGTTAATCTCTGACAAGCAATTTGATATCATCGTAAGCGGTAAAACCTACTTTGGTGGCACCGCAACAGTAATTATCGGAGGTGAAGAAGAATTTGAGATTATCGCGGTTGATGACACCGTTAGAAGAGAAATATCCTGGTGCTTAGAATTCGTATGCGAAGTAAATAACTAAATTGAAAGGAAAATCCTTTAGATTTCACAATTGAAAACGCTAGCGGATTTAAAATAAAAATGATTTCATCAACGCAATGTCGCTATTATCAGGTCAGAGAATTTCAAACTAGACTCAAAACCCTCGCCGAGGAGTATCAAATAAACATAAAAAAATACTGACGAAGAATCACCGTGATTGATATTACTATGTACTCGGTGTCAAGCGTTCTCACTGGTGCCGGAATAATACTAACATGTGTTACAATGATTGCCCCGGTCGTAGTTCCAATTTGCATTTCTGCGGTGGCTACAATCGCGGGTATATCAACCGGGATAACAAAAAAGATATCATCATGCAGCCAGAGTAAACTGCAAGATTACTTAATTCAATTTCATATTGTATCAACCGCGTACTCGCAATTATCCTCGATGATATCGTCGTCACTCGATAATACAAATATATCAGATAGTGAGTTCTCAGCGATGCTCAGTATTTTTGATTCCGCGATATCAAAATTAGAGAGACAACAACAGTATAGCAACGATGACAACACAGATGGAATTAGAAAACACGAACCCAAAAACCATAATGATATCAATAACACCAACGATATCAGATCCTGAGTTCTCAGTGATGGTCAGTATTTTTTGATTCCGCGATGTCAAAATTAGAGCGACAACAACAGTATAGCAACGATGACAACACCGATAGAATTACTTCAACAAATAGTAGAAAATACAAACCCAGTACAAACAAGTATGATATCAATAACATCTACGAAACCCGAGTTTAGTGTAAATTTCCCTAGCCCAGTTCCCGTGAAGGAGATAGCGCTAGCAAAACTACGAGTGTATCACAGTTGGCCTAATATCAGATTAAAATCATTTGGTGGTCAACAACCGAATAATTCCTTGGTGTTCGCGAATAAGAATAAACCAGACGGGACTCCAGACTGGAACGTCGTTTCAATAGCAACCGGATCATATCAAATTGAACAAATCAATGATGAATTCGCGCGTAGAATAAAATCGATTACTGGAAAAGAATCAAAAATCGCTATAACGGTTCATGAACCGACGCTATCATTTGCCATTGAAATAAACACAGAAGGATACGTCGTAGATATCTATCAGAGTTCTATTAGAACCGTACTAGGATGGCCTGAATTACCACCCGGGGGAAAAACCGTTGATATACCCGAACCACAAAAAACTGATTATATCACCGACGTGATAAAACCCGATAATCCAATAAAAAATTATAAAGAATACAAGGAATTGATAGTTTTCACTGTAGTGAAAAAGTACAACAACCCAATATATCACGCAACTCGACAAGATATCATCGATGAAAATTTCACAGCAATGAATAATGATTTTTCGCTGCTGTTAATATCTCTTAAATCTGGCTCTCTTACCCGAGATGAATTTATCAGCGTCGTAGAAACATGCAATAAAATCATCGACGATATAGAAAAATTTAATTTACGAATTATTCAAGTTATATTAGGTGACAGTAATCCTATAACGAGAACAGAATTTGTGACAGTATATAATATACGCGAAGAAGACATTCCAACATTTAAACTACCAGGATATAACGTACCAGAACTAAAAAAACTTCTCAGTGATACCATCGATGTTGGTTTCAAAATAATTCATGATGCATGGAAAAAAACAGCATCATCGGAAATAAAAATCCTCAAACATAATAATGACCCAGACGGTGGCGGCAGACATATCGCTCCGTTCAACGTGAATATATCCTCGGTGATAGCGTTAAATTTAGTGTGTGACGTTATCGAAGGTAGTTATCAAATAAATCTTGAGCAATCAAATCAAGCTCAGCAAGGATATATTCTATACTCATTTGCACCAATAGCCCCTCCAGGATATTTAATTATTGAGTCCCCGGTTAATCCTGTCTATATGCGATGCCATAATGATTCGCAAACGAGAATTAATTTCAAACTCACTGACCAGTCCAATAATCTGATTGATCTACAAGATGAGGTGTTAGTGATTAGTCTGTTTGTAAAGTCCTAAGGACTTTCATCTTAGTGATTTTCATCGTAAAAAAATTATTAACCAGAACTGAAAATTTCAGCAGCAGAGAGGGTGATTGACAACGACGTTGTGACCAAAATTAATTAAAAAATCGTAAAAATCTCTGTTTTCATTTTTTAGTTAAAATGAGATTTCGTAGGGAAAGCTCGTTAAAATTTCAATAAATTTTTTGTCTAAAAACGTTGTAGGGTTTGCCTCTGAGACATTTTTTTTGGTTAAAATGAGATCGTAGGAAGGCTCGTTTTAAGATTTCAATCAAAATTTTGTCTAAAAACGTTGTAGGGTTCACCCCCTCTGCTGCTCAAGTTTTTTTTTTTTTATTGATTTTTGGTCATTTTGGTGGTGTTTTTGGTCATTTTTGTGTTTTTGGCTAATCCGTCGACATTATTTCATGAAATATGAGGATTTTTGAGAATGAAAACGCCAGGAATTCATTTAGAGAAAATCGATTTTGATTCGATTTATATCCTTGTGAGGCAAATTTGGTGGTGTTTTTCATCATGATCGTCGAATCTACGATGCTTTTTTCATTGATTTTGTACTGTGTTTGGCTAATCCGTCGACAAGATTTCATGAAAATCGATTTTCTCTAAATGAATTCCTGGGGATTTCATCCTAAAAATCTCCGATTTTCACATGAAAAAAATGCAACGCGTAGCTGTGTGTGAATTTTCACTTACAATTAACAATCGAGTATTAATTAATAATGGTAAATTAATCGCTAACGACTAGATTAGCACGGGAACGGTTAGCCTCAATTAAAAAATTTATCCGTATTCGGAACTCTGTTCGAGAGAAATTGCAAGCTAGACAGAGTTTACAGACAGACTTTATAACAGGAACCGAGTAATTATTTAAGCCAATAACCAGAGAAACTAAAGATGTAAAATCGGCCACTGAAAGAGCGATATGGGGAGATATCCCCGAGGAAGGGAAAGGAAAGAAGCGACTCTTCTTGGTGTGCTTGAAAAAATAGAAAAAAGATCCAAACAAAAAAAAAGAATCTATATAAAACACTTCCTGGTGATATAATAGCTGATGAAAAACAACAAGAACAGCAAGAACGACTTGAACAAGAAGAAATATAACGATTAGGCGATATTGATATTAGCTACCCACCACCTGAACCACTTGAAGAAATGGAACAAGAACAACTTGAAGAACATGAAGAAAAAACTTAAAAAGAGGGAGGAGACTATTTACCTGAAAAAATATTTACGACTGATGCGTTATATATAACTTTAAAAATCCCTAACGATCATGAATTATCTAAATTTGCTAGAGACAAGTTTGAAAAAGGGATAAGGAAACAATATATAAATGATGAATTTGACGACGCTATGAAAGACAAGGACACCTGGGCATCAAAAATATATTTAGCAAAAAACGGTGGAACTAGAATCACACAAAAGATGCATCCAAATTATGGTAATTATATGGCTATGGTAAAAGGTGTCACACAACCACCACCATCATATGCTCCTCCAGAAATAAAAATAAGAGCAGAAGTTGACCCTTGCACAGGGTGCAACTGGTACAACTAAAAAACCAAAGGAAATGGATTTTCTCAGAGTTGAACTCCAAGTAGATTTACAAAGGGGATTTCAGGTAGTTGTTTAGTTAGTTGTCCTAGTAATATTCTTGGGGATATAACACGATTAGAGGTAGGAGGGAAACGAGCTGTAAATAACTCACCGGAAATAATTAATGAAGCAGGTGATATCTGCAGGCGGTTATTTCAAGGCGGCATAATGGATATTGATGTATATCGAGAGTTTGTTGACGAGTTAGTGGACGGTTATCATAGTGACTAATCACCACATTAGATAAATGACATTTAAATAAGATGATCATACACTACAACCACGATAAACCAACTATGGTCTATGTAGTAAACCCACGGATGCCAGTTTACAAAGAGTACTATGGTGACGGTCTTGGCAATACAATTGCAGGGTTATTTGCAGGAATGGCTCCAAAAGTAGCGAAATAATACTGCAAACATGATAGCAGGAAGCGGCTTGAAACCACGACGAAAACCACGATATAGATCGAAGAATATATAATAAAATGTTCAAACGGACATCAGATCCAGCCTTAGATATGGAAGGCCCAGTGCGCAAAGATGATTCTGTACGCGATTATCAGTTCTTTTCCTATCATGCAGTACAACCGGATCTTTGATCAAGAATCGAACTTCAAGTCCAGGATAGCAGCAAATACCTTCTACCATGTGAAGGATTTATCGAAGTAGAAGGAGAACTCGTAACTAATGATGCTGCTCATGATGATCCACCATATGACAATAACCCAACCATCCGAGTTGGTTTTGCTAATAATGGTATCATGGCGTTATTCGAAAGCACTAGATATATGACTGATGGATGATAAATTGAATCCATTGAGCGTGATGTTGATGTTGCCACAACAATAATAGGGTTAGCAAGATATTATGATGATTATACAAGATCAGAGGGTCCATCTATAATGTTTTCTAAGGATATAACTGATAACGCTGAAGACATCCATTATTCTAGAGTAAAGGCAGCAAATGCTGCTGCTGTTAATCCAGAACCAGCCGGATATGTAAGACCAGCTGATACTTGTGATGTCATAACTAATATTACTAGCTACAGCATGGGGTTTGCAACACGAGTAGCAACGTTAGATGGAGAGCGTCGACGATTTTCATGTGCGATTCCACTGCATCATATTTTCGGATTCTGTAGAAATGTTAGAAAAGTTATCTATGGAGCGAAGCATACAGTAGCACTCGTGCGAAAGGGTAATGATAATGATGCAATCTGGCGTGCTGATGGTGTTACTGATGGTAAAGTCATTTTAACAATAACATTGTAGATGCCAGTAACGACTCCATCAATCATAACAGAAGAGCGATTGCTATCATTTATGGGTCATGGAGGAGAATCATTGCTAAGTTGACTAACAACAACAACGGATACCATGGATTCTAATATTGATGTTACATTTACATGGCACCTGGCATCAAAACATGGTGTTTCAGCTCCAGGTCATATATTTGTTGCGCTACAGAATACTGCGCGATTAAACAATCAAGAACAAAGTCATATGATATTTGATCAGAGAGGTGTTAATGAAGTCTCGCTGAGAATAAACGGATAACAGGAACCATCCGAGGATATACAACTGGATTTACACCAGTAACCATATTGCACGCGTGTATCATCGTCTGTTGTCATATATGGGACGCGATCAAAATGTCGATACTGGTCTGCAAATATCACAGTTCGATTTTAAAAATCAATAACCGATTTATTACTTTTCACTGGAACATCTTAATTTAACAAGACAATTCGTCGTTGATATACACTTTAGAGCTCGTGTAGCCCGTCCTGATGGTATTGCTAATTATAGAGCAGTTGCTGTCATTCTCAGTGATAAATCAATGCTACTCGAAGGTGTTGGTGGACGAATGAGAGTAATCGATGCACCAGTGGAAAATATGTAATATTTTCAAAAATATGTAATATGTAGCAATTAGATCAATCTGTCATTCAAACTACTAGTAGTTTTAATAAGATGTCATGTAGTCATATTAGTGTTATGTTAACTCCTGGTCAGATGTCTGGTGGTCAGAATAAATTATCGCTGACAACACGTCAAATAAAACACTTTAATGATGCTTTTAAAGATAAAAAGGGTGTTCAGATTACATTCTAAGCGACCGCGATCAAACATTAATAAAATCAGGTGGTATATTCTCACTTCTCGCTGCGATTCCAGCATTAATTGCAGCTGGTAAAGGCGCCGCGTTTGGAGCTGCTGGGGCTCTTGGTGCAAAAGCAGTACACAGTATTGCTCAATCATATGAACCCAAAAAATGGCGGGATACAAAAAAATGAAGGGTCTAAGATTACCAGGAACCCCGCATTCATGGTACAAGGAAAGAGGTCTCAGCATCCCAGGAACAGTTTATTAACAACAATAGTTCTAATGTCAAATTTTGATTTACTCGATGCTGATAAAAAAACAAGCGATAAGAAATTTCAGAGGTGTTTTAATGCGAGATCAGTTTGCGGCACAACCACACAGCGTTGAAACTGGTATCATTAATCTCGATAACAACAACAAACCCGGAACCCACTGGGTTGCATACGCGATTGATCCGCGCGCAATTGTTTATTTCGATTCATATGGGTTTATTTAGAATTTATGCGTTCTATAATGCGCTTAAAAACTCCTATCTGGTATTCCACGCTACCAATACAGGAAATGATTGACCCACCAATATGCGGCATAGAAGTATTAAATGTGCTCAACGCTTTTTCATCATCTGGAAAACCACCTCATCAAGTCGTAAATGAATATACCAGTAGTCGCTTTTTAGAGAGAGAAAGTAATATAAAATAAGCATGTTTGATGATACTTTGAAACATGGATCATTGAAACCCATGGATGAAAAATCCGATTTTAAATCTCGCTGATATATCACCAAAACCCATAGTTAAAAGGTCCAATCTTAATCTCGCTGACATGTCACTGGAACTGATAATTGAAATGTCATATTTTAATCTCGCTGACATAGTAAATAAACTCCCCATAAAATATTTCAGAGGTATATTCAGGGAGAATCAGTTGCCGGTACAACCAAAAATCTTTGAAACCGGTATAATTGTTCGCAGTGATGAAAGAAACACTGGAACATATTCGAAAGGTTAAGTGATACATCCACAATTTGTCATTAATTTTGACCCGCATGGACTCCCTCCTTGGAAAGGAAGAGGATGATTTATTGAGAATATATCCAAGTTGGATTCTTCAGTTCCTGTTTGGTATTCAAAGTTGCCCATACTGGGATTATTTGAAAACTCGTGTGGGGCGAAATTCCTTGAAATTTTAATGGAGGTTTCAACATCATCTGAATTGCCTTATAAAGTCGCCATCGAATACGCGATAATAAATTACTTAAGGAGAAGAACATAATATAACATGATTGATATTTGGGGGAGATCTTTATCAAGCCTGAAAAAAACCGATACCGATTGCTCTGCGGAAATATCTGCAACCGGTGATATAAAAAAGTAATCGAAGATGAAATAGCTGAGATGTTAAACCTCGCAAGTGTTGATCCCAATGAAATAGTTGTATTTCAAGATCGTCAGGGTAAATTGAAAAGATTTAATATTTCCCTTGATGATATTTTAGTTTAAAAACGCGACGCAGTAGAAGATACTATCGCGTTGTTTTCTGATCAGGGTAAACTCAAACCGGGTGTACTTGTTTTACCTATTGTGGAAAGAATTAACAATTAACAATTTAGAACCATTACAAAAACTATGCGATGAATACGACGACCATACAACTAAATTCGATCAGTTTTCTGAATTACAAAGTAATATAATTGACAATATTGACAAACCTCTATTAGATCTCTTTGGAAATCCATCGGTCACCACACCGAAACTCACGGAGATAAAAACTTCTATGTTGGAACTAGCAACACTTCAAGTCAAATATGAAGAACATGTTGAGAAATTTTCAAGTTTTCTTAAAAATATCATTGATAAATTTTTTACAACCATGATAGATAAAAGTGACATAAAACTCCCTGATATTGAACAATCTTTCAATGAGATGACATACACCATCGAGGCAATCGAAGATGATTTACCGAGGATGATGGCAATCATTGAAAAAACAAAAATTCCTCATGAAAGAACCAACAACGTAGTATACACGATTCAACACGGATCATTTGCGTGGACACCATCCACTAACATATTAAATATCCACGCGACCGTCAAAGGTATTTATCGATTAACACTAGTGACACCGACTCAATTTAATATTTCATCAACGAGTTCATCTGGGATCAACAATACGATATCAACGATCAACGACAAAAAACAACTGAAGAATTCACAATAACATCCAGTGATAATAATTTGGCTACGGATTCAGTAACATAGTATGTGAAATTCGTAGCAGATTTAAGTAAACAACTAAATTAAATTCACCAGTGAATTAAAAATAAAATGTTATCACAGCAATATCACTATGATCAAGTCAGAGAATTTCAAACTAAACTCAAAACACTCAGTGAGGAGTACCAAACAAAAATAAAAAAATACCGACGAAGAATCACTGCAGTTGATGTTACTGTATACTCGGTGAGTGGTGTAATCACCGGAGCCGGTATAATACTCTCCCCGGTGACAATGGCTGCTCCGATAGGTGTTTCAATTTGTATATCATCGGCGAGAACAATCGCGGAAATTATTTCGATCATAACAAAAAAAAAATATCATCGTGTAGCCAGTGTAAACTGCAAGATTATGTAATCAAGTTCCATGTTGTGTCCACTGCATACTCCCAAATATCCTCGATAATATCGTCGTCACTCGATGACACATTAATATCAGATAGTGTGTTCTCAGCGATGGTACGTGTTTATGATTCCCAAATGTCAAAATTAGAAAAACAACATGAGTATGATAACAATGGCGACACCGCAAGAACTACTTCAACAAATAGAGGAAAATACCAACCCGGTGAAAACAAGTATGATAACCTCAACGAATCCTGAATTCAGTGTGAATTTCCCTACTCCGATTCCCGTGAACGAGATAGCATTAGCAAAATTACGAGAGTATCACAGTTGGCGTAACATTAGGTCGATATCATTTGGTGGTCAACAACCAAATAATTCCTTGGTGTTTGCGAGAAAGAATAAATCCGATGGTACTCCAGGCTGGAACATTGTTTCGTTAGCATCTGGGCCCTACCAAATCGAACAAATCAATAACGAATTACAACGCAGAATAAAATCGATTACTTGACAAGAATCGAAAATCGTTATAACAGTTCACGAGCCGACGTTATCATCCGCAATTGAAATAAACTCGTCCGGGTATGCCGTTGATATCTATCAGAGTTCTATAAGGACAATATTGGGATAGCCTGAAAACCCACCTCAGGCATCTTATCAAATACCCGAACCAAAAAAGATTGACTATGTCACGGAATTACAATCATATCATGAAATCAACCCATCATATCGAGATGATTTATCGGATATAAAAAATACAAGATTAACTGATAGATTCATATTCATCGATAACAATAACATGCAATGGGATTTTGTTTTTGAGAAAAAATTGATTCATTTATTACTATTACATTTACGCTAACTAACATCATTGATTATTTGAAAGAGATTAATCAATGAGATAGAACACAACTAGAAAAACTACGACGGAGCTTCCAAGAGCAACTCTTTGATATAACAATGCCACGTGATGAGATCATAAAATGTGTTAGGATATTAAATCACCTTGTATCTGACATGGAATTTATCAACAAACGAATAATTCAAGTAGTAATTAATGATTAGAACGGAGATAAACAAAAATTCCTAACAGGTTACAATATCAAAGAAACTGATTTACCCGATTTCACGTTTCTTGGGTATAACGCAAATGAAATAAAAAATATCTGTTAATGATCTTATTAAAAAAAAAAATTCTCTGATACTCGCCGAATGGAAGAAAATAACACAACAACAAACAACTATCATCAAATATAATAATGACCCAGACGATGGTAGGCATATCGCTCCTCAAAACGTCAATATATCCTCGGTGATTGCATTGAATTTAGTATCTGATGTTATCGAAAAAAGTTATCAAATAAATCTCGAAAGATCAAGTCAAGCCCACCAGGAATATATTTTATATTCATTTGCACCAACAGCTCCATCCGGATTTTTAGTAATTGAGGATCCAACTAATCAGGTCTATATGCGATGTCATAATAATTATCTAAGGAGAATCAACTTTAAACTCACTGACCAATCCAATAATCTGATTGATTTACGAGGTGAGGTTTTACAAACGAAAAGGATTTTCATCGTGAAAATCTTTTACGATTTGAACAAGGATTGTTAAATCCATAGCAGCAGAGGGGCTCTACAATGATTTTGGAGTCTTTTTTATTCTGGTTTGCCAAGTTGACGCTTCTATCAAGGATTTACGAGGAAGCCTCGGTTTGCCAAATGGACGCTTCTAATAGTTGTCGGATTCGCCCCTTCTTCTGCTGTTTACTATAAATTCCCAGGATGGTGTGTGCCCGAAATAAAGAAATCACTACAAGATCTCATCGACGAATTATTTCCACAGATTCACGCGCTATAGTTTAAATTTAATCCGCATGTGGAGATTTTACAGTCGAATAATTCAGTGTACAAAAACAACAAACACAGATCACCCGGCAATGTTGTCATATCGTCCACGATTGCTATACAGGTTATTTGTAATGCAGTGTTAGGTAGTTATTCCATTGACACAGCAACGTCAACAAGGGCTGATCTCGGTTATATCTTATATGCGTTGTCCCCAAATGTCTCCCCGGGAATCGTGATGAATCCACATCATTTAATATACTTGGAAACCACCAACAATCTTATATCAAGAATTAATTTTAGAATAGTCGACCAGAACTTTTCTTTGCTTGATCTCCGATGGGAACAATTACAAATGACCTTAGATGTAAAATCCTGTTTTAGAAAATGGTAGATTTTTACAATAATATGTATCATTATACTCGAATAGTTATTTACGAGAAACATAAACTTGAAAACGCCATCAGGGAAATTTTCAATGGGATTAATATCGGAATCAATCAAGATAATTTCCACGTTGAACTAATTATGATAACTTTTTATTGACGGAATCGCAGGATACTATAAGGACGATTAGTTATAATTGTGATAAAATAATGCAATATGTCCATTCATGTCTACGTGTGGATAAACTTTTAAGAATAAAGAGCGGGTAAATTGCTTTCCATGTAAAATTCTTTGATTGGAAAATAGTTGATTTTCTCTAAGTGAGTAAATAAGAAGCCGTCAACTCTTTGACCCGACGGGTATAAACAGGAATATTTGTCAATTTTTGATGATTTTTGTCAATTTCTGATGATTTGTTCGTTTTTTTAAACTTGAGAATCAAAAAATGCTTTTTAATGAGAAAAAACTCTAATTGATAAAATTAGAGAGCGTCAACCATTTGACCCTATTTTTTTATCTTACCGGCAGGGAAAAATGACTAAAAAATACCCCCAAAAATGTTTAAAAATCTAAAAAAATGACTAAAAATCTAGAAAAATGACTAAAAATCTAGAAAAATGACTAAAATGACCAAAAATGACCAAAATGTAAAATATTTCAGCAGTTAATAAATAAAATAAAATCCGTAGATTGCTCAACCACTTGATAATTACTTCCGTGTAGTAATCAAACACCAGTAACGAAGTCGCCATTAATTCACATCTGACCGGGCCCTAGAGGTACTACGAAACATAGTCTCCAAGAGGAGATCTAATTCGCTCAATAGCGGATTAGAACTCCAAGAAAATATGCTTAGTGAATGGACGTCACATGATATATACAATTATTTACATATTTGATATATAGGACAGCACAAGACAATACAACATATAACAATGGATTATACAATGACAATGGTATGGTATTTACAACGAATGATAGGATGACAATGGTATGATGATAGGATGACAATGACGGGACGGGTCTACACTCAAATTCAAACCAATTATACAACCCACAAAATTATCCCAGGTTGTATGAATACAAAAGGCATTCACACACCGTGTGATAGTGTGTGACGTATGATTGGTTTCATATTTTAATTTTCGCTAAAGCCCCAATAATATAATAGACGGCATGATATATAAGCCGGTTAATACATGAAAGCCAATAAAGTGGTGTGTGATCAATATATCTTTCGTGTAATTAATAATGACAATATAATAAAAAAATATCTATAAAAAAGACCGAATACTTGAAAAAGAAGAAGAATAAAACTGTTTGTAAATACTGCGTATACGATTCCTTTCCTCACAAAACAGATAATTGATTATCTCCATTGACATCAGTTGACACAGTGTTTAAAAAAAAACCATTGACATCTGTAACTCTTTCATAAACCGACACATACCCGCAGATTTTATTCCCCGTAATGCTATATAGAAAACAGAATTCAGATATATATAAACTGAATTTCTTGTCCAGTCCTTTTGGAAATCGCTGACTGATAAATACCTTCAGTGACATATCGTACTAAGGGTTCGCAAATATCGAAATATTTTCCGGCTTCATTCATTGATTTGAATACTATTTGGTCGTTATTTTCTGTATTAAATGATTTTACAGGTCTCTTCCCAATTGATTTATAAGTAACAGTTTTCCAGATGCAGGATTCTCACTTTGTGTAACAACTCTTAAATTATCTAAAGAATTGTTCTTAGGATTGGAATCAATCAATAACAAAACCATCCTTGATCAATCCATTAAACACCTCGTGAACAAATCTGTGATCAAAATATTTTTTCCCTCCAGCAGTAAACATCAAATACCCCATATCATTGTCCGTCCCTAATGGTATCTTCAGGCTGCGGTGTCTGACAATACCGTCAAGAGACGCTTCATAATTACTGATCACGGGATGCGGTTGAAATTCTTGGTTCATTCATATACTATAATACTATTTGTCTAATTCATTTTTTGGTTTAATTATTACTTGAGAATCTATAAATATGGTCTTGAGATGTTCTTATGATTTTATCCTTGACACTGTCAAGGACAGAGTCAGGGTCCTTGATGGAGATTTTGATGGAGTCCTTGACTCGTTTATCATAATAGCGCTTCAACTCTCTGTATCGCTTTCCACCACAATTGAGACACAATTGCAATTTTCCTCTCACGCCTACCCCACATCGGATACAAGCTTCCACGATGTACACTTTGTAAATGATACCCACAAAATTCATTTCTGCTTGATTTGATACAAGCGGTTACTGATCCTATCATCAACCATTTGCAATAATTCCTTATATAATAAATTCTTTATTTAAATACTTGTTTTAATTATAATATGGAGGAGTTAGAGAGATTATCAAAGATTACGCCTTGGAAAAATGCTAAATTCAATCTCGATAAAGTCTCAACTGATACAGCAAAGGGTCTAATAACTGATAGAAGTATGATAATCAGAATCTGTGATGGTGTTAATGGATTCAAGCTCGATGGAGCATCTCACTGGTGGTCAACATTTCGAATTGATGGTAGTGTTGATTCTACCATGAACGACGAAAGAGCAACAGTGATAATCTCACATCTTGACTAGAAAAAGTATTTTTTTGAGTGAAATTTATTATCCGTTCAGAAACAGAAAATTGGATTATTCGAGACAAAATTGAACAAATTTTGAATGATAAGAGAACTGTCAATGTGAATCATGATTTCAAACCAGGAATTCTGACTGGAATTGACGCACCGTATTACGAGAGGTAATATCCTATAACAGCAGTTGTTTATGAAATCAATCTGATAAATGATAAACCGAGTATTGAAAAATTAAAACCAATGAAACTGTCATCGTTGAATTGTGTAGCAGAGCGAATAATAGAACACTTCACAAATGAGTTGCGTGGAAACAAATTGACGGATCTAAGACGCAAAAAAATGAATGGGGACTAACAGTAAAGAAAAATGGAGCAACGATTCAAAATGTGGAAGAACTAGAACGAAGACTAAAATTTCCAATATCAGTAACGACGATAACAGGAGAGGTATTGTATGAACCGAAATATAAATCGAGAGGATCTCCAATCAAAATTTTTGATCATAACGAACACGCATGGACACCTGTAGTATCAATATTTCTGCGAGATAGAACAATAAAATATCTACCCGCGGAGTCTCCCCAGAATTCTCTGAAAAGAAATTATTTGATCTTATTTACGAGTTAAGTAAAAAAGATCCTGTGTCAGTATGATTACTTCACAGTTTTGAAAACGAAGAGGGTAAATTCGATCAAATTGTAAGACCCAACGGCGAATTATACTTTATGAAAGCCCTCCACAACGAGATGAACGATTGGCTAGTGGTTTTTCAACAGAAGACGAAAAACAATTATTAACAAATTGTTTTACAATTCCGTCACTTGCAGCTCTTTTTGCGAGAAAGAAAAACATGTGGAAATCAACATGCGCAGAATTTCTATCAGATTTCAAATCAAGCTGCATCGAGTACAACCATGGTGGATTATGGAATTCAAAATACGATCCTGAAAGTATTATTTCGGTTGATATGGTTGCGTGTTATCCTGGGAGTTTTCTCGGGTATGGAGAATGTGATGAGTACTTTAAAAGATTTGGACATCCCACACATGAGATGATCCGTGTTGCGATTAATGGACCACTGCCTGATTTTGATCCCACCGTATTCGCTCGTGTGGTATCATTTGAAACCGCTGAAGAACTTCATCCGTGCTGTTATGTTTGGATTGGTAGAAACATATCTGAAAATCACTGGATGACAATAGTGTTATTACGGTATATGATTGATTCTAAAATGCTGATATCGCTGATTTTTAGTGAAGCAATTATATCATATCGAGCGCAGACTAAGGTCTGATTACCACAACCAGATAGTCTAGATAGTATGAACAGCAAAAATAGAAAACAATTCCCCGATCTCAACGAAGAATATATCGTGAAATGGTCCAAACAGATCTTTAAAGTTAGAAAAAAAGAAGCAAAAGATCTTGGTAGAAGAATAATTGGTAAATTCACTCAGGGTGGAAATAAATACGACATTAAACAATATTCTTCACGGTTGATTATAGATCGCGTTGAATACGATTTTATAATCACGGATGTAACATCTAAAGGTATATATGTAAATCGTAAAGACGCTTTATTCTCCGATGGAACAAAATTCTGTACAATTGTTACTTATAATGACGGATTTAATCTTCAATATACACATTTTAGGGCGTCTGTGCTGGCTTATGCTTATACTAATTTGTTCTCAATGATAAATAGATTTCCTGACACCACCGTTAGAGTCGCCACTGATTCATTTTATATAGACGTGAAACATAGAGAATTAGTGGCCGAATTCATTAATTCCGACGAGAATTGGGATGTCATGGAGAATTAAAAAGGAAATACCGTGAGATTATTCCAAATCAGCAGATGTTACGATTGAAAACAATGACTTGAAAAATAATCAGGTACTTAAACGGCTGTGGTGGGTCAGGAAAGACGAATCATGTGATAGAATTATTTTGAGGGAAATCAAACTTGACTGTGCTAACACCGACATACAGACTTGGAAAAGAGATGAAACAGCGAGAAATTAATGCTTGCACTTATCATAGTTTTTTTCGATGGAAAGGTGATGACTGGACTCCTCATCGAATGGGCGAGAAATTTATTCCTGAAATCCTGATTTCGGTTGAGATATGCACAGTGTCGTTAGATATATTAAAAAAATCGAGTGATTATTGCAAGCAAATACAAAAGTGATAAGGTGTGGCGATCACTATCAACCACCACTATTTGTCGTTTTGTCTTCTCATAATTGGCTAAAGAATTTTGTAGACCATTATGAAGAAATTAATACCAATCATAGAGCACTTGATAATGAATTACGTTCAAGAAACTAATCAAATTACAACCGGATTGAATCCAATGTGAAATAGCATGTGAAATAATTTCGGAAACACCATTAAATGATTTCTGGGAAGCGTGGAAACTAAATGATTTGATAGTTGCAAGTAGAAAGATAGTCAGAGATACACTTCAGATGAAGTTATTTAACACGCATAAAGAAAAATTTGCAACAGTTCCAGTGCCGCTGTGTTATAGACCCAAGGATACACGAAGACAAAATATCAAAGTTGATATTCCAGGCCTGACAGAGAAGCAGATTTTGGTGTTAAATGATGTTGTGTTGGTTGATATCAGTGTTGTCGAAGATGCATTGCGCGCTGATAAATCCCAATGGATGCTCGGTTACGCGGCGACAATACATTCTTCACAGGGATTGATTATATCCGATACAATTGTTTGAATCATAGATAATCACATCGAGTGGTCGAATTTAGTGTATCTTGCGGTATCCAGAGTTCAAAGATTAAATCAACTTCGAAGAGTTGTTTTAGATTATAATGACACTACAATAAGTGATATTGTCAGCGATGATATAATGAGAAAAAAAATATCTGGTTATAAACAGCAGGATAAAAAAATAACATAAAATTTGACATTGATGCCGAATTTAAAATCACACTGAAACAGCAACAAAATGAACACTGCGCAAGTTGCAATTGTATAATGCGTTGGTGTAGGTCGGATAAAGATCCTCGCTAATTTACCGTAGACAGAAAAGATAGCAGTATTGGTCAAATCAGAGATAATGTGATGCTAACTTGTCTTGAGTGCAACAGCCGAAGAGGTGCTAGTTAGGATCACGCGGTGGTAATTGATTATCCTCGGGTATCACTTGTAGTTGTTCACGAGTAAATCCTCGGTGAGAAGCGGTTGAATCCAACCTTTAGACTGGCGGTCTACACGTAGATTTTGTTATACTAGATATTTTATGTGCAGTAACACTCCAAATAGGATCAATAGCTCTTTTTTGCCACCTTCGAGCTCTCCTAGTTCATATAAATACGTAACAGTGACAATGCCGAGTATTGGTTGTTTTGAAAAATCATTTTGTGGTTTTACGGGTCTATATTTTGTTTAATAGCGTTGTTAGGTTTCATGTTGATTACGCCCGGTAATCTCTTGACCCATTCACGAGATCGTTTATCCTGAATAAATTCCTTCGCGTATTGATATCCAAATAACCGCTTAGCAAGTGTCCGATTAAACCGTTCAACAATTGCCTGATCGCGATGTAATGCTGTGTGTCCTCGACTGATGGTCACATTATGATGCTTCATTGTTGATAACACTACACCCTGAAATTCCTTGCCAGGATCAACTTGTAATAGATTTGGCCAGTGCAGAGGACCTAGTCGATAAATCCTTTCAAACGCAGAAGCCACTTCAGTTGATGACTTTGTCTTTAGAGGTTGTGCTTGTTTGTATGGACTCGCAACATTAACTACGGTTAGCGCATATTTGTAAACACCATCATGCGGAAAATAATATATCAGCTTGATGAACCTCATTAGGAGTGCTAACATCAAAATGCGAGAAGTTAATTTGCTTAGGCGGTGGTAGATAAATTTGCCATATCGCCTGTTTGGATAACCAATCCGCTGCTGTATTTTTCACCTTTGCGGCGCTAGCGAGTTTACTGATTGCTGCTTTACCCCTTCAGTATCCTCTTGGAGAATAATAAAAAGATTCCATGTTGCTATTAATTACCAGCACCCATCATTAATTTACCTTTCTTCGCCGATTTTATCAACCATGAAGCCAACTTTTCTTTGAAGGATTTATCAGTGATATGATTCAACGCATGAATTAATTTCACATCTGCGAGATGACGTTTTAAATCACCGCTCCGGTAAGCTATATCATGTATCCGACACGCTTCGTCAATTGCATTTATCGGATTTTCTCCCGGGTTAAGATTACTCTTGACAATCAAGTCTGATATCTAATCGTGTTCCCGGTCCACAATAACTATAATCTGGAAGGTGTTTTTCACCTGAATACTTTGCGTCTTTTTTATTCTGGTTTGCAAAATTGACATTTCTATAAAGGATCTTGGAGGAAGCCTCAGTTTGCCAACTTGACGCCTCTACAAAGTTGGTCTGCTCTCTGTCTTAATATGGGTATGATATAAATGACAACGTCCGGTCCCATTACACATGGAAACCATTTAATTTAATAAACGCCAGAATTAGATGTAGGTAACTTTGTAGATAATTTTGTAATAAGACCAACTGTTCTACTTAATAACATCTTCCCTATCAATGTTTACTATTAACACAGTGTGATGGTTGTGTGCAGATATAATATTCTTGTCCCAGAATAAAAGTCGTGTATCATGTATATTGCCACCTAAATCCAACTGAACACCCCTCAATAATATATCTCTAGCTACCTAATTAGTGGGATTTGTCAGTAAAGACTGCCTGATCATTTTAACATTTACTTTTGTTTTGTCCATGCCCTACGTGAATTTAATATATCATTGTTTCAAATTTATTGTTAGAGGCTGAATCGCTAAACCTCTTTCAAAGGTGTCTATGCCATGGGGATTGATAGGAAGTTTACTTCGTGAAGCGTTAAATGAGGCAAGGTAATTTTACAAGGTAGACGCAAATAAGGTGTGTTCACCACCACGATGTATACACTAATGCAAGTTGGTGCAGAAATAAATAGAATATGATCCTCTGTAACGGAAAATTATACATTTAACTCTAATAGTTTTTACTGTGTATCAAAGAGGTTGTTTAGTATTTGTAGAAACATGCCGGCTATACTTGGCAATCTCGGTGTTGTTGCTATTGTTTGGCTCCGTATTTCGCTCAGTTTCTCTGGCACCTTTTTTTGTAGTCATGCTATTTCATAAGTTAGATTTGGAAGCAATACAACTTCAAAATACAAATATATTATTTCTCACAGAATTGAAGATTTCCATATTTACTGCATGTACTACTGCTAACATTACATTATTTATATTTGTCGTTGCTCTACCTCTTAGTATTAGAATCGTGAAGCAAATATTGTGTTGATGACGTGGTGTATATTTGATGCACGTGCCGCTGAGATAGTGCAACCGATTGAAAAATAGTGCTGTTACTTGGTGTTTCCGAGCAGTTAAGTCATTCTAAATAGACGATCCACTTCAAAAATTGTACATCACACACACACACACACACACACACACACACACACACATATATATATATATATATATATATATATATATATATATATATATATATATATATATATATATATATATATATATATATATATATATATATATATACATGCGAGATAATTAGAGTATTTAAACAGCGTAACGAGAATGAACATGTCCTAGTATCAACATCTGCACATTGACGTATAAGATAGCCTTAAGTGTAAAGTCCATCTACTCATGTATTGTAAATACGCAAGTCTGTAACGGATGTTGGAAAGTACTTATATAGTTCTCAATGACATCCGCTTATTTAACGGACATTTCGTAAGATTATACTTTTGGACAGATACAACTTTCGATTTCTAGATGAATTCATATATACCGGATCACAGCTGACAGTATGAAGCAGGCACGTATGTACACAGATCTAATTGTATTTGTATTATTGGATGTGATCATCTGTTGTAGGGCTATTATTGGTAAGATGATTATGCTTCAAAGGTTGGGTGAGTGTTGAATATCATGTATAGTTAAAATGTTAGATTACTTTTCTTTAAAAGAATTGTGAATGATATGTGGGGGCAGAATCTGCTTTATGGAATTATTAATATGTATGAGCGATACTTATCATTATCAATCTGTAATGAATCGTGTATTACCAATAGTCCTAACGTTTGAAAAAGAGGTATTTTGAGTCGTGGAGGTATATTTATATTCAGTATCTCTTGCTCAAATCCAAATATCCAGTCTGTAGTTGTATGTATTGGATGACAAAGTATTTGCGCTGTCCCAGCATGAGACCATTACCCCTGTAGTATTTGTGTCCAGCATCTTCTTCTTGTTTTATGTGTAACTTTACACCACCTTTTTAAATAAAATTATTACGATTGTCATACTAGAAACTAGTTGTGTAACATGTATTCAGAATGATTCCAGATAACGATAACAATCATATTGATCACATGATATTTAGAAGTAACAATGACGTTCCTGTCAAAGTCTATTCTACCACCCCACTAATTATCTTCTTGGAATCAATACATTACTGAAAAGCAATATATTGAGGTTAAACGAACAAGTCTCATAAAATTATACACGTGATCAACTTGTTTAACATTTGACATTTCAATATTTGTATTTACCACTTATAAACTGATTAACTTCAGCACATATGATATAGATGTTACAGGCGTGCAAAAATGAAGAGCACAATCGCTATTGGGCCGAACGTGGTCCAAAAATATCCCGAGATAGGATGGATTGACTTCCAATACAGATTTGACCGCTAGTTCAAGTTTCATTTATAAGGAATACTTCATCCGGATCAATATCTGTCAAATCTTTGGTTAGACTGTGACCCACAAGATAACACTCCTTTTCTCATAAAGAGACACCTCAATGGATTAATGTTTACCAAGCCGGACACCCGACCAAAAAAGTTGAGTTCGTCTGCAGTGTTGTCTCGCTCTGATTTACTTTACAACAGATGACGTGACATGACAGCATGTTAACCTCAGACAAACATGCATTGTTTGGCGCAGTAATATGCTGCAGTTTGAGTGGTATGTTTATTAGAAATGAATTGTGTTATTGTAAAAAATGTAAAAGTACAAAGTTACATAAATTCTACTGCAGTAGACAGTATTTATGCTTGTAGTTCAAGTTCTTAAAGTGTTTTACTACAGTAAAAAATACAAATCAATTTCAAAACTGCTCGAGAACTTATTCATGAAAACCAAAATTCGCTGCAAAAGATGCTAATGTTTTAGTAAATAATCTTATATTTATCTTTTTATCTGGCTTGCATTTATGCTGCTTTGGAAGTAAATTAATTAAAAATGGATAACAAAATCTTTATTAATTATTGTATAGACGTATAATGTCGTATAGATTAATTTTAAAGTTATACTGTGTTTGTGAGACGGAATTTTGAATATTGATGTCTGTTGATGTGAATATAAAAATCGGTGCTTTATATATATCGGACGATATTTATCTGAAACCATTGGTTTGTCATTTATTTAATTACGTGTCTATATCCCCATCCCTCCTTCAGCCTCATGAGAATGTAACATTCAAGTGTTTGAAATATCAAGGCGATAAACTATTTCTTTGGACAACCGAACATTAAAATGTAAATTTTGAAACTTTAAAATATTTCTGTCTGGGGTTCAGTCAATACTACAATACTACACAATGCAAAATAATAATATACAGCAAAAGACAAAATTTGCCGGGTTCTTCTCCCATATTCTAGAAACGTTTATTTTTACACATATTTTTCCATTTTAGTTTTATTTGTTTTATTCAAGCCTTCGACGGCAAGTACTTTCTACATACGTTTATGCAAACAAACATGTAATTACCATCGATAGCTTCCATATTCAACACTTTATCAGTCTGTCTATGTTTCAAAAAAGGAATAAATCTGTATTCTTCATTTTGGCAAACTGAATATCGACTGTCAGAATTAGGAGGTTCGTACTGACTTATTTTCACCCGTTTTGAAATATACAAATCATTGCAAAATGTGTACATACATATCGTAATCAATTTATTATTGCCACAATCAGTTTGTCGGAGAAAAATGTCGAACGAAAGCAGTGCGTGGACTTGCGTCTTATTTACGTTAGATGATTGGTTAATTAATCAGCATGCTTGACACGTGGCGATATGTCAATTGTATCAGTATGATATAACCACATTAGACCACTCGGCTACTTGGGGTCCCGCTAATTACAAAGTAATAAAGAAACTAATCAATTAGTGTTTCTACGTTTCAAAACATAATCCGACAGGTTTGTTTAGCGTAGTACCAATGTATATCTTTATGATTGTTCTGTTTTTACATTGTTAAGATGGCTATGCAGATTTATCATTTCAAAAGCATTTTACTACCTAGTTTACAAATTATAATCTGGTATGCATTATCTCTGTCCAGACAATACTAACAACCAGAAAATGTTTAAATTCAAAGAAATATGTTACATCGATATGGACAAAGACTGCAACAATCGATGTTGATTTAATTACCGCAAAATGTTGCCTAAAATTAAGTTGATTTATACTGACGTTGATCTTATGGAGTTGTGATGCAAATAATTTAAAGCATGTGGTAGGAGGAATTTTTTTTTCTACGGTGAACAAATCATGCAACTAATACTTTTCTTTCGCATATATTTTACGTTAACTTGTTTACATTTATTAGCGATGAACAAGGTGAACTGGGTGAATACCAACGCAGTCTATGGCTTGATAATTAGGTATCTTAATTGAATGTACACCTACTTTGGACTGTATTATTGTAATCCAGAAAATGTTTGTTGGCACAGTATACTTACATGCGATTAAATACACATACAAACTTTTAGCGTAGGATTTAATTTGTATTTCTACTAAAGGTTATTCAGAATTTATATTATTAGGACTTGTTTTTGTAGTTCTAGTATATTTTGGGATTTTTTTCGCAATACAGGGACATGGTGTAACCTTCTAAATGTATGTGAGCTTGCCCTGGAAATGAAATTCGGGTGAGCACATTACACTGTTACGAATTTGGCACTGGTATGGTTAAAAAAAATCGAAGCTACAGGTTTCGGAAGGATATTTTGCTGTAATGGGGATACAGTAAAAACATTATTTGGCCAAATTATTACACCTTTAATCTACAAAAGGAGCTGGACATTATGGACTTATACTACAGTATGTTAGAAAATTGAAGTATAGACTTGTTAACAACATAAACGGAAACCCAAGAAAATAAAAATGAAAGAATTGCAATTATTGAAAATCTGCAATTTTATATTGCATA
The DNA here is from genome assembly GCA_029339505.1 of Unio delphinus. Classification (NCBI taxonomy): domain Eukaryota; kingdom Metazoa; phylum Mollusca; class Bivalvia; order Unionida; family Unionidae; genus Unio; species Unio delphinus. Next base: position 11,590,609 of record JAQISU010000018.1, on the reverse strand, counting down.
TACAATAATTTACTTTAGAAAAAAAATTAAGAAGTAAATTTTAATCTGGCAAATTTTCCAAACATTGTTTATTTACATTACATCAGATCTTATTGTATTTTATAGTGGGTTTGTTATCCACACATTATAAAAAGTGTATGTCAATAGAGACAACTCTGTTATTTATCCAGTTTTGTTGTACCTCTCCAAAATATTTAAATGGGAAAGTTGCGATGATGTAACTTAAGTCATTTATTGTCACTTTAGCTATAGAAGGACCCGACTAATTGGCATGAAGAGGAATTTCTGAACAGAGATATAAATAAATTACCAGGATTAAAACTTCCTTCCTTTGTATTTCTGCTATACCTTAATTTTAGGTTTGACATAGTATATTGAATATTAGTTCCTGCTGCTTCAAAAGACTTTGGCAACTTATAATTGATGCCAGATTAATTTTCAAGAAAACTAATCTATGTATCTTTGGATGATATATGTTTGTCTTTTAGTAACTGCAATGGTCCATTGACAGTATTTTGAACAAGTTCTGATTCATCAACACTACACACGAGTGTATAAACACTGTCGTCCCAATCTTTCAAGGAAATATTATTTAAGTCTAAGTCTTCAAAGTTTTATGACATTTGTATCAAGCCCATTGACTTTCATGTAGCAGCAGAGGGGGCGAACAGACCAACTTTTGGAGGCGTTGATTCGGCAAACCAAGGCTTCCTCGTAAATCTTAAAAAAGCGTCCATTAGGCAAACCAAGGCTTGCTTAAAATTGCTAGCAATTCATCAAAATAAAAGCCGCCAATGTCGTTGGCACTCAGCCCCTCTGCTGCTATGGGTTAATAATTTTTCAACCGAATATTTAAGTCTAAGTCTTCAAAGATTTATGACATTTGTATCAAGCCCATTGACTTTCATGTAGCAGCAGAGGGGGCGAACAGACCAACTTTTGGAGGCGTCGATTCGGCAAACCAAGGCTTCTTCGTAAATCATAAAAAAGCGTCCATTAGGCAAACCAAGGCTTCCTTAAAATTGCTAGCAATTCATCAAAACAAAAGCCGCCAATGTCGTTCGCACTCACCCACTCTGCTGCTATGGGTTAATAATTTTTCAACCGAATATTTGATCAAGTCCGATACGATATCTTGATCTAGGATCATGCAAATTTATCGTTACAAATCCATGTGGGATTGACTGAGCGTGACTAAAAAAATTTCTAAAGAGATTATAATCCATGTCTCCGTTGCACCAAGTCTGGTGAATATTTCGTAGTGTATGTGTATCAACTCCATTAAATACAGCAAGAATATTGCAGTTATCTCTGATCACTTTTGATATTTGAGTGTATCGTTGAGTGACATGTATCACATCAGTGTTTTTATGCCTGCCTCTGGAAAATATCTTAGCGGGATTTGTTTGATTGTCTAACATGACATCATCATAGACGACCAAATTGTTAATAACTCCATCAATATCATCAATGCTCGGTGCTTCCTCTTTATTGGTTTTAAATTTTGCTCTCTCGATGTAATCCTTTAACACTTCGTAACATCTCTGATCATCTACACTTGGGGCTATTAAATACAACTTCTTCCATTTCATCCATCTTGTTATTAAATTAAGTAGCAGTTGTGTCTTACCGCTTCCAGATGGTCCTATTATAATCATACGAATAGAATTTGGTAGCGCTGCATGATGCTTAACTGGTTCTCTTGTTTTTTGTCGCCGAAAAATCAATTACATTCATGTTATTATAAATATATTATGGATCTATGAAATGTAGGAAGCGTACTGGCACAGATGACTTGACGACGATTACAACTAGCAATAACATATCAGCACTTTCTGGTGTGTACAATGCAGTACAAAAAATTTAGATTTGTTTGTAAGGATTTAAAAAACTAGGAGGTGATATTGCAGCCAAATTAGTAAAGCTCCTAGGAACACCATGGGTGAAGTATCCAGGAGAAAAACACCTTCCAGGGTATAGTTATTGTGAACCCGAAACTAGACTCGATATCCCACTTGATGATCAAAATCAACCTCGACGTGGTGAAAAACCAATAAAGACCATTGATAAGGCGTGTCATGCTCATGATGTTGCCTATAAAAGCAGTAATCTGCAACACAGACATCTCGCAGATGTAAAATTGATTCACGCGTAGAATTCTATCACTGATAAATCCTTCAAAGAAAAATTGGATTCACGGTTAGTAAAATCGGCAATGAAAGGTAAATTGATGTTAGGTGCTGGTAATTAATAACAACATGGAATCTATTTATTATTCTCCAAGAGGATACTGGAAACGGGTAAAGCAGTAATTGGTAAACTCGCTAGCGCCGCAAAGGTGAAAATACCACTGCAGCGGATTCTCTATCCAAAGAGGCGATATGGAAAATTTATCTACCGCCGCCTAAACAAATTAACTTCTTTCATTTTGATGTGACCATTCCTAATGAAGTTCATCAAGCTGATATATTATTTCTGCCGCATGATGGTTTCTACAAGTACGCGTTAACTGTAGTTGATGTTGCGAGTCGATACAAACAAGCAGAGCCGCTAAAGACAAAATCATCAAATGAAGTTGCTTCTGCGTTTGACAAGATTTATCATAGCGATACTCTGAGTTGGCCAAATCTATTGCAAGTTGATCCTGGCAAGGAATTTCAGGTTGCGGTTCTATCAATAATGAAGAATCATAATGTCACTATCAAACGAGGGCATACTGCACAACATCGCGATCAGGCAATTGTTGAAACATTTAATCGCACGCTTGTTGAGAGGTTATTTGGATATCAATACGCGAAAGAATTCATCCAGGATAAACGATCTCGTTAATGGGTTAAGAGATTACCATGCGTAATTACCGCGCTGAATAACGAGATTACTCAAACAATCAACATGAAACCTAACAATGCGATTAAAAAGAAGTATATACCTGAATAACCGCAAAACGATTTTTCAAAACAAACAATACTCGGTAATGTCACTGTTAGGTATTTATACGAACCAGGAGAGCTCGAAGGTGGTAACAAAAGGGCTACTGATCTTATTTGGAGTGTCACTGTGCATAAAATATCTAGTATAACACGATCTACGGGTAGACCAGCAATATATAGACTGGATTCAACTGCCTCTCAGAGACGATTTACTCGTGAACATCTACAAGTGATACCCGAGGATACTCAATTACCACCGCGTGGTCTTAACTAGCACCTCTTCGTCTGTTGCATTAAAGACAAGTCAGCATCACATTATCTATGGTATGACCAACGCTGCTATTTATTCTATCTATGGTACATTGTCGAGAGTATTTATCCGACCAACACCAACTCATTATACAACTGCAACTCGCTCAGTGATTATACTGTTGTTGTTTCGGTGTAATTATTAATTCGGCGTCAATGTCAAATTCTCTATTACATTTTTTATCCTGCTGTTTATAACCAGAGTTTTCTTTCTCATTATGTCAACGCTAACAATATCACTTATTGTTGTGTCGTTATAGTCTAGAACAACTCTTCGATGTTGATTTATTCTTCGTACTCTGGACACTGCAAGATAAACTAAATTCGACCACTCGATGTGATTATCTACCATCCAAACAATTGTATCTGATATAGTTAATCCCTGTGAAGAATGTATCGTCGCTGCGTAACCTAGCATCCATTGGGATTTATCAGCGCGGAATGCATCTTCGACAACACTGATATCAACCAACACAATATCATTTAGCACGAGAATCTGCTTTTCAATTTGTCCTGGATCATCAACTTCAATATTCTGTTTTCGTGTATCCCTGGATCTATAACACAACGACGTTGGAAGTGTTGAAAATCTTTTTTTATGCAATTTAAATAACTTCATTTGAAGTGTGTCTCTGGTTATTTTTCTACTTGCTACTATCAAATCGTTTGGTCTCCATGCTGCCCAGAAATCATTTAATGGTGTTTTCGAAATTATTTCACGTGCTATTTCACATAAGATTCTATCCGGCTGTAATTTGATTAGTTTCTTGAACTCGCGTAATTGTGCTCTTTGATCAGTATTAATTTCTTCATAATAGTTTACAAAATACTTTAGCCAATCATGTGGAGACAAACCGACAAATGGTGGTGGTTGGTCATGATCGCCGCACTTTATCACTTTTGTATTCGCTAGCAATAACCATTCGAGAAATCTTTGTAATACAACTAATGACACCGTGCATATTTCATTCCAAATAATGACTTCAGGAATAAATTTCTCACCCATTCGATCAGGAGTCTATCCGTCACCTTTCCATCAAAAGAAACTGTGATAGGTGCTTGCGTTAATTACTCGTTGTTTTATCTCTCTGGCAAGTCTGTGGGTCGATGTTAGCATAGTCATGTTTGATTTCCATCGAAATAATTCAATCGAACAAGACGTCTTTCCTGACCCCCCCACAGCCGTTTAAATAAACGGTTTTATATCTACATAATGGATCAGATATCGACGGTGCAATAGATAGTTCCGATATCTGATTATTTTTCAAGTAATTGTGTTTAATTGTAACATTTGCTGATTTGGAACAATCACGTAGTATTTCCTTTTTAATTCTCCATGATCACCAACTCTCGTCTGAATTTGTGAATTTAGCCATTGCTTCGCTCTGTTTTACGTTCACATAAAATTAATCAGTGGCTACTCTAACTGCGTTGTCAGGAAATCTATCATTGAAAAAAAATTAATAGAACCATAAGCCAGCACAGACACCCTCAAATGTGTATACTGAAGATTATATCTGTCATTATAAGTAACAATTGTACCGAATTTTGTTCCGTCGGACAAAAAAGCGTTTTTACGATTTACATATATACCTTTAGATGTTACATCCGTGATTATAAAATCGTATTCAACGCTATCTATAATCAACCGTGAAGAATATATTTTATTGTCGTATTTTTTTCCACCCTGAGTGAATTTACCAATTATTCTTCTACCAAGATCTGTTGCTTGTTTATTTCTAACTTCAAATATCTGTTTGGACCCTTTCACGATATATTCTTCGTTGAGATCGGGGAATTGTTTTCTTTTTTCGCTGATTATACTATCTAGACCATCTGGTTGTGGTAACCAGACCTCAGTCTGCGCTCGATATTTTATAATCGCTTCACTGATAATAAGTGTTATCAGCATTTTAGAATCAATCCTTATTTCAATACGAGATGTGTTCCAGATCTTTAGGGATTTCAGTCGTGATGCTAGCAAAAGGTCTAGATCACTGGCATATCCATCCCTCTCAAATTATCCAGCCAGCTCCTCAAGATTTCAAAAGGAAAATACTCACCTTTACATGTTTGTGTCATTATGCATGTCCAAGCGATTTTCAAATAATTCAAAATTAATTTCACTTCGTTTTAGAGTAATCTTTGTCCTTTTCATTTCCATGTCGTTTCCAAGTAATTTCAAATTAATAAGTTTCTTCCTTGGTAATTTCATCAAGAAAAAAAATCGTTGCCCTTATAAATTCCATGTCGTTTCCAAGTAATTTCAAATCAATAAGTTTCTTATTTGGTAATTTCATTGAGAAAAATCGCTGTCCTTTTCATTTCCATGTCGTTTCCAAGTAATTTCAAATTAATAAGTTTCTTCTTTGGTAATTTCATTGAGAAAAGCCGTTGACCTTTTCATTTCCATGTCGTTTCCAAGATTCATCACTAAAGAAGCTCACTGACAAGACACGTTCCATAATGATTTTTGAGGTTTAATGCTCTTCGAGGTGCAGAATGCACTCCAGTGAATGTCGAATTGTGGTATTTAAACTCTTTCTGCTTGCTGGGAGGTTCGGATATACCGTAGATTTAGATCTTTAAACGTTTATCACGTACAACATCTTGTAAGAAACATTCACCCTAACACCCATCAATATGAATATCTGCTCGTATTGCAATTTACCAGTAGAATCTCGATAATAATTAGTCAGTCTTTTTATGGAATTTGTTGTTTTTAGTTTTATCTTCAAATCCTGGTGATAAGAAGTGTCAAAGTGAGTAGATGCATCTAAAAGTCATTATCAAGGTTGTAAGCATCTGAGTCATTAGGGATTTGTTTCTCAGTCATCACTTTTGTAATCCAACACCTTTGATCAGTATTCATTGAATTCTATAGCTTTTGTTTCAATTCTTTAAATACTTGGCCGCATCTTTATCAGTATAACAATGATTGCATAATAAAAAAGATAAAATAATTGCTTTCTGAAACGCTTGTCAGGTAGACATTGTTCACTCTTCTATTTAATGGTAGCATTTGTTAAAACAATGCATCCAATTGTAATATTACCTCCTCCAACACGAACGCCTTTGCATTTTAACCGTAATAACACTATTGTCATCTAGAGTTTTTCAAATATTTGTCTACCAATCCAAACATATCAGCACGGATGAAGTCCTTCAGCGGTTTCAAATGATACCACACGAGTAAATCCGGTTAAATCAAAATCGGGTAGTGGTCCATTAATCGCAGCACGGGTCATTCCATGTGTGGGATGTCCAAATCTTTTGAAGTACTCATCACATTCTCCGTACCCAAGAAAACTCCCAGGATAACACGCAACCATATCAACCGAAATAATACTTTTGGTGTTTTGTTTTGTATTCCATAATATACCATGGTTGTATTCGATGCAACTTGATTTGATATCTGAAAGAAATTCTGCGCCTGTTGGTTTCCACATATTTTTCTTTCTCACAAAATGACCTGCAACCGACGGACTTGTTATACAATTTGTTAACAATTGTTTTTCGTGTTCTGTTGAAAAACCACTAGCTAGATTTTTTCATCTCGTTGTGGAGGGCTTCCGTGCGGTATAATTCGCCATTGGGTTTTGCAAATTGATCGAATTTGCCCTCTTCGTTTTCAAAACTGTGAAGTAACCACACTGACACAGGATCTTTTTTTACTTAACTCGTAAATAAAATCAAATAATTTCTTTTCAGAGAATTCTGGGGAGAACTCCGCCAGTAGATATTTTATTGTTCTATATCGTGGAAATATTGTTACTGCAGGGGTCCATACATGTTCGTTGTGATCAATAATTTTGATTGGAGCTTCATTTGATTTATATTTTGATTCCTGCAATTCTTCTCCTGTTATCGTCATTATGGTTATTGGGAATCTTAATGAGGTTTCTAATTTGGCTATATTTGGAATCGTTGCTCCGTTCTTCCTAACTGTTAATTCCCATTCATTTATTTTTTTTGCGTCTTAGATTCGTCAATTTGTTTCCACGCAACGTATTTGTGAAGTGTTCTATTATTCGTTCTGCTACACAATTCAATGACGAATATTTCATTGGTTTTAATTTTTCAATACTCGGTTTATCATTTAACGAATATATCCCATAAACATCTGCTGTTACAGAATAGGATATCTCGTAATATGGTTTGTCCAATCCCAGTCAGAATTCCTGGTTTGGAATCATGACTCACAGTGACTGTTCTCTTATCTCTTTCAAGATGGGATCAAATTTGTCCCGAATAATACAATTTCCTGTTTCTGAGCGGCTATTGAATTTCACTCTAAAATAATACTGTTTCGGGTCAAAATGTGAGATTATCAGTGCTGCTCTTTTATCATTCATGGTAGCATCAACACGACCATCAATTCGAAATGTTGACCAACAGTGAGATGCTCCATCGCGTTTGAATTCATTTAAACAATCACGGATTTTACCTATCATGCTTCTATCACTTATTAGACCATTTTGTACATCTACGGAGCCTCTATCGAGATTGGATTTAGCATTATTCCAAGGCATAAGTTTCGATAATATCTCGAACTCCTCCATATTATAATTAAAACATGTATTTAAATAAGAAAATTATTATATAATGAATCATTGCAAATGGTTGAAGATAGATTCAATAACCGTTTGTAACAAATCAGGCAGAAGTGATTTCTGTGGATATCATTTACAAAGCGTTCGTCCTAGAAGTTTTGGGCCGTTCCCATGTATCCGATGTGGGGTAGGTGTTAGAGGAAAATCGCAATTATGTCTCAGTTGTAGTGGTAAGCGATACAGAGAGTGAAAACGCTATTATGATAAACGAGTCAAGAACTCCATCAAAGATTCCGTCAAGGACTCAATCAATGACTCTGATCCTGACTGTGTCAGCGTCCTTGACAGCGTCAAGGATAAAATCATAAGAACACCTCTAGACTACATTGAAAGATTCCAAAGTAATATAATAATTAAACCAAATAGTTTAGTAGGCAAAAAATATATAGTATTTAAATGGACCAAGAATTGTAGCCACATCCTACGATCATTAATTATGAAGTGTCGCGAGACGGTATTGTCTGAACCGAGGACTGAAGATATCAGTAGGCATTGCGAATAATCAGGGGTATTTGGTGTTTACCGCTCGAAAAATGAAATATTATTGTCATCGTTTCGTGTGTGAGGTATTTAATGGATTGATCAAGGATGGTCTTGTTAATGATCATTTTGATTCCAATCCTAAGAACAATTCTTTAGATAATCTTCAAGCTATTTCTCAGAGTGCAAATGCCAAAAAAGGGATATTTGGAAAATATACGAAAAATGCGAGACCTATAAAATCATTTAAGACAGCAATTAACCAAGAAAAAGTTTTTAAATCAATGACTGTAGCCGGTAGATATTTTGATATTTGTTCCTTCTGTTCAATTTGTTTGCTGAGAATATAACTCAATCGGCTTTTCCGAATCGTTTTAAAAATAGAATTCAATTTACATTTTTCTAAATTCCATTTTGTACTATATGTGTATAACACCAAAGGGAGATACGTCGTGCGGGTATGTGTCCGCTTATGAAAGATTTACGGATCTCAATGTTTTTTTTGAAACGCTGTTACCTGATCTCGATTGAGATTAATTATCTCTTTTGTGAGGAAACGAATCAAATACGAGGTTACAAGGTATTTACAAACAGTTGTATTCTTTTTTTGACGTTTTTTCCAATATGCGGTCATGCTTAAACTCTGTCAATAATCATTATTAAGTGCACGAAAATATAAAGATCACACACCACTCTATTGCTTTTCATGTATTAACCCGCTTATATACCATATCGTCTCTCTATATTATGGGGCTTTAGCGCAAAGCTCAAAATATGAAACCAATCATAAGTCACACACTATCACACTATGCGTGAATACCTTTTGTATTCATACATCTCGGGTTGATTTTGTGGGTTAAATGATTGGTTTCAATTTGAGCGTAGACCCGGCCCGTCATTGTCATTCTACCATTGTCATCCTATATAATCCATTGTTATATGTTGTATTGTCTTGTGCTGTCCTATATATTAAATATGTAAATGTGACGTCCATTCACTAACCATATCTTCTTGGAGTTCTAACCCGTTATTTGACGAGTTAAATCCCCTCTCGGAGACTATGTTTCATGGTACCCGGTGAATAACACCTGAGGGGATCTTACAGGGATGTGTTTTCTTATATATATATAGGAGTGTTAAGATGTGAATACACCTTAACACGAACAGAGTTCATACATAAAAAAATATGGGTCAAAATTGACTACCAATTTTTTTGTTTTTGTATTCTATATATTTTATATATCACATATTATATATATATATATATATATATATATATATATATATATATATATATATATATATATATATATATTAGAGATATGAATTTTGAAAATATCAAGGAGGTTCATAACCGAGATTTCAAATTTGAAAAATCAAGGAATTCAATTGTGAGATAAATTAAAGTATGATAAGATCCTTTCAGATTTTCAAGATATTGAAGATAATATTCGAAGAAATAGATATACATTGCCAAAGTCATACGCGTTTATAAAACGAATCAAACACGCGATTTATGATTCGTTCATATATGAAAATAACGTAAACAATTTTGTCCCGTTATTTACTGTTGTGGAGAAAATCAGGGAAGAATTAGGTAATGAATATGAAATCAAACGTGCAGTTAATTCAAAGATCAAGAATATAAAAATGTTTATCCGCCAAACCGAAAATCTCCCTTGGTTGCCTCAACACAGTAAACACATCGTACATGCATGAATAATACAATTATACAGACAGGTCGAACACTTACTCACCTAACAGGTATGTGCGCTTACTCAAAATTCTATTATACGTTAATTTAATCAATAGTGGCTTTATCAATGGACTACACGGAAGTAATAAAAGACTGCAGTGAAATTCAAAAGAATTTCGGGTGGGCGGGTATTCACGGATTTTATTTTTATTTGTTAATTTCTAAAACAGTTTCAGGGTTTTATTCTTTTTATTGATTTTTGGTAATTTTTGTGGTCTTTTTGGTCATTTTGGTAGAGATTTTGGCTAATCCGTCGACATGATTTCATGAAAATTGAGGATATTTGAGGATGAAAACGCCAGGAATTCATTTAGAGAAAATCGACTTTGATGAGATTTCTATCCTTGTGAGGCAAATTTGGTGGTGTTTTTCATCATAATTGTCGAATCTTCGATGCTTTTTTCATTGATTTTGTTCTCTTTTTGGCTAATCCGTCGACAAGATTTCATGAAAATCGATTTTCTCTTAATGAATTTCTGTGGTTTTCTTCCTAAAAATCTTCGATTTTCACATGAAGAAAATGAAACGCGTAGCTATGCGTGAAATATTCACTTACAATTTAGATCGAGTATTAATTATTAATGGTAAATGAATCGCTAACGACTAGATTATCACGCGAACGGTTAGTCTCAATTTAGAAATTTATCCCTATTCGGAACTCTGTTCGAGAGAAATTGCAAGCTGGACAGAGTTTACAGACAGACTTTATAACAGGAACCGAGGAATTATTCAATCCAAGAACCATAGAAACCAAAGATGTAAAATCGGCCACTGAAAGAGCGATATGGGGAGATTTAACCGAGGAAGTAAAACAGAAAGAAGCGCCTCTTCTATGTGTGCTAGAAAAAATAGTAAAAAGATCCAAACAAACAAAAGAATCTGTAGAAAAACACTTCCTGGTGATATAATAGCTCATGAAAAACAACAAGAACAACAAGGACGACTTGAATAAGAAGAAATTGAACGATTAGGTGATATTGATATTAGTTCCCCACCACCTGAACCACTTGAAGAAATGGAACAAAAACAACTTGAAGAACATGAAGATAAAATTTAAAAAGAGGGAGGAGACTATTTACCTGAAAAAATATTTACGAATTATGCGTTATATAGAATTTAAAAAAATCCCTAACGATCATGAATTATCTAAATTTGCTAGAGACAAGTTTAAAAAAGGGATAAGGAAACAATATATGAATGATGAATTGGACGACGCTATGAAAGACAAAGACACCTGGGCATCAAAAATATATTTAGCAAAATACGGTGGAACTAGAATCAAACAAAATATGCATCCTAATTTTGATAATTATATGGCTATGGTAAAAGGTGTCACACAACCACCACCATCATACGCTCCTCCAGAAATAAAAAAAGAGCAGAAGTTGACCATTGCACAGGGTGCAACTGGTACAACAAAAAACCAAAGGAAATGGATTTTCTCAGAGTTGAACTCCAAGTAGATTTACAAAGGGGATTTCAGGTAGTTGTTTAGTTAGTTGTCCTAGTAATATCCTTGGGGATATAACACGATTAGAGGTAAGAGGGAAACGAGCTGTAAATAACTCACCGGAAATAATTAATGAAGCAGCTGATATCTGCAGGCGGTTATTTAAAGGCCGCATAATCGATATTGATGTATATCGAGTTTGTTGACGAGTTAGTGGACGGTTATCATAGTGACTAATCACCACATTAGATAAATATAATTTAAATAAGATGATCATACACTACAACCACGATAAACCAACTATGGTCTATGTAGTAAACCCACGATTGCCAGTTTACAAAGAGTACTATGGTGACGGTCTTGGCAATACCATTGCAGGGTTATTTGCAAGAATGGCTCCAAAAGTAGCGAAATAATACTGCAAACATGATAGCAGGAAGCGGCTTGAAATTACGACGAAAACCACGATATAGATCGAAGAATATATAATAAAATGTTCAAGCCGACATCTGATTCAGCCTTTGATATGGAAGGCCCAGTGCGCAAAGATGATTCTATACGCGATTATAAGTTCTTTTCCTATCATGCAGTACAACCGGATCTTCGATCAAGAATCGAACTTCAAGTCCAGGATAGCAGCAAATACCTTCTACCATGTGAAGGATTTATCGAAGTAGAAGGAGAACTCGTAACTAATGATGCTGCTCATGATGATCCACCATATGACAATAACCCAACTATCCGAGTTGGTTTTGCTAATAATGGTATCATGGCGTTATTCGAAAGCACTAGATATATGACTGATGGATGATAAATTGAAATCATTGAGTTTGATGTTGATGATGCCACAGCAATAATAGGGTTAGCAAGATATGATGATTATACAAGATAAGCGGGTCCATCTATAATGTTTTCAAAGGATATTACTGATAACGCTCAACACGTCCAGTATTCTAGAGTAAAGGCAAGTAAAGGCAGCAAATGCTGCTGCTGTTAATCCAGCACCAGCCGGATATGTAAGACCAGCTGATACTTGTGATGTCATAAATAATATTACTAATTACAGCATGGGGTTTGCAACACGAATAGCAACGTTAGAGGGACAGCGTCGACGATTTTCTTGCGCGATTCCACTGCATCATATTTTCGGATTCTGTAGAAATGTTAGAAAAGTTATCTATTGAGCGAAGCATACAGTAGCACTCGTGCGAAAAGGTAATGATAATGATGCAATCTGGCGTGGTGATGGTGTTACTGAAGGTAAAGTCATTTTAACAATAACATTGTAGATGCCAGTAATGACTCCATCAATCACAACAGAAGAGCGATTGCTATCATTTATGGGTCATGGAGGAGAATCATTGTTAAGTTGACTAACAACAACAACAGATACCATGGATTCTAATATTGATGGTACATTTACATGGCACCTGGGATCAAAACATGGTGTTTCAGCTCCAGGTCATATATTTGTTGCGCTACAGAATACTGCGCGATTAAACAATCAAGAAGGAAGTCATATGATATTTGATCAAATAGGTGTTAATGAAGTCTTGCTGAGAATAAACGGACAACAGGAACCATTAAAGGATATAAAACTGGATTTACACCAGTAACCATATTGCACGCGTGTATCATCGTCTGTTGTCATATATGGGACGCGATCAAAATGTCGATACTGGTCTGCAAATATTACAGTTCGATTTTAAAAATCAATAACCGATTTATTACTTTTCACTGGAACATCTTAATTTAACAAGACAATTCGTCGTTGATATACACCTTAGAGCTCGTGTAGCCCGTCCTGGTGGTATTGCTCATTATAGAGCAGTTGCTGTCATTCTCAGTGATAAATCAATGCTACTCGAAGGTGTTGGTGGACGAATGAGTGTAATCGATGCACCAGTGGAAAATATGTAATATTTTCAAAAATATGTAATATGTAGCAATTAGATCAATCTGTCATTTAAACTACCAGTAGTTTTAATAAGATGGCATGCAGTCATATTAGTGTTATGTTAACTCCTGGTCTAATTAAAAAATTGCAATCGGAATCAGCTAAAAACTGTGGAAACACTATCAGATGTCTGGTGGTCAGAATAAATTATTGCTGACAACTCGTCAGATAAAACACTTTAATGATGCTTTTAAAGATAAAAAGGGTATTCAGATTACTCTCTCTGCGACCGCGATCAAACATCTCGCTGCGATTCTAGCATTAATTGCAGCTGGTAAGGGAGCCGCGTTGGGAGCCGCTTGGGCTCTTGGTGCAAAAGCAGTACACAGTATTGCTCAATCATATTAACCAAAAAAATGGCGGGATACAAAAAAAAGAAGGGTCTAAGATTACCAGGAACCCCGCATTCATGGTACAAGGAAAGCTGTCTGAGCATCCCAGGAACAGTTTATTAACAACAATAGTTCCAATGTCAAATTTTGATTTACTCGATGCTGCTAAATAATTAGCGATAGGAAACTTTAGAGGTTTTTTAAGACGAGATTAGTTGGCGGCACAATCAAACTGCGTTTAAACTGGTATCATTAATCTCGATAACAGCACCAAACCCGGAACCTTCTGGGTTGCATACGCGATTGATCCGCGTGCAATTGTTTTTTTCGATTTATATGGGTTTATTTAGAATTTATGCGTTCTATAATGCGCTTAAAATCTTCTATCTGGTATTCCACGCTACCAACACAGGAAATGAATGACACAACAATATGCGGCATAGAAGTATTAAATGTCCTCAACGCTATTTAATCATCGGGAAAACCACCTCATCAAGTCGTAAATGAATATACTAGTAGTCGCTTTTTAGAGAGAGAAAGTAATATAAAATAAACATGTTTGATGATACATTGAAACATGGATCATTGAAACCCATGGATGAAAAATTCGATTTTAAATCTCGCTGATATATCACCAAAACATATAGTTGAAATGTCCAATCTTAATCATGCTGACATATCACTGGAACCGATAATTGAAATGTCAGATTTTAATCTCGTTGACATAGTAAATAAACTCCCCATAAAATATTTCAGAGGTATATTCAGAGAGAATCAGTTGCCGGTACAACCAAAAATCTTTGAAACCGGTATAATTGTTCGCAGTGATGTAAGAAACACTGGAACATATTCGATAGGTTATGTGATACATCCACAATTTGTCATTAATTTTGACCAGCATGGACTCCCTCCTTGGAAAGGAAGAGGAGGATTTATTGAGTATATATCCAATTTGGAATCTCCAGTTCCTGTTTGGTATTCAAAGTTGCCCATACTGGGATTATTTGAAAACTCGTGTGGGGCGAAATTCCTTGAAAAGTTAATGGCAGTTTCAACATCATCTGAATTGCCTTATAAAGTCGCCAACGATTACACGATAATGAATTACTTAAGGAGAAGAACATAATATAACATGATTGATATTTGGGAGAGATCTTTATCAAGCCTGAAAAAAACCGGTGCCGTTGGCACTGCGGAAATATCTGCAACCGGTGATATAAAAAAAAACATAATCGAAGATGAAATAGATGAGATGTTAAACCTCGCAAGTGTTGATCCCAATGAAATAGTTGTGTTTCAAGATCGTCAGGGTAAATTGAAAAGATTTAATATTTCCCTTGATGATATTTTAGATAAAAAACGCGACGCGTTATTTTCCGATCAGGGTAAACTCAAATCGGGTGTATTTGTTTCAACTATTGTGGATAGAATTAACAATTAACAATTTAGAACCATTACAAAAACTACGTGATGAATAAGACGACCATATAACTAAATTCGATCAGTTTTCTGAATTACAAAGTAATATAATTGACAATATTGACAAACCTCTATTAGATTTCTTTGGAAATCCACCGGTCACCACACCGAAACTCACGGAGATAAAAACTTCTATGTTGGAACTAGCAACACTTCAAGTCAAATATGAAGAACATGTCGAGAAATTTTCATGTTTTCTTAAAAATATCATTGATAAATTTTTTACAACATGATAGATAAAAGTGACATAAAACTCCCTGATATTAAACAATCCATCGATGAGATGAATGAAACCATCGAGGCAATCAAAGATGATTTACCGAGGATGATAGCAATCATTGAAAAAACTAAAATTCCTCATGAGAGAACAAACAACGTAGTATACACGATTCAACACGGATCATTTGCGTGGACATCATCCACTAATATATTAAATATCCGCGCGACCGTCAAAGGTATTTATCGATTAACACTAGTGACACCGACTCAAGTTAATATTTCATCAAAGAGTTCATCTGGGGTCAACAATACGATATCAACGATCATCGACAAAAAAACAACTGAAGAATTCACAATAACATCCACTGATAATAATTTGGCTAGTGTTTCCGTTACATAGTATGTGGAATTCGTAGCGGATTTAAGAAAACAACTAAATTGAATTCACCAGTAAATTAAAAATAAAATGTTATCACAGCAATATCGCTATAATCAAGTCAGAGAATTTCAAACTAAACTCAAAACACTCAGTGAGGAGTACCAAACAAAAATTAAAAAATACCGACGAAGATTCACTGCAGTTGATGTTACAGTGTACTCGGTGAGTGGTGTAATCACCGGATACGGTATAATACTCTCCTCGGTGACAATGGTTGCTCCGATAGCTGTTCCAATTTGTATATCCGCGGCCGCGGAGACAGCAATCTCGGAAATTATTTCGATCATAACAAAAAAAATATCGTGTAGCCAGCGTAAACTGCAAGATTATGTAATCAAGTTCCATGTTGTGTCCACTGAATACTCCCAAATATCCTAGATGATATCGTCGTCACTCGATGACACATTAATATCAGATAGTGTGTTCTCAGCGATGGTACGTGTTTATGATTCCGAAATGTCAAAATTAGAAAAACAACATGAGTATAATAACAATGGCGACACCGCAAGAACTACTTCAACAAACAGCGGAAAATACCAAACCGGTGAAAACAAGTATGATATCAATAACCTCAAACGAATCCTGAATTCAGTGTGAATTTCCCTACTCCGATTCCCGTGAAGGAGATAGCGTTAGCAAAATTACGAGTGTATTACAGTTGGCGTAAGATTAGGTCGATAGCATTTAGTGGTCAACAACCAAATAATTCCTTGGTGTTTGCGAGTAAGAATAAACCCGATGCTACTCCAGACTGGAACATTGTTTTGTTATCATCTGGGTGCTATCAAATCGAACAAATCAATAACGAATTACAACGCAGAATAAAATCCATTACTTGACAAGAATCGAAAATCGCTATTACTGTTTACGAGCCGACGTTATCATCTGCAATTGAAATAAACTCGTCCGGGTATGCCGTTGATCTCTATCAGAGTTCTATAAAGACTATATTGGGATGGCCTGAAAACCCACCTAAGGCATCTTATCAAATACCCGAACCAAAAAAGATTGATTATGTCACGGATGTACAATCATATCATTAAATCAACCCATCATATCGAGATGATTTATCGGATATAAAAAATACAAGATTAACTGATAGATTCATATTCATCGATAACAATAACATGCAGTGGGATTTTGTTTTTGAGAAAAAATTGATTCATTTATTACTATTACATTTACGCTAACTAACATCATTGATTATTTGAAAGAGATTAATCAATTACATAGAACACAACTAGAAAAACTACGACGGAGCTTCCAAGAGCATCTCTCTGATATAACAAGGCCACGTGATTAGATCATAAAATCTGTTAGGATATTAAATCAGCCTCTATCGGACATGGAATTTATCAACAAACGAATAATTCAAGTAGTAATTAATGATAAGAACGGAGATAAACAAAATTCCTAACTGGTTACAATATCAAAAACACTGATTTACCCGATTTCAAGTTTCTTGGGTATAACGCAAATGAACTAAAAAAATATCTGTTAATGATCTTATTCAAGAAAATGTTTCTCATACTCGCCGAACGGAAGAAAATAACACAACAACAAATAACAAACATCAAATATAATAATGACCCAGATGATGGTAGGCATATCGCTCCTCAAAACGTCAATATATCCTCGGTGATTGCATGGAATTTAGTATCTGATGTTATCGAAGGAAGTTACCAAATAAATCTCAAAAGATCTAGTCAAGCCCAGAAGTGATATATTTTATATTCATTTGTACCAACAGCTCCACCCGGATTTTAAATAATTGAGGATCCAACTAATCAGGTCTATATGCGATGTCATAATAATTCACTAAGGAGAATTAACTTCAAACTCACTGACCAATCCAATAATCTGATTGATTTACGAGGTGAGGTTTTATAAATTAGTCTGTTTGTGAAATCCCAAAAGGATTTTCATCGTGAAAATCGTTTACAATTTGTACAAGGATTGTTAAACCCATAGCAGCAGAGTGGCGCGACAACGACTTTTGCATCTTTTTTATTCTGGTTTGCCAAGTTGACGCTTTTATCAAGAATTTACGAGGAAGTCTCGGTTTGCCAAATGGACGCTTCTAAAAGTGTGTCGGATTCGCCCCCTCTGCTGATGTTCACTATAAATTCCCAGGATGGTGTGTGCCCGAATTAAAGAAATCACAAAAAGATCTCATCGACGAATTATTTCCACAGATTCACGCGCTATAGTATAAATTAAATCCGCATGTGGAGATTTTACAGTCGAATAAAACAGTGTACAAAAAACAACAAACAGAGATCACCCGGCAATGTTGACATATCGTCCACGATTGCCATACAGGTTATTTGTGTTAGGTAGTTATTCCATTGACACAGCAACGTCAACAAGGGCTGATTTCGGTTATATCTTATATGCGTTGTCCCCAAATGTCTCCCCGGGAAATTTAATCGTGATGAATCCACCTCATTTAATAATACTTGGAAACCACCAACCATCTTATATCAAGAATTAATTTTAGAATAGTCGACCAGAACTTTTTTTTGCTTGATTTCCGATGGGAACAATTACAAATGACCTTAGATGTAAAACCCTGTTTTAGAAAATGATAGATTTTTACAATAAGATGTATCATCATACGCGAATAGTTATTTACGAGAAACATAAACTT
The DNA here is from genome assembly GCA_029339505.1 of Unio delphinus. Lineage (NCBI taxonomy): Eukaryota > Metazoa > Mollusca > Bivalvia > Unionida > Unionidae > Unio > Unio delphinus. Next base: position 11,571,995 of record JAQISU010000018.1, on the reverse strand, counting down.
GAAAACGCCATCAGGGAAATTTTCAATGAGATTAATAGCGGTATCAATCAAGATAATTTCCACGTTGAACTAATTATTGATAACCTTGGCGATGATGATAAATTTTTATTGTCGGAATCGCAGGTTACTATTACAGGGATTAGTTGTAACTGTGATAAAATAATGCAATATGTCCATTCATGTCTACGCGTGGATGAACTATTGAGAATACAGAGCGTGTAAATTGCTTTGCATGTAAAATTCTTTGATTGGAAAATCGATGATTTTTTCTAAGTGAGTAAATTAGAAGCCGTCGACTATTTGACTCGACGGGTATAAACAGGAATTTTTGTCAAATTTTGATGATTTTTGTTAATTTCTGATGATTTATTCGTTTTTTTTTAACTTGAAAATCAAAAAATGATTTTTAATGAGAAAAATCTCTAATTGATTCAATTAGAGAGCGTCAAACATTTGACCCTATTTTTTTAACCAACCGGCAGGAAAAAATGACTAAAAAACACCCCAAAAAATGACTAAAAATCTAGAAAAATGACTAAAATGACCAAAAATGACCAAAATGTAAAATATTTCAGCAGTTAATAAATAAAATAAAATCCGTAGATTGCTCACCCACTTCATAATTACTTACGTGTAGTAATTAAACACCAGTGACGAAGTTGCCATTGATTCACATCTGACCGGGCCCTAGAGGTACTACGAAACATAGTCTCCAAGAGGAGATCTAACTCGCCTAATAGCGGATTAGAACTCCAAGAAGATATACTTAGTGAATGGACGTCACATGTAATATACAATTATTTACATATTTGATATATAGGACAGCACAAGACAATACAACATATAACAATGGATTCTACAATGACAATGGTATGGTATTTACAACGAATTATAGGATGACAATGGTATGATGATAGGATGACAATGACGGGGCGGGTCTACACTCAAATTCAAACCAATCATACAACCCACAAAATCATCCCAGGTTGTATGAATACAAAAGGCATTCACACACCGTGTGATAGTGTGTGACGTATGATTGATTTCATTTTTTTAGTTTCGTTAAAGCCCCAAAAATATAATACACGGCATGAGATATAAGCCGGTTAATACATGAAAGCCAATAAAGTGGTGTATGATCTATATATCTTTCGTGTAATTAAGTAAGTAACAGTTTTCCTAGATGCAGGATTCTCACTTTGTGTAACAGCTCTTAAATTATCTAAAGAATTGTTCTTAGGATTGGAATCAATATGATCAATAACAAAACCTTCCTTGATCAATCCATTAAACACCTCGTGAACAAATCTGTGATTAAGATATTTTTTCCCTCCAGCAGTAAGCATCAAATACTCCATACCATTGTCCGTCCCTAATGATTTCTTCAGGCTGCGGTGTCTGACAATACCGTCAAGAGACGCTTCATAATTGTTGCTCAAGGGATGCGGTTAAAATTCTTGGTTCATTTAAATACTATAATACTATTTGTCTGATTCATTATTTGGTTTAATTATTACTTGAGAATCCATAAACATAGTCTTGAGGTGTTCTTATGATTTTATCCTTGACACTGTCAAGGACAGAGTCAGGGTCCTTGATGGAGTTTTTGATGGAGTCCTTGACTCGTTTATCATAATAGCGCTTCAACTCTCTGTATCGATTACCACCATAATTAAGACACAATTGCGATTTTCCTCTCACGCCTACCCCATATCGGATACAATGTAGCGGACCTAAGCTTCCACGACGTACACTTTGTAAATTATACCCACATAGCTCATTTCTGCATGATTTGTTACAAGCGGTTACTGATCCTATCATCAACCATTTGCAATAATTCATTACATAATAAATTTTGTTTTTAAATACTTCTTTTTATTATAATATGAAGCAGTTAGAGAGATTATTAAAGATTACGCCTGGGAAAAATGCTAAATTCAATCTCGATAGAGTCTCCACTGATACCATGAACGACGAAAGATCAGCAGTGATAATCTCACATCTTGACCAGAAAATGTATTTTTTAGAGGGAAATTCATTATCCGTTCAGAAACAGAAAATTGGATTATTCGAGACAAAATTGAACAAATTTTGAATGATAAGAGAACTGTCAATGTGAATCATGATTTCAAACCAGGAATTCTGACTGGAATTGACACACCGTATTACGAGAGGAAATATCATATAATAGCAGTTGTTTATGGAATCTATCCGATAAATGATAAACCGAGTATTGAAAAATTAAAACCAATGAAACTGTCATCGTTGAATTGTGTAGCAAAGCGAGTAATAGAACACCTCACAAATGAGTTGCGTGGAAACATATTGACGGATTTAAGAAGCAAAAAAATAAATGAATGGGGACTAACAGTAAAGGAAAATGGAGCAACGATTCAAAATGTGGAAGAACTAGAACGAAGACTAAAATTTCCAATATCAGTAACGACGATAACAGGAGAGGTATTGTATGAACGGAAATATAAATTGAGAGGATCCCCAATCAAAATTATTGATTATAACGAACACGCATGGACACCTGCAGTAACAATATTTCCGCGAGATAGAACATTAAAATATCTACCCGCGGAGTCTCCCCAGAATTCTCTGAAAAGAAATTATTTGATCTTATTTACGAGTTAAGTAAAAAAGATCCTGTGTCAGTATGGTTACTTCACAGTTTTGAAAACGAAGAGGGTAAATTCGATCAATTTGTAAGACCCAACGGCAAATTATACCGCACGGAAGCCCTCAACAACGAGATGAAAATATTGGCTAGTGGTTTTTCAACAGAACACGACGAACAATTATTAACAAATTGTTTTACAATTCCGTCACTTGTAGCTCATTTTGCGAGAAAGAAAAACATGTGGAAATCAACATGCGCAGAATTTCTATCAGATTTCAAATCAAGCTGCATTGAGTACAACCATGGTGGATTATGGAATACCAAATACGACCCTGAAAGTATTATTTCGGTTGATATGGTTGCATGTTATCCTGGGAGTTTTCTCGGGTATGGAGAATGTGATGAGTACTTCAAAAGATTTGGACATCCCACACATGAGATGATCCGTGTTGCGATTAATAGACCACTGCCTGATTTTGATTTAACCGAATTCGCTCGTGTGGTATCATTTGAAACCGCTGAAGGACTTCATCCGTGCTGTTATGTTTGGATTGGTAGACACATCTCTGAAAAACACTGGATGCCAATAGTGTTATTACGGTATATGATTCATTCTAAAATGCTGATATCGCTGATTATCAGTGAAGCAATTATATCATATCGAGCGCAGACTGAGGTCTGATTACCACAACCAGATAGTCTAGATAGTATGAACAGCGAAAATAGAAAACAATTCCCCGATCTCAACGAAAAATATATCGTGAAATGGTCCAAACAGATATTTGAAGTTAGAAATAAACAAGCAAGAGATCTTGGCTAGAAGAATAATGGGTAAATTCACTCAGGGTGGAAATAAATACGACAATAAGATATTCTTCACGGTTGATTATAGATAATGTTGAATACGATTTTATTATCGCGGATGTAACATCTCAAGGTATATATGTAAATCGTAAAGACGCTTTTTTTGTCCGATCAAACAAAATGCGGTACAATTGTTACTTATAATGACGGATTTGATCTTCAATAGACACATTTGAGGGCGTCTGTGCTGGCTTATGCTTATACTAATTTGTTCTCAATGATAAATAGATTTCCTGACACCACGGTTAGAGTCGCCATTGATTCATTTTATATAGACGTGAAACATAGAGAATTAGTGGCCGAATTCATTAATTCCGACGAGAGTTAGGATGTCATGGAGAATTAAAAATGAAATACAGTGCGATTATTCCAAATCAGCAGATGTTACGATTGAAAACAATGACTTGAAAAATAATCAGGTACTTAAACGGCTGTGGTGGGTCAGGAAAGACGACTCATGTGATAGAATTATTTTGAGGGAAATCAAACTTGACTGTACTAACACCGACCCACGGACTTGCAAAGGAGATGGATCATCGAGAAATTAATGCTTGCACTTATCATAGTTTTTTTCAATGGAAAGTTGATGACTAGACTCCTGATCGAATGGGCGAGAAATTTATTCCTGAAATCCTGATTTCGGTTGAGATATGCACAGTGTCGTTAGATGTATTAAAGACGTTTCTCGAGTGGTTATTGCAAGCGAATACAAAAGTGTGTGGCGATCACGGTCAACCACCACTATTTGTCGTTTTGTCTCCATATAATTGGCTAAAGAATTTTGTAGACTATTATGAAGAAATTAATACCGATCATAGAGCACTTGATAATGAATTACGTTCAAGAAACTAATCAAATTACAACCGGATTGAGTCCAATGTGAAATAGCACGTGAAATAATTTCGGAAACACCATTAAATGATTTCTGGGAAGCGTGGAGACTAAATAATTTGATAGTTGCAAGTAGAAAGATAGTCAGACATACACTTCAGATGAAGTTATTTAACACGCATAAAGAAAGATTCGCAACATTTCCAGTGCCGCTGTGTTATAGACCCAAGGATACACGAAGACAAAATGTCAAAGTTGATATTCCAGGCCTGACAGAGAAGCAGATTTTAGTGTTAAATGATGTTGTTATTGGTTGATATCAGTGTTGTCGAAGATGCATTGCGCGCTGATAAATCCCCATGAACGTTAGTTTACGCGGCGACAATACATTCTTCACAGGGATTGACTATATCCGATACAATTGTTTGGATCATAGATAATCACATCGAGTGGTCGAATTTAGTGTATCTTGTGGTATCCAGAGTTCAAAGATTAAATCAACTTCGAAGAGTTGTTTTAGATTATAATGACACTACAATAAGTGATATTGTCAGCGATGATATAATGAGAAAAAATATCTGGTTATAAACAGCAGGATAAAAAAAAAACCCATAAAATTTGACATTGATGCCGAATTTATAATCACACTGAAACAGCAACAAAATGAACACTGCGCAAGTTGCAATTGTATAATGCGTTGGTGTTGGTCAGATAAAGATCCTCGCTAATTTACCGTAGACAGAAAAGATAGCAGTATTGGTCATACCAGAGATAATGTGATGCTAACTTGTCTTGAGTGCAACAGACGAAGAGGTGCTAGTTAAGACCACGCGGTGGTAATTGAGTATCCTCGGGTATCACTTGTAGTTGTTCACTAGTAAATCCTCACTGAGAAGCAGTTGAATCCAACCTTTAGACTGGCGGTCTACACGTAGATTTCGTTATACTAGATATTTTATGTGCAGTAACACTCCAAATAGGATCAGTAGCTCTTTTTGTGCCACCTTCGAGCTCTCCTGGTTCATATAAATACGTAACAGTGACATTACGGAGTATTGGTTGTTTTGAAAAATCGTTTTGCGTTCTTCTTCTTAGTCGCTTTGTTAGTTTTCATGTTGATTGTTCGAGTAATCTCGTTATTCAGCGCGGTAATTACGCCTGGTAATATATTGACCCATTCACGAGATCGTTTATCCTGGATGAATTATTTCGCATATTGATATCCAAATAACCGCTCAGCATGTGTCCGATTAAATCGTTCAAGAATTGCCTGATCGCGATGTAGTGCAGTATGTTCTCGTCTGATGGTGACATTATGATGCTTCATTGTTGATAACACTACACCCTTAAATTCCTTGCCAGGATCAACTTGTAATAGAGTTGGCCAACGCAGAGGACCCCTTCGATAAATCTTGACAAAACGTAGTAGCATCTTCAGTTGATGATTTTGTCTTTAGCGGCTCTGCTTGTTTGTATCGACTCGCAACATCAACTACAGTTAACGCGTACTTGTAGAAACCATCATGCGGCAGAAATAATATATCAGCTTGATGAACTTCATTAGGAACGGTCACATCAAAATGCGAGAAATTAATTTGTTTAGGCGGCGGTAGATAAATTTTCCATATCACCTCTTTGGATAGAGAATCCGCTGCAGTGGTATTTTCACCTTTGCGGCGCTAGCGAGTTTACCAATTGCTGCTTTACCCCTCCGGTATCCTCTTGGAGAATAATAAATAGATTCCATGTTGTTATTAATTACCAGCATCTAACATCAATTTACCTTTTATTGCCGATTTTACTAACCGTGAAGCCAATTTTTCTTTGAAGGATTTATCAGTGATAGAATACAACACGTGAATTAATGTTACATCTGCGAGATGTCTGTGTTGCAGGTTACTGCTTTTATAGGTAACATCATGAGCATGACAGGCCTTCTCAATGGCGTTTATTTTTTCTTGATTTTGATCATCAAATCGGATATCGAGTCTAGTTCCGGGTCCACCATAACTATTCCCTGGAAGGTGTTTTTCTCCTGGATACTTTACCCATGGTGTTCCTGTGAGCTTTGCTAACTTGTCTGCAATATCACCTCCTCGTTTTCTTAAAAATCCTTACAAACAAATCTAAATTTTTGTGTACTACATTGTACACACTTACCAGAAAGTGCTGATCTGTTATTGCTAGTTGTAATCGTCGTCAAGTCATCTGTGCCAATACGCTTCCTACATTTCACAGAATATAGATCCATACTATATTTATAATAACATGAATGTAATTGATTTTTCGGCGACAAAAACAAGAGAACCAGTTAAGCATCATGCAGAGCTACCGAATTCTATTCGTATGATTATAATAGGACCAAGACACAACTGCTACTTAATTTAATAACAAGATGGATGAAATGGAAGAAGTTGTATTTAATAGCCCCGAGTGTAGATGATTAGCGATGTTACGAAGTGTTAAAGGATTACAACGAGAGAACAAAATTTAAACCAATGAAGATGTTATTGAGTTTATAACCGATATCGAGGAAGCACCGAGCATTGATGATATTGATGGAGGTATTAACAATTTGGTAGTCTATGATGATTTCATGTTAGACAATAAAAAAATCCCGCTAGGATATTTTCCAGAGGCAGGCATAAAAACACTGATGTGATATATGTCACTTAACGATACACTCAAATACCAAAAGTAATCATAGATAACTGCAATATTTTTGCTGTATACAATGGAGTTGATACACATACACTACGAAATATTCACCAAACTTGGTGCAACGGAGACATGGATTATAATCTCTTTAGAAATTTCTTTAGTCACGCTCAGTCAATCCCATATGGATTTGTAACGATAAATTTGAATGATCCTAGATCAAGATATCGTATCTGACTTGATCAAATATTCGGTTGAAAAATTATTAACCCATAGCAGCAGAGGGGGTGAGTTACAACGACATTGGCGTCTTTTTGTTTTTGATGAATTGCTAGCAATTTTAAAGAAGCCTTGGTTTGCCAAATGGACGCTTTTTTAAGGATTACTAGGAAGCCTTGGTTAGCCGAATCGACGCTTCCAAAAGTTGGTCTGTTCTCCCCCTCTTTTGCTCATGTTGATAGGTGGTATATTTAAAGTGTTAGATTCATACGTCTTGCAGAACTCATTGGAATATACCAGGCATAAAACTTTGAAAATAATTGAGAATGGACAGATCTGGAAGGGCCAAAGGTCTAAATAGCTGTATTAAAGGCTTTTTCAATGGTTTTTGGTTTGTATAGTCCTCAGAAGAATAGCCTCTCGAAATCTTGTCTCCAGTCCATAAAGATCATACAGATGAGTAAAAACACAGGACAGAAGGGAAATCTATCAGACTAAGCCAGATGATGAAAAAGGCCTTCACTTTGTCGAGTGAATGACGAGTGATACCGTTTTAATTTGCATCTTTTTGAAATACGACTGTTATAGAATTATATTAAATTGTTGTTATTCGATTTTCACATTATTTTTATCATTAATTTAACTGTCGGCACCGATGACTGGGCGCAATATCCTTTTAGACATTGAGCGCAACTATGTGGTTTAGCCAATCCTTTAACACACTCTTTTAAACAACATTTATACCTCTGAGGGCAAAATATTACAGTTAAAGTGGCGGTGGATGCAGAAGTCGTAGCAAGTATTGCCCATTTTATATCGATATTCTTTCGACTATGTGACGAAGAACGGTAACTACAAAAGTTTGGACTTGTTTTACAATCAAAGTCGTCATTGCTAAGCGTAGGTATCTTGTTTCAAATTCTGCATTTGGTGCCTCTTTTGCCTTCAACAGTTTTCTTATAATTGAAAATATTACAAGGTTTTACTGTTTCAGTTGTACCGATCCTTTATTGATTGCATCTGAGTTAGGTTTATGTGTGTTATCATGTCCCTGCTTTTATACATCGCATAATGTGTAATCTTATTATTCTGGCATACAAAAACAGATTTATTGCCCAGTCTGTTGTGTCAAACTGTTTCTGAATTTCTAAATATTTCTTCATTCGTTCTTTCGATATAGAAACAGAGACACAGAGATAAGACCTGGTTTCATTTAACATATTCTTTGCGTGGGATAGATGTCTTGTCATTCATGCACAAATTATAAGGTATTATGCGATCTCTGTGAGAAAACACAGGCAAGAATAGATGAATGAAGGGTGAGCCCACCGAAACCATTTAAGATAAAACTATATATGACTGTTTCGGTTTCATACAAGATGTTTGTTTGTCAATCGGATGAAGGGTGAGCCCACCAAAACCATTTCAGATAAAAACTAATATATGATAGTTTTGGTTTCATATGAGGTGTTATTCGTCAATCAGACTATACGTGAACAGACTATTTTATACAAACCTTATTTATGTAAAGAATAACATATATATTCGCGCACACACGTGTATGTGTGAACATTATAACCAGCGATGCTTCCTACTTGGTCAGCGTGTGTGAAAATGAGCGCGAGGGTGAGGGGTGGGGAGTTCCAATTAATTAAAAAATTGTGTTATTGATAATTGCAAATGTTGGAGAATCATATTCTACTAGACAGGCTCGAGAGCGATTAACCGCGATTAAAAAGTTTATTCCAGTACGAGATGACCTTAAGGAAAAACTTCAACAACGACAAGATTCTCATATTGATTTTGTAACTAGTATCGAACATTTATTTAAACCTATTACTACAACTGCTAAGTAAGTTATATGTGGAAAAGAGAGAGATGAAGTAAAGAGAGGTAGGCCACAAACAGCTTCTTGTAAATGAGAATTTTAAATCTAAACGGGAAAATATTGATCTGATTGAAAGGTTTCGTCAAGAATTTTTTGAAGATCTTAAAAATACTACAAAATCTGATTTACCTGGGGAAATATTATTAGGTTTATTTAATAAATCTAAAACATTAAAGCCGGGTTATGAAAATGTAAACGATGATACCTTTATTAAGTGGTCGTATCGTATATATTACAAGAAAAGAGGATTAAAGAGGACGATTATAATTTTGATGGCTTCGTTAACAAAATTAAAAAACTTGATCAAGAATATCAAACATTACCATCTGATGAATATCCTTCGCCAACAGCGATTGTATGCAAAATTAGAAAAAGCTGATAAACAACGTAAGAAAGTAATAAAATAAAAATCCAGCCTCGTGGAAAAAAAGGATTTTGTGGGGTTTATTACAGAGAGTGGACTCGTTGTTTGTCCAAATAATATCATCAATGATGTATCTTCGTTGGAAGTTTTCATCGGAGATAAACGAGCTGGAAATAATTCCCGGGAAATAGTTAACGAAGCCGTTGATATTTGTCAGCGATTTGTTCAGGGTGGTATTATAGATATGTGTTTATATCAATCAATTATCGATGAAACCATAGACGATTATCACAGTGATTAGATGTTTTAGATAAACGGACATTATATAAGATGATTATACATGATAAACGACGACAACAGATCAGTGTTGTAAATTCGCGATTGCCAGTATATAAAGTAATTTACGGAGATGGACTGCGAAATCTTATTCTACGTTTATTTACTAGACTTGCTTCCAAAGTATTACCACTCGCAAAACAGTTATCGATGAAAGCAATCAGTGTTTATTCGTGATAAAGCGACTGGTACTGTTAGTGATCTCGCCTGAAAAGCTTTTTCTACAGTCAAAGATACATTAATGAGATGAATACAGAAACCTCAAATAGTCCAACCTGTAAAATTACCTGTTACTGAGGTTATGCCAGCGAGTGTCAGTAAAATAATGAATCAAAACGCAAATAAAGAAAAATAGCAGAGATGGGTTGGGTGTCTGAGAGAGAAATATTACCGCGAGTATGATAGCATGAAGTTATGTTCGTTTTAGACAATAATGAATTATTATAAAATGTTTGAAGAGATATCTAATCCCGAGTTCGATTTTGATGTATCGGAGCCAATAGATACTCCTCTACGTGGTTTTCAACGTTATTCGTATGATGCAAAGACTTACGATGCCCGGGGGAGAATTTAATTTCAGGTTCAGGATACCAGTAAATATTTTCTGCTTTCCGAAGGATATATTGAAATTAAAGGTCGACTTTTAAAAGCTGATAATACCGGTTAAGAAATCGGTGATCGAGTTGGTTTTGTTAATAATGGTATCATTGCGTTGTTTAACAGCGCTAGGTATATTATCGATGGAAGAAAAATTTAGGCGATTCACGAGAATGTTGATATCGCGACGACTATACTAGGTTTGGCAAGATATTTAGCTGATTATATAAGAACTACTGGGCCATCTATGATGTTTTTAAAAGATTCAATAGATCAACCAGAAAATTGAATTGTAACGATGAACGCTGCTGGGGATACAGTCGCATCTATGAATGAAAATTACAACTTGGTGTTTGCAACTCGTAGAGCATTGTTAAACGACAACGAGGAATTTTCATGTACGATTCTACTCTCATATATTCGGGTTTTGCCGTGATGTTAAAAATGTTATATTTGGTGGAAAACATACAGTTATACTTAACAGAAAAAGTGATGATAATGACGCAATATGGAGAGCAGTTGGAATTGATCGTGGTAAGGTAATTGTGACAAAGCTCACATTGTGGATGCCAAGACTGACTCCGTCAATTACTCAAGAACAACGATTAATTTATTTTATGGAATCAGGTGGTAGATCACTGTTATTCTGGTTGTCGATGATTACAAACAGTTCCCCTGGTCATGACGCAGGATTATTAAACTGGCAAATAGCATCACAACAAGGATTGTCGGCTCCGAGACATGTTTTCGTGGCGTTTCAGGAAAATACGAGAATAGGTGACCAAAACAGAAACAATATGGCGTTTGACACACTTGGAATTTCACAGGTTTCGTAATGTATAAACGGAAATCAAGAACCATCCGAGGATATAGTAATGAATTTTGAACATAACCAAATTGCATGGGTGTATCTTCGTTTGATGACTTTCCGAGGATGTGACTTAAATATCGACACCGGGTTGTTAATATATCACTGTGATGTTACAACATTGTACCGAATCTATTACTTTTCACTATAGTATTTTGATCTATATTGGCAATATCTGTCGTTGATATAATCTTACGAGCTCATGTAGGTCGTTCTCCGGCTGGTGGTTTTAGAGCAATTGCTGTCATTCTTGGTGATAAATGGATGAGAGTTGTTGACGCACCAGTAGAAAACATGTAACAATTTGATCAATCTATTATTTAAATAAAAATTTCGTACAGTCATAGTTATGTTTCGTTGACCCGCCAACAGGCAACGAAATTGCAATAGAAAAATGTCAGCATTTGTGGGGAAAAAATAACTTTGAAACGAAAGCAAATTGATAACGGCAGAACAAATACACTTTCATTGAATAAAACTCAACTTAACCATTTCAATAAAACGCTGAAAGCAAATACTCGTGTTCAATTTGAATTTGTTCCCTCTGCGGTCAAGAATATGATTAAAGTAAGAGGTATATTTCCTCTCCTCGCCGCGATTTCTGCGTTGCTTGCTTCGGCGGCTCCCGTTGTCGCTAAAGCTGCCGCGTTAGATGCTGTTGGTACCGCTTCAGGAACGGGATTGAGGAAAGCTACCGGACACGGATGAAAAAATTGAAAAGGTCTGAGACTACCCGGAACTTATCCAGGAAACGGGTTGAGACTCCCAGGAACCTACCTGAGTTAGATTTTATTCCGATGTCCAATTTTGATTTAAGCAAAGCTGCCAAAACTCATCGTGTAAGGAATTTCAGCGGTGTCTTTAGCAGAATTCAATTACCACAACAACCGCAAAATTATGAAACAGGTATTGTTAATCTTGATGATAACACCGAACCTAGAAATCACTTGGTCGCATACGCGATGGATCCGCGGAGAATTAATTATTTTGACTCTTACGGGCTAGCACCACCTAAAGAATTTCTCAAATATATATCTGGGTTTAAGATTCCGAATTGGTATTCAACGTTACCAACGCAGACAATGACCGATCCTTCCATATGTGGCCGAGAAGTTATTAATGTCCTTGACGTCATCTCAAAATTTACCAAACCAACTCATAAAGCCGTACATGAATATATCAGCGATAACGTTTTAAAAAGCTCTTAAATGAATATTGGCAGATATTTGGGGAAGATCTCTCTCACGTTCAAGAAAAACTGTTGGTCCTTCAATCGAGGTAATAAAGAAACTTATCATCGATGCGCTATCTGAAACATTAAACCTGGTAGATTGTATCGCCGGATGAAACAGTTGTATTTCAGGACCGACAGTTTATGTTTAAAACTAGTAATGTTTCCTTGAAAGATATTTTAATTAAACTTTATTCCGCAGTTGAATCTTCTATCGCGGTGTTTGATTCTCAAGGTAAATTTAAACCTGGTGTCCTTTATTCGACTATCGATAATAAACTAACAACGTTGAACAATGATTATATATCATTGACGAATACACTAAGAGCTCTACGATCCGATTATGACGCTTACATAAATCATTTTACAGGTGTACAAAAATACATTTGAAACTGTTGAGAAAACTATTTATAATTTCTTTAGAATTAAACTAGTGATTCCGTTGAAACTCTTTGGTGTAAAAACCATCGCGGATAATATCAGAACGTTCCGATCCGAGTATGATGCACATATCTCGTTCTATAATGATTTTATACGAGAACATGTACAAGTAAAAACCGAATTAAGAAATTTTATGGGAAAACTGCCACCATCGTTCCCGTTTAAACTTGCTGATTTTAATGTCATCGATGATAAACGATCCGAGTATGTTGAACATGTGAATAAACAATTTACACGTCTCCGTAATAATTTTTGGAAAGGTTGACGATGCTCCTGATAATTATTTGGTAAACCGGCAATGGTCTCTATAAGGCTCGCCGAGATTTAAACATCCATTGACGAGATTAAAAAGCACGAGGCGATCAAGAATTTTTTTCCTAACATTGCTTCGAGGCTCGATAAAGTTAAAATCCCTAATGATGAAAATATCAATACCGTATTCGATACGACATGAATCATTCGTTTCGACACCTGCAACTAATATTATTGACATCACCGCTGAAATTAAAGATGTATACAGATTAAACTTAGTTTTACCGATGCAATTTAATATATCATCGACCTCATCCGCTGGTTTTAATAATATTATCAGTGCGGTAATAGAAAGGGGATCAACGGATCGATTCAACATAACATCCACTGGTGATAAATTAGCTCGAGCATCAATCACATGGTACGTAGAATTTGTATTTGATTTAAGTAAACAACATATTTAAATAATGACCACTCATCAGTATCGATACGATCAAGTCCTCGAGTTAAAAATTAAACTCAAAAATCTTACAAATGAGTAGCAAACAAAGGTTAAAAAGAATATCATAGACGTATTACTCACATTGACATATTCGTATACTCGCTTTCAGGTGTCATTATCATCAGTGACAATGATCGCTCCTGTAGTCGTTCCAATTTGTATTTTCGAGGGAAAACAATCACAGCGGTTCTCGGGATCATAAAAAACAACATATAGTCGTATAGTGAGCATAACCTACATGAATATACTGTTAAATTCCACACTGCGTCAATCATAAATATCCACGATGATATCGTCGAGTCTCGATGACAAATATAATATCCGATAACGAATTCTCCGCCATAGTTAGCATTTACGATTTCGCGACGTCAAAATTAGAAAAATACATTGAGAATTATTCGTTGTTAACTTAGAAACTTCATTTCGAATTCTTTCGCGTTGGAATCTATGAGAACTTGTTCGTCAAAAACACCAGCGACGCTCTCGAAATTTTCCTTTATCATCCTTGTTACCTCGATCGATGAAACTTTCTTCCGTGGGTTTATTCCTATAGATGATTCTATTTCTCTCCCGGGCGATAATTTTCATTACCAGCTACTCAGATCTTTACGTCGCGAGACCTGGTTCTCTCGTGGTTTTAATTTTTTCCATTCATCTGCGATAAAATTACTAGAAACGTGTTACTGTGGTGGAGATGATGTACGCGGTCAAATTCCGTTTTCAACTCGGCGATATATTCATCATTCATAATATATATTATTTGTTTAAATATTTTTCATAAATTTTTTTGTTCTAAATTTTGCTACTTCAACCTCAAGTTTCATATCATCGTGTATCTTTCTGAGTATTTTACACAGCGGGATGATTCTACTCGAGACGTAATCTGCGATAATTACAAATTTACATGGCAGCGAAAGTTTTTTGTAAAATATTTTCCACTCACCGTGCAGCTCAAACATATTACACGCTTGTTCGAGTCCTTGTTCGAGTAGTATTGAATTCTGGCTAATTTTCTCGTGGGTTGTCTTTCTCGTTCATACCCACGTGGAGTTCGGATAATTGTTGATTTATTAATCTCAAATTCTCAGCCACTCCGCGATAATATTTTACGTCGTTGTACATCTTTGCTAGTTTTTCTAGAATCATAATTTTATAGGCGGATTTAAAAATTTCCAGTTGTTCGGTAATCGCTGATATAATTTCGTCGTTCATATATAATATACAACATTACTTTTTAAAATCTAAATTGTTTTTTTTGTATAATACAAACATTACGCGAATGTAAATGAAACCCAATTATAAATTTTTTTCGAATAGGTTGTTAAGTAAATACCCTATGCGACTCATAAGACAAATGCATGATTAATATTGAAATGATTAATTGCAGATGATCTTGACTGAAATGTTTCAATCGTGCTATTTACGATTGAAAATAAAGGTCTTAGTTGACGATTTATAATTTTTTAGGATTCAGATTAAGAGGATTCTCACTCGGAGTAATAACTCTCAAGTTATCGACGCGGTTGTCAAGAAGATCTCTATTAATATGATCAACGACCAGACTCTTATCAATCACCCCGTTAAAAAAACTGGTAGATAAATCTTTGAGCGTGATATGTTTTCCCTCCAACAGTAATTCTCACAAACCGGTTTTACTAATCCAACCAATTTTTTATTTTCGTTGTCGATGTCTAATGATCGCGTCGCGAGATGCTTCGTAGTTGACAAAAATAGGATGAGAAACGTATTCGTTTTGACTCCTATAACCTGTATACATGTTTGTTCTCGTACTTCAACTTCAACACCACACCCGATACAAAGTTTTGGTTCATAGCTTCCTCGACGAATTTTTTTGTAGATGATACTCACGAAACTTTATTCTGCAGAATTTACCACAACAAGTTATAGAGATCCAATTGATAACCATTTTCAATTATTCATTGTATATAAATATTTTATTTAAATATGTATCTTAATAGTAATAATAATGTGAATTTATAAAAAAAAATACTGAGAATCTTCTTTCTAGGATTTTTTACTTAGATGAACGAATAAAAACTTCGCCGTGGATGTCAAAAATTAAAAATAGTATCATAGTAAAATATGAATTTCGCAAAGATGGCGCCAAGTATATTTATTCGACGTATCAAACGTCTCGTAATGATTATATCATGACGGATTCTTGAGCCGCGAAAACAATATCAAGATAAATCGTGAATCAATCAGATATTATATCCTGGTAAAATTCAGTAAAATTTATCGAGACAAATGGAGAGTTCCTAATCACCGTGAACGCGTGCTGAGTTGAAAAAAGATACCTGTGATCATCGACGATAAAACTAAACCGGGATTGTTAACTGGAATTGACAGCAGATATTACAATCCAGCATATCCGATAACCGCGTTGACTTACAGGATATATCCGATAACCCCGCCAGATGTTAATACCCCCCCCCAAATGAGAGCTTCATCTGGGATAAACTGTGTAGCTGAACGAGTTATTGAACATTTAAAAATGTTCGACGAGGAAATGGTTTAACCCCGCTGAGACAATCCAAATAGGTAAATGGGCCGAATCAGTTAAAGACGATCCGAGCTTCAGTAAGAGATGGTATCAAGTTAGAAAAAAAAATTCCGATAATCGTAAAAACTATCACCGGGGAAATATTACACTCGTCAAATCTTTATAAAAAGGCGGAGCTCCGATTGAAATCATCGATCATAATTGTCACGCGGGAAGAAATTCTGTACGGGTATTTCTACAAGATCGAACAGTAAAATATTATTCAGGAGATATAATTGATTATATTTACCAGTTAAGTAAAACCTATCCTTTGTTAGTATGGTTATTTAGCGGCGATGAAGATGAAGGGTACGATCAATTTTGTAAGACCGAACGAATAATTATACCGGTGTCATGAATATTCATGTAGAGATGAATAAACTCGCGATGAGATACTCGAACGATGTAGATCAATTATTAAGTAATTGTTTAACCGTTTGGGAAACGACTCGATTTTAATTGGTAGATGATCTACAATCTAGCAGTGTCGAATACGGTCATGGAGGATTGTGGAATACAAAATACGATAACAAGAATATGATTTGATGTTGGCATGGCCGCGTGTTACAATTGAGGTTTACTCGGGCACGGCGAATACGGTGAATACTTTAAACGTTTTGGACATCCACACATGAAATGACCAGAGTCGCTATAAACGGACCTTTATTCGATTTTGACTTGAAAGGGTTTGCTCGTTTGACATCGTTTAGTTTTGGCGAGAATCTACACCCGATTTGTCATGTTTGGTTTGGAAGGAATTTTTCCGAATATAAATGGGTTCCGATAGTACTCATAAGATTTATGCTCGATGAAAACATGTTAACGTCGTTGACTGTCTCTGAGGCGATTATATCATATCGGAAACAAACCACAGTTTGGTCGCCAAACTCCTGAAAAATGCGAAGATTACGATAACAAATCCGATGAGTAAAAAATTGCAAAAGATCTTGATAGTAAAATTTTCGTCAAATTTATTCAAGGTGGATCGTGTGATCATAAACGACGTTGTACGCGATCAATTTTCGATCACTCCAAACGTGATTTTATATCGCGGATACTTCCCTCGGATGTGTATCTTTGTATCTAGGGAAAATGTTTATTTGTCAGATGGAACAAAAATTGGAACTATCGTTGAATACTTTGACGTAGAATCACCGCAATACACACATTTTAGATCTTTGATGCACGCTTATGTTTCGAAAAATTTACTCTCGATGATAAAATTATTTTTTAATATCGCGGTTAGACATGCAACGGATTCGTTCTGCTTTAACAGAGAACATTTGCAAATTGTCGAACCATTTACTACAATATGGGTCGA
This sequence comes from Unio delphinus, assembly GCA_029339505.1. NCBI lineage: Eukaryota > Metazoa > Mollusca > Bivalvia > Unionida > Unionidae > Unio > Unio delphinus. The sequence goes on along the minus strand of JAQISU010000018.1, from coordinate 11,554,434 downwards.
TTGGTGAAAGTGGAGAATAAAACGTGAAACATTACACGGATATTGTTAATCAGCTGATATTCCCATCGATGATAATTACCGCGGGGAGGCGAGATTAGAACTATCATCATCGCCATCTGTATACGATCCAATAACCAGACATAAAACTGTATATTTGAATGGTCCAGAAGGATGTGGTAAGATATACATTTATTCAAGGGAAATTCTGACATCATAGTATTAACTCCGACACACAGACTCGGAAGAGATGAAATCCCGACAAGTAAACACTTGTACGTATCACAGTTTCTTTCGGTTTAACGGAAGCGCTTGAACTTCTAAGCGTATGGGATCAAAATATATTCCCCGGGTTATTATTTGGGATGAAATATGTAAAGTATCGTTGGACGTATTAAAACCGTTTTTAGAATCGCTGTGAAGAAAAAACACCGCTATGATAAGATGTTGCGATCACCGTCAACCACCATCGTTTACTGGACCATCTTGGTAGTCTCTTAACCCGTTCACGTGATCGTTTATTCTCGATGAATTCCTTTGCGTATTGATAATGAAACAACCGGTCTGCAAGCGTTCTATTAAACCGCTCAACGATTGCTTGATCGCGATTTATTACAGTATGTCCTCGTCGTTTAGCAGTGTTATGTTGTTTCATCACTGATGACACTTTATCTTGACACTCTTTACCGGGATCAACCTGCGAGAAATTTGGCCATCGCAGACCACCTTGTGGTTCGAGTCATCGTTGATAAATGTTCTTAAACGAGGAGGCAACTTTAGATGAGGTTTTAGTAGTTAACGGTTCCGCAATGACCACAACGGTTGACGCGTATTTCCAAACACGTTTTGTTGACAGTATCATGTGGAAGAAATAGTATATCAGCCTGATGAACCTCATTTGGGACGTTAACATCACATGACGCGTATTGAATATATTTAGGTGGTTGTAAATAAATTTGCCATATTGCTTGTCTGGATAACCAATCCGCTGCGGTAGTAATTTTAAGCTATGCAGCGCTGGCGAGTTTGATAATCGCGACGTTACCCTTCCAGTTTTCGGTTAGAGAATAATAAATCGATTACATAATATTAATTACCAGCACCTAATACGAGCTTACTTTTCATAGCAGTTTTATTAACCAGGAAGCTAATTTTTTTGGAAAGATTTATCGGTAATATCATTTAACGAATGGATTAATTTCACATCAGCGATGTGTCGTTGCTGAAGGTTTTTACTTTTTTATCCGACATCATGCGCATGACAGGCTTTATCAATAACGTTTACTGGATATTCACCAGGTAGAGGTTGATCATGATTATCAAGTCGGATATCGAGTCTAGTTCCAGGACCACAGTAATTATATCCTGGAAGGTGTTTTTCCCTTGGGTAATTTGCCCACGGAACTCCTGGGACTTTTGTCAACTTGGCTGTCATATCACCTCCTTTTTTCTTAAACTAACGAATCGGAATTTTTGTATATCCCATTGTATACACTTGCCAGTGATTGCATCTATGTTATTTTTTTAGTTACAACGGACTCTGGGTCAACTGTCGGTGTACGTGACTTACATTTCACACAATATAGATCCATATTTATTTATGTTATATCTGATGGAAAGTACTGACATTTCCGCGTTAAAGAAACGAACACCTGCTAAACATCATAAAATGTTACCAAACATAATGCAAATGATTATAATTGGACCATCGAGAAGCGGTAAAACGCAGTTGTTACTTAATCTGATTATGAAATGGATTAAATTATATAAACTATATATAATAGTCAAACAGCAAAATATCAACTTTGCTACAATATATTAAATGATTTGAACGAGAGCAAAAATCAATAACCGGTGAGGATGTTATTGAATTTATCGACGATATCGAGGAAGCGCCAAGGATCGAGGATATCGACGATGGTATCAACAATCTAATTGTGTACGACGTATGATAATGGACAATAAGAAAAACCCGCTTAGATATTTTCGGTCGGAAGACATAACACAATTGATATAATTTATTTTACCAACGATAACCCCACATACCAAGTATAATCAGGGACAATTGTAATACTCTTTCGGCGTTTAATGGCGTAAATTCACATACATTACAAAATATTCACCGGTCTTGGTGTAGCGGCGATGTGGATGATAATGAATTTAGAAATGTTGCTAACACCGCTCGGAATATCCCACAAGGATTTATAACGATAAGTTAGAAGACCATCAAACACAACATCGAATTGGACGAGATAAAAAATATTTAATTAAAAATCTGACAACCACCCCGCGGTCATTTTCACACAAGCGGACCAATTAGGAAGCATCGCTGGTTATAATATTCACACATACACGTGTGTGCTCGAATATATATGTTATTCTTTACATAAAATAAGGCTTGTATGACATAGTCTGTTCACGTATACTATGATTGAGAAATAACACCACGTATGAAACCGAAACTATCATATATTAGTTTTTATCTGAAATGGTTTTGGAGGGCACACCCTTCCTCCGATTGACAAACAAAATCTTGTATGAAACCGAAACTGTCACTTATAATTTTATCTGAAATAGTTTCGGTGGGCTCACCCTTCCTTCTTCTAGAATAATAACATTTCCACATAGTATGTCTTACATGTAATACAAAAATCTCCCTGTTAACACATCTTAACCTTAGAATGCTTTCATAGCTACATTTCATTTCAGTGACACAGTATAACTGTATAATACGTTTCAAAAAAGAAAGATTTTCTATGTCTCATTGATTCACTGTGTAACGAGAATTAGTCTGTTTGATCCATGGATACACTCCTTCTGTATGATACAGAATTTGTAACAGAAAATGCTCATATGTAACTAATTTGTGGGGCTCAGAGTGACTGAGTTGTCTATGCACTTGCCTTTATCGATCACTGTTTTATCACATTTATCCACGTGTGTTTGAGTCTCAGACACGGCCAATGTGGATATGCAAATTCTTGCAGGGTTTTGCCCGGGTACTTTAAAAGTTATACAAGCCGCCATGAGGAGTCTAAACCCGAAACCACAACAAGAATTAAATGATTCTGAAAGGAACTCTTGAAAATAAATGTTTGCTTTTATATGTGCTCATCACAATATCTACCGTCACTTTGCTGTCAAGTTGGCAAAGGTGACCATTGAAATGGAGGGGATACAAACTGGGTTTAAATGAGTGAATATGGTGTATAGTTTAAATATAAATGCCACAATCATATCTGTACAATATTCGAACATGGGACAACATCTCTTCATTGTTCGTAATTTTGCATGATAATGACTGCGACGAAGGCACGATTGATAGGTGCAATGGCAAAATGGAGGGAAGATGGCTAGATGAACGGGTGATCTCAAATATCATTGTAGTCTCCTGAGGAAATAATCAACAATAATTATCAAGAGAATAACAATTATTCAAATCCTTACAGATAACAAAATCAAAAGTAATGGATTCTATGAACAAACTGCATATTTTATTCAATTACCGTTATATTATTGAGCAATCGTATTTTCTTTACTCTGTAAGGGAAGAGATAGATAATAAATGTTTAAATACTACCGGACTTAAACAATGAGAAACCCTTATCAGTTTGGTTGATGCATTAGTTGTTGGTAGTCAATTTAAATCGTATGAGTCTTAAAATGGCATGAAACAATAGACTCAAACATAACTAAACAAACACCATGCATTTCGCACCAGAATGAGAGGGAGGTTTTTGCTAGTTACAGGTCATTGACATGTAGCTTTGCAAATAGTGTGGTTTGAACAATCAATCGCCCACTTGCGACTAATACATTACTGTCTACAAAAAGGAAAGTTGGCTATTTGTTACTTGAGCTGTTATGTTTTCAGTGACTTTCACTTTGTTCGCGTACCTCAGAAACCCCATGATATTAATACAAAGAGAAAACTAGACCCTCTCATAAATATTTGTAATATATCACCACATGATATGATATTGGCATCGTTATATACAATTAATTAATTTTTAAAATTTTCTAAATGGGTGAACATGTTTTCAGCAATATATACATTGTAAAGAGCTATCATTCTCTCTTCTCCTTTAATCTGTCACATTTCTATGTTGCGCATGCCAACGATGTTTCTTTGCAGTTGATATGTTGCTCTGTTGCCAACCATGTTACCATATTTCCTACAACGCTGCGCTGTTTCCAAATGTAAGGGGCTATACAGCCACTCACGTTGTCCGTTTCGCTATCATGTGACCATGCTGCTGGCTACGACCTGTTGCTAGCTATGCTGTCATATTGCCCTGCTACCAGCCCGATATCTGTAGTTAACTCTGTAACATAGAAACGTCTGGATATGCTCATGGAATATACGTACCGGCATATATCATATAGCATATACGCTCCATAAAGACTACATGGAACTACTATGAATATTTCGCTACGAGATACATGTATTACTCATTTAAGATTAGCCAAGTTAAATGGTACAACTGCTACAGGTATCACCGTACACTCAACGAAAAACATTACACATCTTTGATATGATGCAACATCATTTTCTTTTCCTATTCCGTGACAATAACCCCCTCCCTCCAAAAAGAACACATTTTAAACAATACCAGGATACGGGTAAAATCAAACAGCACTTATATTCCTCATATGCAGTACTCACCCTGGTGATATATATCAGGTTTGGCAATCAAATCCTACTCAGCTTTCTCCACCTATATCTGAAACTCCTTTAATGGTCTATATTTGACAGCAATAAGTTGTAGGGCTGATTTCCAATATACGAATTATGTGTTAATGGTCTTCGCCGTTTTTAAATATAGCAGGTGTTGGTGGTTAGTTTCAAGAATAAACTCCCTCATAACACTACGGCAAGATACTATTGAATACGGATAACCTTCCTGATTGGATAAGATATGACACCCTTTGTAATTACTTGCTCCTGCAGCAACACGGCTCTACAAGAGTTATTAACGCTCACCAAACATTTCGGTAATTTGACCATGAAAATACAGCTAGAGGCACCGACACGTATCATTTCGATTAGAATCGCTTTAAATTGGTACAAAATCTTTCGGGATCACAAATGTTAATTAACGAGACTCTTCAACAGTCAGATTTATAAATATATAGTGGCACAATCACGTTGAAAATATACGATCTCTATCACGCATTGATTCAGCATCGATTACGTTAGATTTCTTTAATTGGCGGAATCAATAGTGGTATCATGTCGCTATTGGAGTGCTAGATACATGATTGATAACAGAGAGATTGAATCCATCGAGCGCGAGGTTGATGTTGTCACAACAATAGTTGGGTTAGCAAGATATTCCAATGATTTTACAAAATCGGCAGATCCATCTATGATGTTCGCTAAGGATGTTAATGATCGCGCTGAAAAGACTCCATTTAATATAAGACAATCAAAGGATCGTGCTGCTCCTCCTGCTGATGTTGCTGATATCGAAAATATGATTATAAATAATGATCCTGATTACAACATAGGAGCTGCAACACGCGTATCAATGTTGGAAGGACAGACTAGATTATTTTCATGCGCGCTTCAACTATCTCATATATTTGGATTCTGCAGAAATGTTAGAAAAGTTATCTATGGAACGAAGCATACAGTAGTACTCGTGCGAAATGGTTATGATAATGGTGCAATCTGGAGGATTTTAGCAGATCCTGCACATCCAGAGGCTGACCGTGGCAAGGTGAATATAACAAAACTATCACTGTGGATGCCAGTAATGACTCCATGAAACACCGTAGAAGAACGATTACTATCATTTATAGATCATGGGGGAAAATCATTGATATCATGGCTAACGACAACGACGAATACCATGCAGTCCTCTGTTAATGTCGTATTAACATGGCACATGACATAAAAACAAGGTGTTAGTGCACCCAAGACATATATTTGTTGCGTTACAGGATATTATGCGATTAAATGACCAAACACGCAGCGATATGATATTTAATCAATTGGGGTTTAATGAAGTCTCGTTGAGCATAAACGGCCAGCAGGAACCATCTGAGGATATTTAACTTAATTACGGACAAAACCAATTATCACGCGCGTATCATCGTTTGCTGACATTTATGGGACGATTATAATGTAGATACCGGTCTGCAAATATCACAGTTGGATTTTAAAAACCTATATCAAATCTACTACTTTTCATTGGGACATCTTGATTTAACCAGACAATCCGTATTTGACATACACTTCAGAGCTCGTGTAGCTCGTCCCGGTGGTATTGTTAATTGCAGAGCAGTTGCTGTCATTCTCAGTGACAAATCAATGCTACTCGAAAGTGGACGAATGAGAGTAGTTGATGCACCAGTGGAAATCATGTAATGTAACAATTAGATCAATCTTTTATTAAATAAAATGTCGTACAGTCATGTTAGTGTTACTTTAACTCCTGGTCAAATTAAAAAATTGCAATCGGAATCAGCTAAAAATGTGAAAATACGATATCTCTGAAACACAATCAGATGTCTGGCGGTCAAAATAAACTATCACTGACAACTCGTCAGATTAAACACTTCAATGATGTTATCAAAGATATAAAACGTGTTCAGATCACTCTCTCTGCAGCCGCGATCACAACTATGATAAAATCAGGTTGTGTATTCCCACTTCTCGCTACGATTCCAGCATTCATTGCAGCTGGTAAAGCCGCCGCGTTAGGGGCTGATGGAGCTCTTTGTTCAAAAGCAGTACATAGTATTGCTCAATCATATGAACCAAAATAAGTGCGGGGATACAGAAAAAGGGAAAGGGTATAAGACTACCAGGAACTCCGTATTCATGGTACAGCTGAAAAGGCATGAGACTAGGAACAGTTTACTAACAACAATATTGCAGATATCGACGATGTCAAATTTTGATTTAATCGATGCTGCTAAAAATCTAGCAATAAAAAAACTTTAGAGGTAATTTTATGAGAGATCAATTACCACAACAACCAAACAACACTGAAACCGGTGTGATTAATCTCGATAACAGCACCGGACCTGGCACTCACTGGGTTGCATACTTGATTGATCCGCGTGCAATTGTTTATTGCGATTCATATGGGTTAGCGGCGCCTAAAGAATTTATGCGTTATATAAACCGCTTAAAAATTCCTATCTGGTATTCCACGCTACCAACACAAAAAATGAATGACCCAACAATGTGCGGCATAAAAGTATTAAATGTACTCGGCGCTATTTCATCATCGGGAAAAGCACCCCATATAACCGTACACGAATATACGAGTAATCGCTTTTTAGAGAGAAATTATATAGAATAACATGATTGATATTTGGGGAAGATCCCTCTCAAGCCTGAAAAACCCAACAAGGAAATGTCTGCAACCGGTGATGTAAAAAAATAATCGAAGATGAAATATCCGAGATGTTAAACCTCGCAATTGTGGATCCAAATGAAATAGTTGTATTTCAATATCATCAGGGTAAATTGAAAACTAGTAATGTTTCCATGTATGATATTTTAGTTAAACGACGCGACGCAGTAGAAGATACTATCGCGTTGTTTTCCAAGAAGGGTAAACTCAAACCGGGTGTGCTTGTTTCGAACCTCACAGATAAATTAACAGCGCTCTGTGATAATTATTCATCAACGATGGAATTATTAAAAAGACTACGTGATGAAAATAACGTTCATGTAAATCCGTTTACGGTGTTACAAAAAACTATTAACGCTTTTCAGGTCCCCTTAAACGATTTCTTTGGAGATTCACAGGTTACCATACCACAACTCACCGGGATAAAAACAGCCATTGATAATTTGATAAAATTGCCATCAGATTATGATACTCATGTATCTTAATTTACTACGTTAGTTAAAACTTTAACAAGACCGATGACGCCATTGATAAATGTTTTGGTAAAACAAATTCGAAACCCGATGATGTTAAAATAGATCTCGTTGATATTATCACAAAACTCCATGACATAACATCGATTAATGAGCGATTAGGAGTTATTCGCGAAGAGAGATCATTTTCAGATGGAATCGTGGAAATAAGAAAGTCGCTCGAAGATATTAAAGAGACCAACGATGCCATCAAGGATGATCTACCGGGGATGATAGAAAAACTTGAGAAAAAAAAATTCCTCATGAGAAAACCAACAACGTAGTATACACGATTCAACAAGGATCACTTACGTGGACACCACAAAATAACATATTAAATATCACCGCAACCGTCCAAGGTATTTATCGATTAACACTAGTGTCGCCGACTCAATTTAATATTTCATCAATGAGTTCATCTGGGGTCAACAATATGATATCAACGATCATATACAAGGAAACAATTAAACAATTCACACTAATATCCACTGATAATAATTTGGCTAGGGTTTCAGTAACATGGTATGTGGAATGCATAGCGGGTTTAAGTAAACAGCTTAATTGAAAACAGCAGCGTTTTTATTGCTAGCAATTTGAAATCTATTGTAATAAATAAAATGTCATCATTGGCAACGTCCTCAAACATAATAATGACCCAGATGGTGGTGGTAGGCATATCGCTCCTCAAAATATGAGTATATCCTCAGTGAATGCAATAAATCTAGTATGTGATGCTATCGAAGGAAGCTACCAAGTAAATCTTGAAAGATCAAATCAAGCGCAGCAGGGATATATTTTATACTCATTTGCACCAACAGCTCCACCCGGATTTCTAATAATTGAAGATCCAACTAATCCGTTCTATATCCGATGTCATAATTAATGATTCATTAACGAGAATTAATTTTAAACTCACTGAGCAGTCAAATAATCTAATTGATTTGCCAAAAGAGGTTTTATAAATTAGTCTGTTTGTGAAATCCAAAAGGAGTTTCAATTCGTCTCCGCAGCGCAATCGGCGCCTTACTATCTGGAGACAGAGTCTCAACAGCGTGACAAAACGAAACCATTTATCTTTTTTTGTCTGTCTGAATTGGTTTCGGTTTGAAATCCTTTAGGATTTCGTTTGAAATAGTTTCGGTTTGCTTGAAATAGTTTCGGTCTGTCTGCTTCCTCTGCTGCTGAGATAGAGTCAAGGAAATACATACTTACAGAAACAGTATTATTCTTTTGTTGCATCTGTCACGTTTCTTGCATTATTTACGTTTTGTCAGTAATAAAAATTAAGTAAAATAAATATACAAATCACAAACTCTTTCTCTTGATTTCTTGGTATTAGTTAATTTACATAGCATACAGACATTTTTATCATTGGGGCTCCAACCTTCGGTTATCAAAATTCAACTGAAAACCACACTCTCCCACATTGTCACCACGACGTGGATGTGTTTTGCATTTGGTATTTAGTTGAACATAGAGAAGGATCCTGTAAATGTAATTCCTGTATATAACTGTAAATACTATATATAATATATATCTATGTACTCATTGAGCCTATTAGAATGTCATCAGGCAGCCTAGTGGTTCATACGAGGAATGTGCTGTCCTCCTGTAAATACTTGTATAAATTCATATACTCTTTGAGATTGCCTAAATGACATAAAACCATCCGGGGGTTTATATGGGAAATGTGCCGTCCTGTCTATAACTAAATACTATATATGTACTCATTGAGTCTACTAGAATGTCATCAGGCAATCTATGGGTTCATTTGCCGTCCTCCTGTACATAATTGTATACAACTGTATTGTGTCTTAATTCACCAAACACACTATCTTGAGCCTGCTTGGCTGTCAATGACAGGTTAGGGGCTCACAACGGGGGATGTATTTCGTGCTGCCATATGAGCCTAATAAGATAACATAAGGCAACTTAGGATTTAACATGGGTTTGTGTTGTCTTGTCAATATCTCTAAGCGTACTAAGATGTCATAGGCACCAAAAAGCAAGCAGAGAATGTGCTGTCCAAATATTTTAAAAAAAATGTATTTAAAGGTATATTAATTATATAATGAACTATGAAAATATCGATGATATAATTGCTGCTATTACAAATTTGAAAAATCAGTTAATACAATTATCGCATAAACTAGTTGTGACAAAATCCTCTCTGAGTATGAGTATCTACAAGAGCATAAATCTGAAAAAAATATAAACTACCGTCTCAGTATAGATTCATTAAGAAAATCCATCAGGTCGCTCTCGCACCATTAGCGGATAGCAGCTAATTAAGTAAATTCATACCTGTGTCTACCGCATTAGAAAAAAATAAGATTGGAATTATCAAAACATTACGAAACAAAGAAAAACATTAACTCATGCGTAATACAACTAAAAGAGATTGTGCAAACCGAAAGTACAAACCTGAGACCCAGTAATTAAGGGGGCTTCGTAACAAAGAGACACGAGCACAGGACTATTTATTCACAGTACTTTTTTTGCTACTAAAATCATCAGCGCTGACAGATTTACTAATTCTGAACTGGTATTGATTTCACACACAAAAATAATTATGCTACTGAAATATTTTATTTATGTTTATTTTTTGGCACCTTGATTTCAACATTTAAGATTTTTAAAGTTGCCCCATCAAGGTCAATCAAATTACCAGATTGATAAGTCAGTTTGAAATATATTCTCGTTAATAAATTAATTTTGACACCGCATATATTCGCGAGTCACTGGTTCTTAAACGATCAGAAATCCAATGGAGCCAGTGGTGTAAATGAATATAAAATCTAACCTTGTTGGGCTTGATTTGATTTTTTGAGATTTTGTTGATAGCTTCCATCAATTACATCACATACTAGATTTACTGCAATCACCGAGAATACATTGACATTCCCAGATGATATATGTCTTCTACTTCCGTCTGGGTCATTATTATCCTTGAGGATGCCCACAGGGGGTATTTTGATTCCATGCAGCGAGTATCATTGGCACACTTTTATTGATAAGATCGCTGAGTGATTTCTTTAGTTGTTTGGTTGCAACTTCAGGTATTACAAATGTATGTCAATGTTCTTCTGTTATTTTAAAATAATCAAGAAATACCTGATCTGAATAGAATATATCTTCATTATTATACCTGCGAGCATATAAAAAATTTATGTACTCGACATCGTCTTTTATTTAATTTAAATGCTGAATTGTTTTGATAATTTGTTATTTTGAGTCCTCAGAATAATCTTGTGTAGCACTAACAAGTAAATTTGGTAATCTACCATATGCAAGAGTGACTGCGGGAGTTATTCTTTTTTTATATATAAAAGTATTAAAATACAACTTGTTTACAATCATTTTAGAATCAGGCCCTGAAGTATCATTCATGAATAAATTATTAATACGTGTTGGTATTTTTTCATCATCAAGAATACTGAATAATTTCTTTATCCTATTCGGTTTCCTGTACTTTTGTTGTGTTATAATTTTTTCATATCTGTGGTAAAATCATTCAAGGTTGGTTCTCGCTGTACTTGATATTTAGGTGGTGGAATTTCAGGCCATCCTAGCACGATTCTGATCGATAACTGATAAACATTTAGAACATAACCAGGTGAGTTATCTTGATGGTGGCTGATAATGTCGATTCATGAGATGTTATTGCAATTTTTTTAATTCTTTTCTTGCAATGAATTTTATTCTACTCTGGAGCTCATTGTGGATTTGTTCGATTTGATAATTACCGGACGGTATAGAAACAATCACCAGGAGTTACATCTGGTTTATTTTTATTTGCAAACACTAGAGAATTATTTGGTTGCTGCCCATCAAATGATTTGGATCTAATGTTAGTCCAACGGTAATATACTGCTAATATGTTGCTAGTGCGATTTCCATTACCGGAATTGCAGTTGGGAAATTGATACTAAATTCAGGGTTAGTTGATGTTATTAAGATCATGGTTGTACTTGCTCTAGTTGTGTTCGTGGCTATCGGTTACAGTAATTCCAATGTCATTATTATTATTTTGTCTAATTTTAAAGAATGAAAGCAGCATTATTCAGGAGCCACCACCTCTGCCTCATGGATCTGACACAGGCAATGATGCTGATGTTAAACCATATTAGAAAATCAACTTAAAACAATTAAGTCTAGACAAACTTAAGTTAAAACAAAGTCCAATCGATTTCCTGTTTGATACCGCAAAGAGAAGTAAACGAATACAAAACAACATCAATGTGCTTTCTATATCAGCATTAGAAATGCCTTAGACGTCGTGTGAAACGCTTGCATTTCACATCGATAATCTGAGACTCACTGAGTCTCATCTTAGTAGTGTAAATCCAGGAGATTCTCTTCAGATTCTTATATATGGCATTGGTGAGACCAAGACCCTAGATAGTCTTCCCCTTTGCAAAATTGGCACAGGAAAAATAATTCAAAGTTTGTCCTTGCTTTCAAAAATGAACACACTGTCGCAACTCAAATTGAGAGAGATGAAACTGGATGGATCATCATCGTGCTCCTTCTTCAAAGAAATATGTGGGTGCAAACAATTACAGACCCTTTCTGTCTGCAATATAGATGTAGATGAAATACCCGAAACATTGTTTTCTGTGCAAAGTTTGACAAAGCTTACTGTGTTTACTGTGAATAGAGTAACGATAAAGGGAGGATCGGAATCATTGAGAGACTTTCTTAATGCATTTAAAAAATGTGAGAATTTACAAACAATTAAAGTCAGTAAAGAACATGCAGTCAGCATTCCATCACAATTAACGACTGCTAAGAAGGTGATATACTTGGATAATATTTGATCTATTGCTACCATTCATCTCGAAGATACCAAAAAATATGGGTCGTCAAAATGTACCAAATACTAAATTTAATTAATATTTGATATTTACTGACAAACTCGATAACTTACATTCGTGTCTGTACAGTATTCGCGCCTTCTTTAAGAGAGATCATTGCATATGCCTATATCTATCGTAAATTATTAAATCAGATGAATGGCACAGGGTCATGTAGTGCCATTTCGCTTTACGTATAATATAAAACTAATTGGCAGTGTGAAATCGTATAGCTTTACAGTTGAGTATAATATGCTTTGTTTTATATTTTAAAATTTCTCACATCCTATCATGACACTTATTATAGCTTTCTTTTGGACTTCTGTTTACATCTCACCCTTTCGTTTGTTATTAGACCTGCAAAGTCAATATAACTAGGTTTAATGGTATACACAGTAGGGCTTGGTTGTTGGATTGGAGTTTTAGTTTACTTGCTTTTAACACTAAACAAAGATCAACATGGGTTGTAGTTCTTGGTGTAGTACAAGTTTCTGTTTGGCTTCTAATGGGCCATTTTGGCGACTCGAATCCAGTTTTATGTCATGAATATTCATTTCGAAGTGAATAAAGGCTTATAAACTGTTTAACAGAAACAAGTGGGTAATTAAGTAGGCATTAATATTTAGCTCTCATGCATGCAGTTAAGAAAGATGACGAACAGGAAATTGCAATCCTTGCTGAGCGCATTATTAAATCCTTTTTTCACTGCTGTCGGTCCGAAATAACACTGACGGTCTGAGTGTCAAACCATCCGTTCCAAATGTACTCAATTTACTGTTGATGTAAAGGGTGGGGTGGAGACATACTTCAATCGACGTAAAAGGAATTGAATGTATATTTTGTAAAAAAATAGCTTAAAAAAGCGGCAGCTCTGAGTGTGCAATATTTCTTGCAACAGTGTTATTAATGATCAGTGTTAAGTACTATGCATGGTAAGTTTCTGTCTAAGGACGAATTTTTGTACAAATCACTGCAGAGGAGAGTTTAATAATTTTGATGCAATAAAACAAAGTATTTAAGCTATGTGGAATGTTACACGTGATATCCCTAAATTAAAATTATTCGTTTAAAGAGATAACTTCACATATATATATATATATATATATATATATATATATATATATATATATATATATATATATATATATATATATATATATATATATATATATATATATATATATATATGTATATATGCATCGAATCACAATGGCTGACTATTGAGTTGATGACGTGCATTACACGTATTTATTATCTTTGAAATTATAACAATTCTAGTCCGATTTCGAAATAGTTTATTCAGTCCTAATATTTCTTTGATTATTATTCGCACTTACAAGTCATTTAATATTCCTTGCAAGTAGCGCACAGTGCACCGATTATCCATTTATTTGGATAACATTATTTTATGAGATGGGCATGAGAAACTATGTAAAGATTTATGAAAGAATTAGGAAAGAATACTTATGTTAGTTTTACTGAAATTTAAAGAAGGATCACATCATTGTCTCAACATTAGGAAAATCCCAATACATAACATTAGGAAAATCGGGTTTGCTTCATTTGTTAAAAGATGGGATCAAACGTCAAGGGTTGTTCATTGATAAGAACTACCTCCGGACTGGAAACTAGAAACAGTCTGTGCTTAATTTAACCCTTACAGTTAGTCCTATGTTATGGATGGTAGGTCATCTTTCAT
>JAQISU010000018.1:10682500-10932500 GCA_029339505.1 Unio delphinus | reverse complement strand
CTCAGCGGAGGAGAGGACGGTCAGGGACCAATATCAGTATAAAGCGAATCATAAAAAGAACATATATGCAAATACATACCATTATGAAAGGTAGGAGCGTCATGTCGCTTACGTTATTTATCTTTTGCTACTTTTTTGTTTTTCTTTTCTTTTCTTTTTTTTTTTTTTTGTTTCTTTTTTTTATTGGACGATGAAACGCAAAAGAACATCTATTAAATTGACCCAGAAACAATTAAGAATTTTTTTGGGCTATCAAGATTTAAATATTAGCAATTCTTTAATTAAGTCAAATGAAAATACTGATTCCAAAAGTATGTTTATTTGTCGATTATTATTCCGTTTTTGTTAATTGTTTGTGGAATATGTAAAACATGGATTCGACTATGCATATAATTTCAAAATATTTCATCAGCAAGGAATTATCTAGGTGTAATTATTTATAGTTTGTGAGTATGTATTGGGTCCCTCTCGATGGTCCCAGACAAAATTAGTTTATTTCGTAAAAATTATGCTTCTTTCAGCGCTTACCCTAGTGTACAGGTGAGGATTGATTTGCATCGTGCTATCAACTGGAGGCTTTTTTGATGGGGGTCCATTAAAATCCTCAATTCCGGTACAGATATTAGTACTTCCGTCCGGCTTACAGCAACTCTGCGGAACGTAGGGTTTTCCTGCAATAATACTTTAGACTGTTCAGAGCATAGCTTTTCACGTTTTTTGCCGTAGAACTTTGATGTGAAGAAAAAAAACGCTCTCTCATGACTAATATATATGCACCACAGATAGGAAATTAGTGCCTACATGACATAATGAAATAGCTGGTTACGATTATTGTTGCCTCTTCATATGTGGAACACCGCGCAACACACCCTTCCAGCCACCCACCTCTACGAACAAGAGGAAAGTGTTGTTCAGGAGAAAAAATAAACAAACAAATACCATTATAGTAGGCATTCTGACAGATCTTTCTTTAAACAAAACAGGTTAATGTAGTACACTTAAGGACTCGCGGTACTAATTCAGTTCTAATGGTAAACTATTGCAAACACCACGATATTAAAAACTTCAACAACTTTAAAATTCTGAGTGCTCATGATAAAAACTATATTTATTAGTAAAGTTGCTTCCTGGTGTTACGTATATTTGATATAAGTCATTTATATTTATTTTTATTATTTTTTTTTTGTTAGATTTAAATTTGGCATTTTAAGTTTTAAGATTCGTTCATTGAAAGGGGAGTGACCTGTACTTTTACAGAGTAAATACCAGGTGTTGACCTCATTTCTGACTTGGTTTCAGAGTTGTAATCAAGCTTTTAAAATGATTGGTTGGTTCCAAGGACATTTTGAACTTTGTATAAACATCTTTCTATTTTAGTTGGGTCATACGCTGGTTACGTGATTTCTTGAACGTAAATTTGTTCTGACAGTTTCTAGAAGATCACGTGACCCTTTTCTGTTTACGTAAAAACAGCTAAATAAATTATGTTTTGGAGCGAGATATTCAGTAAACGTTTGGGCTTTTAGAGTACTAAGTTGTGTGGTATTTTTTAGTTATTTTTAATTACCGTGTACTGGAAATTGTGTCAATTTGTTTGGATCAAGACGAATTATTTTGTTAGTTATCTGGAACAGAATATGTGCTCATAGATTTATATTAACAAGAACTGACAAAATCAAGTGACATCGTCTTCCGTCTTATATACTTCGCTGGAATTCGAACTTAGAACTATTTGGATATTTTATTACCAGGACTTTTTGTCATTTCTCTAGTGAATAATATTTTGAATTATTTTGGATTAATTTTGGAATTGATTTTTAAAACCGTAAGTTTATTTTTCTTTTCTGAAAAATATTTGTACTCAATAAATTGTTTATTAAGTTTTACAAGCTTGTTATTTTCACTCTTTCTATGTTACTCTTTATTTGAACCTAAGCACGTAACACTGGATAACAACCTCTCTCGAGAGAAGAGGATAGGAGCCGCGACATTTTCTGGAGTTACATGTGTTTGAAATATTTGCCTTCAAATTCGCATTTAAGACTCACGTACTTATTTTAGTAATGACTGTTCCAAACTCAACTGTTGAAGGACTGAAATGACATCAATAAAATAATGTCTCTACATTTTTTTAGGTTTCAACCAGAATAAGCTCTCAAAGCTATTTTTTCTCCTAAAATCTGTCTTTCATTAATAACCAATCCTGGCCAGCCAAACCCATATACATTCTATTTTAAATTCGCCCATTTCCAGACTGGTTCTCAATTTTCTACACGATTAGCATTTTGAATCTCAAGAGATTTGCACTAGATCTTTCGACCAAGGAATAATTTGGACCGCAGCCTACTAGCACTCGTTTAAACAGACCACTCAGGTTGTAATAACCAAGATACCTGAGACAAAATCTGGATATAAATAAGATCTTCAGATACAAACAATGAAGAGTTGGCAATTGTGGCAAATATGCGAACAATTTAGAACAATTTCAAAGAACTTGTCTCTTTTTTTCATCAGTACAAGCTGTATTCAGATACAGGAACATAATGTATGCCTGTCTTTACGGTAGGTCTTATATTAGCATAACCGTTAATGATAGTTGGTGAACATGTGCATGATGAGGCAAGTGGAACAGGAATTACAACGGGACATTAACATCATAACAGTCGGGTAAAATGGAAGAATAATGTGTGCAAAGTTGATACTCAAACCAAGAACGTTCAATATGTAGAAGAACGGTCTACCATCTGAGATATGTTCCCAGATGTGTCCCACAATGCTTGGTTTTAGTTCATTATAGACAAGATATTGTCACTATGCCACAATCATATTAAATCAAGTGAGATTTAATAGCTACTTTCACTAGTAGATGGAGCATTTGCCCAATACTAAGATCAGTAAGACTGGATTAAACAGTGAGTCCGTATACACAGTGTTAAAGATATGATAAAGGTAAAGCTAAAGGCAGATTAAAGTTTACATCTTCAATGAACATTGATCTGGGATGTTTGTTCCACTAAATATGCTAATTAGATGAAAGTTTACCTGTCTCGTGTTTCTTGCACCATTTGGAATATCGGTACAAAGCCCAGGAAGTTGTTGAATTCATATCCCCAGTCACACCGCAGCAATGGAGCTAAAACGAATGAAAGTACGTAACGTTCCTTAACTCTGTATCAAAGTATCGATTGCAGAGATGGGAAACTGTCACCAAAGTATGTAACGTTCCTTAACTCTGTATCAAAGCATCGAATGCAGAGATGGGAAATTGTCACCAACGTCTGTAACGTTCCTTAACTTTGTATCAAAGTATCGATTGCAGAGATGGGAAATTGTCACCAAAGTATGTAACGTTCCTTAACTCTGTATCAAAGCATCGAATGCAGAGATGGGAAATTGTCACCAAAGTATGTAACGTTCCTTAACTCTGTATCAAAGTATCGAATGCAGAGATGGGAAATTGTCACCAAAGTATGTAACATTCCTTAACTCTGTATCAAAGTATCGATTGCAGAGATGGGAAATTGTCACCAAAGTATGTAACTTTCCTTAACTCTGTATCAAAGTATCGAATGCAGAGATGGGAAATTGTCACCAAAGTATGTAAAGTTCCTTAATTCTGTATCAAAGTATCGATTGCAGAGATGGGAAACTGTCACCAAAGTATGTAACGTTCCTTAACTTTGTCTCAATGTATCGATTGCAGAGATGGGAAATTGTCACCAAAGTCGTAACGTTCCTTAACTCTGTATCAAAGCATCGAATGCAGAGATGGGAAATTGTCACCAAAGTATATATCGTTCCTTAACTCTGTATCAAAGTATCGAATGCAGAGATGGGAAATTGTCACCAAATTATGGAAAGTTCCTTAATTCTGTATCAAAGTATCGATTGCAGAGATGGGAAATTGTCACCAAAGTATGTAACGTTCCTTAACTCTGTATCAAAGTATCGATTGCAAAGATGGGAAATTGTCACCAAAGTATGTAACGTTCCTTAACTCTGTATCAAAGCATCGAATGCAGAGATGGGAAATTGTCACCAACGTCTGTAACGTTCCTTAACTCTGCATCAAAGTATCGAATGCAGAGATGGGAAATTGTCACCAACGTCTGTAACGTTCCTTAACTCTGTATCAAAGTACCGATTGCAGAGATGGGAAATTGTCACCGAAATATGTAACGTTCCTTAACTCTGTATTAAAGTGTCGATTGCAGAGATGGGAAATTGTCACCAAAGTATGTAACGTTCCTGAACTCTCTATCAAATTATCGATTGCAGAAATGGGAAATTGAAATCGATACATTAATATAGCGTTAAGGAACTTTTCAGACTTTGTTGACAATTTCCCATCTATGTCACCAAAGTGATATACAGAAAACACTGGATTCACAGAATTTGAATAACTGCAAAATACTACCGCCTTTTCACATACTTCTCTTTGCATAAGATCCCACATGTTGGTAACGACTTTGTGATCTTGCGTATCAGCCTCTCCATACTGTTGTAAAAAGATTTCTTCCATTGAGTTAATCACTGTGCTAGACATCTGAAATGACCATTGAGTTATTCATTGTGTTAAACATCTGACATGACCATTGAGTTAATCTCTTTTAGACATCTGAAATGGCCATTACGTTACTCACTTTGTAGACATTCGAAATGACCATTGAGTTAATCACTGTGTTTAACATCTGAAAGGACCATTCAGCTAATCACTGTTAGACATCTAAAATGACCATTAATTTAATCACGGTGTTAGACACCTGAAATTACCTATATTTTAACACCTGTGTTATACATCTTTAATAACCATTGAGTTAATCACTGCGTCAAAAAATCTGAAATGACCATTAAGTTAATCACTTTGTTAAACATGAAATTACCTCATGTGGCAACAAATTTAATACACATCATTTCGA
The DNA here is from genome assembly GCA_029339505.1 of Unio delphinus. NCBI lineage: Eukaryota > Metazoa > Mollusca > Bivalvia > Unionida > Unionidae > Unio > Unio delphinus. The sequence continues at coordinate 10,927,581 of JAQISU010000018.1, read as the reverse complement.
ACAATATGTACAAGATTAAGGAGTCAACCTGTATGAAGTGAGAAAAGAGAATTTTGGGCACTGTCGATTGCTTAATAGTAGTTATATATATATATATATATATATATATATATATATATATATATATATATGTATATATATATATATATATATATATATATATATATATATATATATATATATATACACTCTACGTAATATCGAAATCGGGTCCGCGGGTAAATAACTCCCATCTCTTGTCTGTAATCACCGATCCCTGTAGCATCTCGACCATGTACACATCACAAAAGATGTTTTAAAGTATATGATATAGCCATCAGACGTTACAAGCGACATAGTAAATAATTCTCATCTACACACAGCCATTCCGGATTCCTTAGACAGAAATGAACGTATATAGAAATTGTTTTATATGATTATTACAAATTGAAATCAAATATAACGGAAAGTGCTATGATAATAATAGCAGTAGGTTTTAATCTTGTAAATATAACTGGCAGACGTACTTCATAGTATTATTAGTTGTTATCTATATTTTCAAACATGCAAATCAATAATGCCTGTACAATACGTATTAATTAGGTAAAATTTTCTTTTTGCTTTCTGTCTATTGAACTCAATGGTATAATCATTACTTATTGCTATGGAACTCACCCTATCCCGGAATACAAAGACTATGATGGCGGCCACGATAAGGGCGATCACCATAATAGACATGAAGAAGATGAACTAAAAAACAAAAAGGTCTGATGTTAAAAACTCAGTACCTTCATAATCTTTTAAATATCTTAAAGGAGATAACTATGATATCTCGTGGAAAGCCTTTACTTTCTGACACACACACACACACACACACCTTAACACTCACAATATGAACATGAAACTGAAGTATTTGCCTAGTACGTTTATCACGTGTTGTCAAGTACATGTACTATGTTGTACCTAGTTGGGACTTTGTATTTTTTCATGCAAAAGTAAGGCAAAGGTTACACAAAGGTGGTTATGGAGAATAAAATAAGTATAAAAATAAGTAATTTCATTTATCTTACTATTCCAAGAAGACATCTACTGTTCCTGATGGCCCCGCAGCCCCCACAGAACGACATAAGAATCAAACACACCCCAGACACTAGCAGCACGTACGAGGACACTAGGTACAGTTGGGTACCTAAAACCTCAGAGAACTGTTTGGCTCCATACTCTGACGCAAGACTGTATATACCCAGACCTAATAATCCGGCTCCGGCCAGCTGCAGAGAAAAGATATTAATTAGCATCATTAATCTATATATGTGACTAATTAAAAGAAAAAACAGATTATTTTTTAAATAAAAACAAATACAAAATAGTACCTTACGTGTGAAACTTGGCTTGCATTGCAGCTTTTAAATATATACATGTAGCTTAACTTCTTTGCAGTAGCAGAGACGGTTTTCCATGAGCAATGACCAAGACATGTTCATTTAATGTAAATGTGTGTGTGTGTGTGTGTGTGTGTGTGTGAATATTGTTCTGAATGTTTTTTCTACTCAATTATTGAAGAATACATTTCTATTAGAATGAACAAATGAACAAAGGTTATTAATATTTAGAAGCGGGTGAATTTTGAACATAATGGCATATCTTATGAATACATGCATGCATGCATACATACGTACGTACGTACGTACATACATACATACATACATACATACATACATACATACATACATACATACATACATACATACATACATATGATTTGATCGTTCTGTCTACATTAATGCAAGTATCATGACAAGAAGACAAATGGACAGATTTTGCGAGGTCTTATTGAACTGAGAATCCTAACGAAACTGACAAACCACATATCAGAATCGCCATACAAGGAAGTAATTTAAGTGTTGTTCTTTTTTTACTTAGCTGATGTTGTTTTTACTTAGGTGACGTTGTTTTTCCTTGGGTTGTGTTGTTTCTTTTTAAGGTGATGTGTTTTTTTTTTACTTGGATGATGTTTTTTACTTAGGTGATGATGTTTTTCAATATTTAATTTGTACTCAGAGTGGCCTATTTTTTTATCTGCATGAAAATGAAAATATACTTACAAATATGATGAATGTGAAGATTATTGTCCCATATCGAAGGCATTTCGTTAAACTACCCATATCTCTTTTATCTGAAACAAATAAAAATAAAAATCACTCAAATGTGCGCGTGGTAGGGCGGGGTTGTGGTAGGAGTTTGCACATGTCTCAAACCTTAACATTGAGTCCCTAGGAGGTGTTAGTTTTCAGAGGTACACACATTATGATTACACAAATTGTATTTATATTTTTTCTGACCAGGATGAATGTATGCGTTCGTGGATGTGGGTGTTCGTTTAGTCTGCATTATGGCTCATGGTCACTTCCATGGATAGAGTGAATAAAGTGCTTTTTAACTAAGCGGGGCATGCATGAATTAACAATAAAATGCTTGGCAATTTGAAATGGCTAGCAAAAACAAATGTTGTAACTCATTTTAGACATATGATAAAGTTTGATTTATTTAAACTAACTGTGAATTTATATAGTTCAATGCCATTTGACATTAGTACGACAGGAGATATAAATGTCAGCAGATGTACGAGATTTCTTTTGAAGCCTTCAGCAGCATCCACATAGATAAATTAATATATTCAAGAGTTAATGGCCAAATATATATATGTTTTTTTCTTAAGAAAAGATAGAGAAATATTTACTGTATGTTTCTTTATATGTGATCCCTGTTTCAAAGCCTCTAACAGTGGTAAACGAATACACAATAAGCAGTTTCTCTTGGGCAATTTTAAGAACGCGGCCCCTTAGGAAAAAGAAATTCGATGATCTGTAAAGAACGTGGCCACTTAGAACAAAAACCAAATGGATAACCTACTATATTTGCTCATTGTATAAATCCAAGTTTATTGATGTGCTGATGTATATAAAAGTAGAATTTGCTTCTTATTAGTTGATTCTCCTCAAAACTCTTTTTAGGATTGGACAGAAAGAGACATTCATATGATAACCTCAGACAACATATCGGACCAATGGCAATGCCCTGTGGTACGCCACTTATTCGAAGTGGTCACCATCGATTGCAATTTACATGTATCTTTATGTCAAATTCCACTGAAGAAATTATCTATTAATGTTATAAAATCTTCCAATTTGTAATATGCGACATAATGAGAAACCAACTCGACATGACAATGAAAAATAGAGAGGCAGATGCGTTTTACAAGAGAAGCGTAAAAGCAAACAAATATTGAATATTGTCCATGTCTCAATTCTTCTGAATGTTTCAGATATGTTTCTGATAAAATTGTATCCTTATGAAGACAGTCCACAAAGAAAAAGCTAATATCAACGGGCCGTTTATGCATTGCGTAACGACGAGTCGGTAATTATGCTGCACATTATTTTGCAATCAAATTTGGAGTGTTCTCTTGACCATTTGCCGTTAAATTTTCGATTTTGGAGGAAAAAAACTCTGTGTCGCTTTCTACATGAACTATCACACGAAGCCATAATAATATAATCAACTTTGCCCGCTACAGATTCGAAGTGGTCAATGAAAATACTGTTATATACCCTTAGGTCAATTTTCTTAAAATGGCGAAAGGCCTAAGATGTCATGGCGTTTGGATTTCATATACTACCAGAACGTCTCATCAACTATCAGAACGTCTCATCAACTACCATAACGTATCATAAACTACCAGAACGTCTCATAAACTACAAGAAAGTCTTTCAAACGTTGTGTATCTGAACCTTAGGTGATTGCGGAATTAAAATTATTAGCTATTGTTTTATTTTTTTATTTTACTAAGCGCATAAATAGTCCACTAAACATATTCGATCATGGATCCAAATACAATACACTCAATATAAAGATCATGACAGTCTATGTGAGCCAATAAACAAATACTGAAAGCGGCAAAGCTGGTAAACGAGTGTCTGTCTTGAGTCTTGTCATTTTAATAATATTTATAGCAAAAATGTCCGGAGTACTATGCAAAACATATGACAAGAAAATATTGAAATCGTTTTGTTTTTGCTACAAAACATTCACTGTATATTTGGAATAAAACGACAAAACTAATCACAATTTGGCTACGACTACAATTTTAACATTAATTGAAAATGGATTAACTTGGTTCTGAAGAAAAATGTGTTGCTAAATTGTAATGCTCAACGTCAACAATATACTTGAGAAATATAAATTAACGTGATCGTAGTGATTTTCTAAACTGTTGCTGGTAATTCACAACTGGTGATGTAAGTGATAAGCAATGCAAACACTAGTCATCGTTTATGAATTCAATCCTAGACGAGTGAACGATGTTGTTGAATTCATTTCCGTGTACACATGCAGGGAAAGGTTACATTGCAAGCAGCAACTACCTTGGGCAACGATCTGAGTAAATTTGATTGATTTATATCAGCGTATAGGAAATGTTTAATATGTCCAAAGGGCATATCAATGTAGATATATACCGATTTAAATACTATGCATTTTCTTGTTTTACGTCTTGGTATTGATACCCAAATGTAGAGATAAAAATTAGTTGTATTTAATGCAGGCTAAATTAACATTATACTATGTGCTTATTATTATTATATTACGTGGTTAACTGCAAATGTATCTGAATTTTCTTTCAAGAAAATGACAACATTACAAAAATATATATTCGAGAAAAAATGATTGGTTTTTAGAGAAGTATGCATTTTGGGGCAAATGGCGTTTTGTATTGTATGGGGTGTTATTGAATTTTGGGTTTTTTGAGAGTTTAAGCAGATTCTTTCTGCGTTGCAAGTTGTAATACTTTCGGAAAGTAACAATTCACCTGGAACATCAACTGATGTTTTTAAAAATCACATGAAAATTAGTCATTTCGATTAAATAAAATGTAAGCATATAAATAATTAATAAAATATTTACAAACGAAGATCGAAAGAAAAAACGAAGTAATCGTCATTACTATTCAATGAATAAAGGACACGCTGAATGAACTTTAATATTTTAAAAAATGGCTAATAAAATTATTGAATAAAGCTGACAGGATGTTGGGAAATTATTATATAAAATACCAATAAAATCACGCGACTTCATTGAAAAGATCGGAAAGCGAAAAACCGTTGAAAGTAAACGTATGATCAAACGACAATTTCTCTTCCATAATGAACAACTAGAAATCCATATCTTGCTAATTAATAAAGATTTGTGAGAAGCTTAAAATGAAAACTTTCTCGTCATTGTTATTTTAAGTGACTGGAATGTTGAGAACCCCTTGGAACTATTCATTACAAAAATAAAACACGTTTCAATAGAATTGGTGCTGTATACAATACTAGTTAATACCCTAACCAACAATATCTTTCTTGGTAGTCTCTCGAGTCGAGGGAGACAAGTTGTGCACTCTCTTTCAACGGTGAACGCGCATGTGACTCCGGAGTCCGAATTCCGATACACACATGCGGTTGCAGATGGGGCATGGGACACCGGTGGTTGTTGGTATCTGGGATACATTTCTGTGGCTTCTCTCACGGGTTGCAGCAAGACACTGGCGACGGTCAGCCTCAAAGGTGGAACAGGTTTTTCTGGTCAGGGCTCGCCAATGCTTTCTGTCTGAGGCAGCGAGCTCGAGTAGGCGTGTATGAAGGTCTGTCCACTTGATGTTTGTCTTGAGGTTGTCTTTGTACCTCTTCTGAGGGCGGCCTTGGTTTCGGTTCCCCAGGGATAGCTCGCCATAGAACAACTGCTTTGGGATTCTGCTTTGATCCATCCATCCTAACAATATTGGGCAAATTATAATCAGGATTTTCTCTAGATGCGGTTCTGATGTATAATGTGTATATATATATATATATATATATATATATATATATATATATATATATATATATATATATATATATATAGTGGAACGCCATGAAGGGTGCCATCTACAAAACAGTCATGTCCACGTTTGGCAAAAAGGAACGACCCAGTCAGAACTAGTTAAACTTACACCTATCAAGGATGGAACCACTAATCGAGAAGCGAAAAGCCTTTGTAGCGTACAAAAAAATGCCTCAATGAACGGACGCTTACTGCTCTTAAAAGTTCTCGAAGCAACAACAAACGCATCGCTAGACAGTGCGCGAACGAGTACTGGCAATAACTGTGTGAAGGAATCCAGCGCTGCGCCGAGTCCGGAAACATAAAAGGTATGTACAGTGGCATCAAGAAGGCTCTAGGCCATACAGTGAAAGGGGTCTCTCCCCTGAAATCTATGATGTGAGAGAAGATCAAAGACCGTGGGCAACAGATGGACAGAATGGTGGAGCACTACTCAGAGCTATACTCCGCGAAACGTTAGTCACTGAAGCAGCCCTCAGCAGCATACAGAATCTTCCCATCATGGTGGAGCTCGACAAAGTGCCAACCTTAAAACCAACTGACTCCCTCCCAAATGACAAAGCACCAGGTAGTGACAGCATCCAGCCCGAAGCTATCAAATGTGGGAAACCAACACAGTTCCAACCACTGCACGAACTACTTTGCCTCTGATGGGAGGAAGGATCAGTCCCCCAAGACAACAAGACATGCGTGATGCCATAATTGTGACCCTTTACCAAAACAAGGGCAACCGCAGTGACTACAAAAATTACAGAGGGATCTCGCTTCTGAACATCGTTGGTAAAGTGTATGGCCGCATCATATTAAACAGGCTGCAGTTGCTGGCAGACCGTGTATACCCAGAATCCCAGTGCGGCTTCAGTGCAGGCAGGTCGACAACAGACATGATCTTCTCTTTACTACAACTCCAAGAGAAGAGCAGATAGCAAGGTCAACCACTGTACATGATGTTCGTCGACATCACCAAGGCCTTTGACTTAGTTCAGCAGGAAGGGCTTTTTTCAAGTTCTCAGAAAGATCGGTTGCCCCTCACAACTTCCGCAGCATGATAATCTCTTTCCATGCAGATATGAAGGGAACAGTCCTGTATGATGGATCTTCCTCAACCTCCTTCTCAGTTAACAGCTGTGTGAAGCAATGGTGCGTTCTGGCACCAACCCTATTCGGGATCTTCTTCTCCTTGATTCTGTCCTACGCCTTTGAGTCGTCCACTGATGGCATTTATATACACACCAGGTCCGATTGGAGGCTCTTCAACCTGGCACGACTGCGCTCGAAGACAAACGTTGTGCTCATCAGAGAGATGCATTTTTGCAGATGAGTCGGCTCTTGTGGCGCACACTGAGGAAGCCTTTCAGAGACTGGGAGACCGTTTTTGCTGATGTCTGCATACAGTTTGGACAGCCTGGAAAAGACAAAGGTCAGCGTGCAAGATAACACCATTACCCCTACAATCAAAGTCAACGGTCTCACCTTGGAAGCCGCCAACAACTTTACCTACCTGGGGTCAACTATCAGGAACACCATCTCGCTTGATAGGGAGTTGGACAGAAGGCTTGGATGACTATAGTTTCAGCAAACATGAAAATTATATCGTTCTTCATTTACTTACCTTCAATACATTAGATCACTGAAAGGTCTAAAATATCGCGGTGTCTCAAACATTCAAAAAAAAAGTTATTTGTTCACAGGGAACGAAACATATATGTTGTGACATTTGCACATGTATTTTTTAGGTTGTGTTCGACATCTGTACTAATACTCAAACATTTGTAAACTGTTGTTTGAATATCTGTACTAATACTCAAACATTTGTAAACTGTTGTTTGAATGTCTATTATGGATGTTATGTGCCGAAATCCGATGGTACTGTAAATGACAGAATTCAGAAATCCAGAAGATATGTTTTTGGGATGTTTAACTGTTTATTTGGTTGTTGTTGTTGTTTCATCTCGATCATAAACAACAGACATAAGGATATGATTAACAAAATAAACATTCAAAGTCAAATAATACTAGTATTATTATTAATCAAACATGAGATAGAGATAGACAGAAAGAGTGGTATAGGTAATATAGGTTTGCAGAAGGCATCCAAGCCCATTCTGGTCAAATATTTTTCATCTTACTGAATAATCATACTTCCCTGCAAGAATGGATGTTTCGTAACACACATCAACATTGAAAATAGTATCTATTGATAATGTAACAGACATGGAGGTTCAAAACATTTAGTATGATGAATGGGGAGGGTGTTTTGCTGTGTGACAATTTGAATATGTTGTTCATGTCAATGAATATGTATAAACTGCTGAAAGAAAGAGTTTTAACATTGTTATGTTCTATAAATGCATATATCGCGACTCACCTTGAGATTAGTATGACACTCATCATGTGCGCTTTTAAGCAGGTGAACTTATTTACATTGTTTATTACTTGTTGAGCGTGTTTTTTAGTCGGCATAATGTATACAGATCACTAAACCATACCAGAAGAAGGTACTAACAATGTCAGACTTTGAAAATGTTCTGGGCAATAACATGAAATTAGCTACGAGTACATTGTTAATTTTACCATCTCCGAAGTGCGATTAAAGGCCCCGAACGTTTTCATTTTCTGATACAATTGTTTGGATCACAGATAATCACATCGAGTGGTCCAGTTTAGTTTATCTTGCAGTGTCCAGAGTACGAAGAAGAAATCAACTTCGAAGAGTTGTTTTAGATGCTAATGACACAACAATACGTGATATTTTCAGCGATGATATAATCAGAAAAAACTCTCTGGTTATAAACAACAGGATAAAAAAATAACAGAATTTGACATTGATGCCGACTTAATAATTACACTGAAACAACAACAGAATAATCACTGCGTGAGTTGCAATTGTATAATGAGTTGGTGTTGGTCGGATAAAGAGCCTCGCCAATTTACCGTAGACAGAAAAGATAGTAGTATTGGTCATACCAGAGATAATGTAATGCTGACTTGTCTTGAGTGCAACAGACGCAGAGGTGCTAGTTAAGACCACGCGGTGGTAATTGAGTATCCTCGGTTATCACTTGTAGTTGTTCTCGCGTAAATCCTCGCTGAGGAGAAGTTGAATCCAACCTATAGACTGGCGGTCTACCCGTAGATCGTGTTATACTAAATATTTTATGTGCAGTAACACTCAAAATAGGAGCAGTAGCTCTTTTTTTACCACCTTCAAGGTCTCCTGGTTCCTATAAATATCTAACAAGGACATTGCCGAGTATTGGTTGTTTTGAAAAATCATTTTGCGATTTTACGAGTATATAATTCTTTTTAATCGCGTTATTACGTTTCATGTTGATTGTTCGAGTAATCTCATTAATTACACCTGGTAATCTCTTGACCCATTCACGAGATCGCTTATCCTGGATAAATTACTTCGCGAATTTGATATCCAAATAACCGCTCAGCAATTGTCCGATTAAATCGTTCAACAATTGCCTGATAGCGGTGTAATGCAGTATGTCCACGTGTGATAGTGACATGATGATGCTTCATTGTTGATAACACTGCACCCTGAAATTCCTTGCCAGGATCAACTTGTAATAGATTTGGCCAATGCAGAGTACCCCTACGATAAATCCTTTTAAATCCAAAACCAACTTCAGTTGATGATTTTGTTTTTAATGGCTCTGCTTGTTTGTATCGACTCTCAACATCAACTACGGTTAGCGCGTATTTGTTAAAACCATCATGCGGCAGAAATAATATATCAGCCTGATGAACTTCGTTAGGGGCGATGACATCAAAACGCGAGTAGTTAATTTGTTTAGGAGGTGGTAGATAAATTTGCCATATTGCCTATTTGGATAACCAATCCGCTACAGTGGTATTTTTCACCTTTGCGGCGCTAGCGAGTTTACTGATTGCTGATTTACCCTTCCAGTATCCTCTTGGAGAATAATAAATAGATTCCATGTTGTTATTAATTACCAGCACCCAACATTAATTTAAACTTCATTGCCGATTTTATCAAAAATGAAGCCAATTTATCTTTGAAGGATTTATCAGTGATAGAATTCAAAGCATGAATTAATTTCACATCTGCGATATATCTATGTTGCAGATTGCTGCTTTTATAAGCAGCATCATGAGCATGACACGCCTTATCAATAGCGTTTATTGGGATTTCACCGGGTCGGGGTTGGTTTTGATCATGAAGTCTGATATCGAGTCTGGTGCAGGGTCCACAATAATTATATCCTGGAAGGTGTTTTTCTCCAGGGTATTTTGCCCATGAAAAGTTTTACTAACTTGGCTGCAATATCACCTCCTCGTTTTTTTAAAAATAATCAGAAATGCTAGCATTTCCTGCAGATGTCATAGAAACAAATCTAAATTTCTTTGTACCACATTTTACACATTTACCAGAAAGTGCTGATCTGTTATTTTTAGTTGTAATCGTCGTCAAGTCATCTGTGCTAGTACGCTTTTTACATTTTACACAATATAGATCCATAATTTATGTATAATAATATGAATGTAATTGATTATTCAGCTACCCGACAAAGGGAACCTATTAAACACCATGCGATGTTACCGAATTCTATTCGTATGATTATAATCGGACCATCTGGAGGTGGCAAGACACAGTTGTTACTTAATTTAATATCGAGATGGATGAAATGGGATAAGTAGTATTTAATAGCCCAGAGTGTAGATGATCACCGTAGTTACGAAGTGTTAAAGGATTACAACGAAAAGGCAGCAGACATCACCAGCGAGGGTATTATTGAATTTATAACTGATATCGAAGAAGCACCAAGCAATGATGATATTGACGAAAGTATTAACAACTTAGTCGTATATGATGATGTCATGTTAGACATTCAAAAGAATCCTGCAAGTATAATTTCCAGAGGCAGACATAAAAACTCAGACGTGATATATGTCACTCAACGATACACTCAAATACCAAAAGTGATCAGAGATAAATGTAATATTCTTGCTGTATTCAATGGAGTCGATACACATACGCAACGAAATATTCACCAGACCTGGTGCAGCGGTGATATGGATTATAATCTCTTGAGAAATTTCTTTACTCACACTCAGACAATATATATATATAATATATATATATATATATATATATATATATATATATATATATATATATATATATATATATATATATATATATATATTTTAAAGTTTTGTTAAAATATTTTAGTTATTTACTCTCTCTCTGTATATATATATATTGTATTGTACATTATATATAATATATATATATATATATATATATATATATATATATATATATATATATATATATATATATATATATATATATATATATATAAAGAGAGAGAGAGACAGTCAGACAGATAGACAGACAGAGAGAGAAGATTTTTCGGCATTAACTTTGTAAGTTAAAAAATACAAGTATATTGTTGTTTAACATATATAAAAATAGCTTGGATGTATTGTACATTAAACATCGTGGCATGGTAAGTTAGAAACCGTAATATCGTTTTAATTGATATGAGGAAGATATGAGACAGAGTTATGACCCTTCCGTGAGGACATTTGCTTTAAGAAGCCAGCTAACTACTGAATTACTCTAACGAAAGGAGACAGAGTTATCTGCCTAACTTGATACTGAAATTTCATAATTTTTACAAAGGTATCTGAGTAAATAACTAAACTATTTTAATAAAACTATATATATATATATATATATATATATATATATATATTGTGTCGAGTCTTTAATCTTAAATACGTAAATGGAAAGAGTGGAATCGGAATGAAAAGAATTTTTAGGATCTTGGAAATTAACTTCCAAAATAATCCAACAATTAAGTACACAGGTTCTAATAATAAAACGTCTGAATAAACGTTTGTGGAAGTCCAACACAAAAGGTGTTGATGTGCCTGTGGCGGCCTGGATTCTGTTGTTCGGCCAACATTCAGGTGCTGAAATAAAGTAATGTAATTCAAGGTTTGAAGTCATTATAAATCCCAATGACTTTTGATGTCCGGGAATATTTTATAAACATACGTGCTATGCATATTTCCAGTTGTATTAAATTGAAGAAAGGAGTTTATATATTCTTCTTCCTGACCATAGGTAAAAATCGACATTTGCAATATATATATAAAAAAACATGCATTACCTAAAATTCAAAATACGTTCTGAAACTTCCTAATGCGTACAGAATAAAAATGTTAGTATAATTAGACACATTCTAAATATAATTATAATCTAGAACATGGACTATGTCAGGTACAACAGGAGAATCAAAATAAGTTAGACTCAGACTCACATTTTCGCATATCTACCTTAGTTTACATACCTGAAAGAGAGACATTATATGTAATTACAACGAACACATCTCAGAGGAACTAACAGAAAACAAAAAATAATTACTTTGCAACCTTGACAATACATGTGCAAACGAAACGAGATAAATGGTTCGTTCTCTGTCTTGAACAAATAGTGCTTTTCTTGATTGGTTGAGACACTGTGACATTTTTAACCTGTCAGTGACATAATACATTACAGGTAAGTGGCTTTAGAATGATATAAATTTAATGTGTGTCAAAACTTTAGTGCTTGTGAAGAAATGTTGTGTATTAAACATGTTACCCTCCCTAGAGGATATACAACAATGAGGTGTAAATGTGAGAGAATAAGATATAATTTAAACTCATTAACTGTTATTTCAATCCGATGATTAAATAAACGTGAATTGCAGAGAAACAAAAACATTATTACCAATAAACAAGTAAGGTCTTGTCTATATTTGACTGTATTTTATAGGAACTATGTTCTCGATTTTTCAGCTATAGCCAGCACATTAAAAGACTTGACAAGGAAAGGGAAACCGAATAACGTTTCCTGGAATGTGTGCTAGAAAAGAGCGTTTAACGCTTAAAAAAAACCTGGTAAGTGTTCCAATCCTAAAGTTGCCAGAACTGAGTAACATTTTGGTGTTGCGTCCGATTCCTAACAAGGGACTTTTTTCTGAAGGAACAATAGGGTATAACATTCCCATTGCCTATACAAGTAGGAAATTGCTCCTTCAAGAGCAAAAACTACTCCGTGATTGAAAAGGCGTGCTTAACCTTTGGATGGGAGAAATGAAAATACCACATATATATTTTCGTGAGAGGCGATTTTAGGGTCGTACAATGCGGGCGGTACAACAACACCATAATTAATGTTGAATTTACAGAATGTACAGAGCAGTTATTTAAGTCAATTGTCGAACAAACCAAAACCATTTACAGCGACTGAGGAAACATACAAATCTGTTGAGACACTACCGGCTGATATTGACGGTCGTCTTCAATCACCTGCATGACCAGTTCAGCTACACCCTTAAGTCCAAACACCTCCACAGGTGGCACTATCAGGGATCCAAACTATGATTTAATGATCGAGAAAAATATGTAGAACCTTGACATAGTTTCAGTTAAAACTCCTACAATTGCTTCAAAGTCGTTTATCTGATTGATACTAATACTCAGGAAATTATAAAGAACGACCACGATTTTGAAATCTTTATAAAAGCAGCAGAAAAAAATGTTGCAAAAGAAGAATTGAAATATGTAAGCAAACAAAACGAATTGATGAGTAAAGTTGACAAAATAAGTGAAGAAAGAATAAAAACTGATTCAAAAACAACGAAGAAAGAGAGAGAAGCTTCAGCGCATGAGCTTCAGTAGCCCTTTCATGACCCATAGCCAGAATCACTCGAAGGAGCAACTGGAAGTCGCCATGTCACTCACTATCGACGCCTTTGGAAACAATTTTGTAATGTAATCCATGATTCAAGAACAACTTTGTCCAAGTAACATATTTACTGATGTTGATCGACTAGAAATGTAAGCAGCTGATATTTGACAGATTTCATTTCCCAATGGCTCCATCGATAATATCATCTATCGTACACTGATCGATACAATTACCGATTATTACTGCAATGAGTGCTCAGTTAAATCGGCCATAACAAAATAACATGATTATACACAATGCCTTGGGTACAACAGAACGCGTCAGGGTGATAAAGTCACATTTACCGGTTTATATAATGATCAATCGAGATTGATTCGGCAATGTTGCTCCAGGTTTATTTAGGAGGATAGCCATAAAAGCTATCCCTACTGCAAATCAATTAGGTATGAAATCAAAAGAACTTGTACGTGATAAAGCTCCTGGCATTGTTAGTCATTTTTATGGTAAAGCCTTCTCGGTAAATGTTTGAAAAATGATAATATCTTATATGCACCAAATGAACGAGATGGAATCGATAATCAACGGTATTAAAGCGTTGTTTAACAGTACCAGCTATACCTTTGATGGTAGAGAAATCGAAGCCTGCCTCGATAACATTGACGTTGCTGGGTAAATTATTGGTCTAGCAAGAAAAAGTGCTGACAATTTACGGTCCACATGTCCATCCTTGATGTTTTCGAAGGACAATACTGACCATCTTAAAGAAGACAGAATCTCATGTTACAAATATCACAGGCCAGCGCCGTTGATCCTCAACCAACTGGGATGATATCTCGACCAGCCACTTCTTTTGCAACACTACAGTGTTGATAAAACATTTAATCCCGGCCCCTAGTGGCCGAGTGGTTTAAAACGCTCACCGTTACGGATCACTGCCATCTTCCCTGTATGCGTGAGTTCAAAATTTGGGTTTGGTCAATGTGGCTTTCAGACAACTTGCCAGTAGGTTCTCATTGGTCGGTGGTTCTTTCTGGGCTCTCCGTGGTTTTTCTTCCACCAGTTATACTAGCCGACATATGTAGACTATTTTGTGCTGAACAATAGCATTAAACCCCACAACAATAACAACGAAAACAACAAAATGCAACCGTGAATTTTTAGCACAGCCATCTCAGATTAACCCCGAAATTCATGTTTCATATCACTGTCACAAAATCTGTGGACTAAGAAGACATGTTAGAAACATCATCTTCCGAGCACTACATATAACTGCGCTGTTTGGGAGTGTAACAGAATTGTTACCGAGAGGATGGTGGATTAAATGAACTACACAAACACAATATGTGAAAGAAAATATAAATTTATGAAATAAATTATTAATGAAATAAATTGATGTATCAACACAATAACTCATGCGTTCAACCCACAATTGCACTCACAACCATTCACAATACATGAATAAATGAAATATTAATACAAAATAAAACACAGATACAAAGGAATCTCTTGGACTATACACATATCCAAAGAACCTTTACAAAAGTTATATTAACGCAAGTATAAATCACGATAATAAACACAAACATCAAACTATACTATCGCACGTATGGATTGCGACAACCAGCACGAACATATACATGTATTCAATCAAGCTGCTAGCTTTTATTGAGATTCATGCAATCCCTTGAAATACTATTGTATTTGAAGTAACCATGTAAATACAACAATGTATTCAATTGTACTACAATTGCAACACACACATGTGTCTCGACCCTGTATAACCGTACGATACACCCACAGTTGAATCGCCGCCCAGTTTCCCCAAAGACCTAGGGTTGACTCAATACTTTTATCGGTCAGTTGCCCTTCACGGATCCACCACAGTTACACGTACAGACAGCATACAACATCTACTAGAACTAACGTTCCTCAATACCCTAGATGTCGCCCCGGATGTTTACAACACTAGACAGCTCCGACACTCGGACTTCTAGCTTTCCGGATATTTATACGTCACGACAGATGTAAACGGACAGACAATCTGACAGACAGACAGTCAGATACTTCAATTCGATTGCACAATAAATCAGCAACAATTTCAGCTACGATATCAGAGATGTTATCAGCCGACGTTATCAGAGATGTTTTCAGATGCGTTATCAGACGTTATCAGATGCGTTGTCAGAGATACTATCAGAGATGCTATCAGATGCGTTATCAACGATGTTATCAGATGCGCTATCAACGATGTTATCAGATGCGCTATCAGCTACAATAAAGAAACCAGACTAATAATAGTTGTCTCAAAAAAAAATCTAAAGCTTAGATCACGCTATTGCATTTAAAGTCTAATAGTGACTAGTAATTCCAAATATTCACGTTTAAAATCTGCATTGCAATAAAGGCATCATTATATGAAAATGATAAACTGAATAAAATTCACAATAAAACGAAATATAAATTTAACACTCACCCCTTTGGCTGGAGATTGAAAGACGAGCTATCTATCCTGTGATTAGATACTTTAGGTCCCGTAATATTTATCATAAATATTCTGCCTTATATACCCTCAAATAGGTGAGCAGAAATCACGGCAAGATTACCGTGCATTACGTGAAACAAATGTTCCGGATTTCATGTAATTCATAATCAGGCACATGCAAATCGTTACACGCCGCTTACCTTGAGAAAAACCACTTATTCACCACAGGCAACGCATGTACGACGAAACAAAAAAAATGGTGAGATTAGTTTGTAAATCAAGAAGAAAATAAATTTAATTTTCGCCTAATTCTGTGCCAGGGAGGGCCACATACAGTGATACTGTCTGGCGTACAGAGAATTGATGCGGGAGATGTTGGTAAAGTAGAGTAAAGTAACTTGACTAAAGTTGACTAAATGAATATCGTTTATGAATAACAGTGGCAGGTCAAGGCTGTCGTTGCCGATATGTGCACATATAGAGCTCAAATTTACAACACGAACATTTTTATGGCAGATCCCATCACAGAAGAATAAACCAGCATCACGACATACATTCACAACAGTTCAGCGTGACCCCATGTAGAATGATCAGACAAGAAACCCATTAATGTTCGAAAGATTAGGAGTATTGGCGATTTCGCTTGCATAAACGGACATCAAGACCAAAGACATAATGCTGAATTTCGACCAAAACGACGTTGCACGAGCGTAATATAGTTTCATGAGATTTATGGGGCGTGATCACAATATCGACTCCACTCTGTTGGTATCGTAGCGAGATTTCTTTACGTTGTGTCCGATATATTAAGTTTCGGTGAAACATATGGTTTTTTCAGACAATCAGTCGTTGAAGTACACGTGATAGATATTGATGGTCCTGCTCCAGATGGTGGTTACAGAGCAATCGCATTTATATTTTCAGATAAAATAATGTTGCTTGAAGGTGTTGGAAGACGAAAGAGAGTCCCGTAGAAAACATGTTACTATCATTCAAACTTTTATAAATCAAATCATCACATCAGCGTTACTGTAACACTTGGTCAGATTAAGAAACTGTCATGAAGCTCAAGCTCTATAATGACGCTGTAAAATCAGGAACTGGCGTTTAATTTGACCTTCCTGGAAATATCGTCAGCAACACAACAAATAATGGCGGTATATTTCCTTTTCTAACGTCATTTTATTCTTTATTTACAACCGCGGATACAGCTGTTGAAAAGCAACTCCACCTGTTGCCGCTGAAATAGCTGCCAGATTAGTGCTGGGAAAAACCAACAGTACGCGGATTAAACACCTCCATAAATTGACGTGGTCTTCGATTACCACGATCGAGGTATGGTCATATGTCTAATACTACCGGGGACGCTTCGTTAAAGCTCCCCATGTCCAATGTTTATTTATTTGATGCTGTTATGCGATTACAGATAAACGACGTCAGAGGTTTTTTTTTCTTGCGTGATCACTTACGGAAAACCAAACCATGCTGAGAACGGTATTGATTATATCGATGGTCCTTCTGGTACAGGTACTCATTGGGTTACATACTAGCTTGATCCTCATGGATTTGATTATTTTAATTCATATGGATTTTCGCCAACTAAAGGAATTTGTATGGAATAGTGGCTTAGCCCGTGACATACCAATCTTGTATTCAACATGATCAACTCAGACATCACCGGACTTAATGTTGAGTCAATGTCATCTGCGCAGCGCTATATAGCGCATATAGAGTTTACCGCCCGTCGCTTAAACAGGTTAAATGCTTATAATGATAGATATTGACGAAATATCTGCTAAAGGCGGCAAGCCCCAGAGTGACACTACTTATCCAAATTTTAAACACGAGATGAATTTAGTGATCCGATGTTAACACAAAGAAGATCAGGTTTTTCAGGATCACAAAGGACCATTAAAGACCAGAAATATTCCATTGACATATATTGTTCTGAGAGTTCCAGGCGTGATAAAAGTTAACGTAGTGGCGTCCACTAAAACCGGTAAAAAAATTAAACGTTCGAGTATTTAAAAGAATTGGAAATACAATATATGACGATCTCAACATGAGCAGAAATACAATTATCAATGTGAGTGAACCAAACTCAGATGATGACGTGTCAACATAACAATACGTGCACAACAACAACACCACAATCAGAACTGAGATCAGTCATTGCGTCTCTAACACCGGTGATGAAATGACTGGCAATCTCAACTTGAGCAGAAATAACATTGATAAATTGGGAAATCCATAACCAAACCATGCCGCTGTAACGACAACAACAACATCCCTATGATTATCATCATTAATTACAGCAAATCGTTAATATAGTATCATATTTAGATTGGTGAAAAGTTATACAATATAGTTGCAAACTAATGTGCTAAAAACAGCAACCAGCCGGAATCAGTGGCCTTTATAATCCTGAGTAGAATACAAAAACTTGTTGTTCGAATATTTTATGAGGAATGCAAAACTAATATCTACGTTCAAACTACCTGGTTTGAATTCATATCGATGAAATGAAGCAGTATCTCCATGGCATGATTGACGAAATATTTTTCGAATGTTATTGCGGCATGCGAGAAGTTACGGAACCGTACATATATTCTGAGACATACTAATGATACACAGGTGGTGAATTCATGTATCGTTGGGTAATGTTAATATCACATAGACGGATTCTGTAAATCTAATCAGTGACGCAGTCGACTGTAGCAATACCCCGTCTGGAAAAGCATTACAATAGCAGGCACAGTAAGGATATGTTTTTACAGCTGTTCTCCAGATGTCCAGCCGGGTCATTTTTTTGTGTCGGTGCCCACTAATCCTGTTTAATTACGCTGTCACAATTCATTGCTGTCGCGAATACGTTCTTTTCTAATCGAGTAAGACGGTAAATTATTGTTAATGCGTGATAAAAAATTAACTATTACTTTGAATGTGCGTGATAGACCATGACGTCACAATATGATAAAATAAAAATTGACAAGTAAACACATGTATATACACGAATCTTAATAGATTCCAAAACCGTTTTTATATTTTCATATCTGGTTTATCTTTTAAATAGCGCATGCCAATGAAACACATTAGCTATATCATGTTCATGTTACACTACCAATGATATTCCATTTGGCATTAGAGTAATTTGATCAGTCTATACTCTACCACTAGTGTGTATCGTCCCATTCCAAGTCGATGATGTCCCACTCCACTTGGACTTCACCTCTCCCGACATCTTTCCTTTCTTTTCCTTTCTTCCGTCTCTCTATCGGATACTACTGGGACCACTGTCCCTGGTCTGTCCCTCACAGCTTCCTTTAGAAGCTGCACTTAGAATCCTGTTTGTTTCCCCACCAATAACGCATCGCTGATCGGAGCTGCTATCTTCTGGCAATCTCTCTAACGAACTATAGCGAACTAAATCTTGCTGGCAGCTTTCAGGATATCATACTTAGCCAAAATCAGGGTCCAATCCCTATCTCGATTCTGATTGGGTGGCGCTGTGACCCTATCCAATCGTCCAAGCGGCCAATTCAACCTAGCTGTCAGTCAGCGGAATAAGAAGTTTAGACACGTCCACTTCTTCGGGCAACTTATTTGATCTGCACAAGCACTTCCACATCTAGGTGATAAATGCGTGACACAGAATTAGGCGAAAATTGAATTTATTTCTTCTTGAATTACAAACTAATTTCACCATTATTTTTTGTTTCGTCGTACATGCGTTACCTGGGGTGAATAAGTGGTTTTTTCCAAGGTAAACGGCATGTAACGATCTGCATGTGCCTGACTACGAATCACTTGAAGTCAGGAACATTAGAATCACGGAGTGCACGGTAATTTTGCCGTGAATTCTGCTCAACTATTTGAGGATATATAAGGCAGAATATTTCTGATAATATTACGGGACCAAAAGTATCTTATCACAGGAAAGATAGCTCGTCATTCTATCTCCAGCTAAAGGGGAGAGTGTTAAATTTATATTTCGTTTTATTGTGAATTTTATTCAGTTTATCATTTCATGTAATGATGCCTTTATTACAATGCAGATTTAAACGTGGAATATTTGGAATTACTAGTCACTATTAGACTTTAAATGCAATAGCGTAATCTAAGTTGTAGATTGTTTTAGAAAAAAACTATTATTAGTTTGGTCTCTTTATTGTAGCTAATATTGTAGCTGAAAGTCTCTGAATTGTAGCTGAATGTCTCTGAATGTCTCTGAATTGTAGCTGAATGTGATTGATTGTGCCGTGATTGTGATGTTTAATTGTGCGATCGAATTTAGGTATCTGACTGTCTGTTTGTCGGATTGTCTGTCCGCTTACATCTGTCGGGATGTGTAAATATCCGGAAATCTAGAAGTCTGAGTGTCGGAGCTGTCTAGAGGTGCAAACATCCGGGGTGGCATCTATATATTTGGGAATGATGGTTCTAGTAGATGCTGTATGCTGTCTGTAGTATAACTGTGGTGGATCCGTGAAGGGCAAGTGACCGATAAAAGTATTGAGTCAACCCTAGGTATTCGGAGAAGTTGGGCGGCGATTCAACAGTTGGTGAATCGTACGGTTATACAGGGTCGAGACACATGTGTGTGTTGCAATTGTAGTACAATTCAATATATTATTATATTTACATAGTTACTTCAAATCACAGTAATATTTCAAGGGATTAGATGAATCTCAATAGAAGTTAGCAACTTGATTAAATACATGTATATGTTCGTGCTAGTTGTCGCAATCCATACGTGCGATAGTATAGTTTGATGTTTTGTACTTGTTATCGCAATTTATACTTGCGGTAATATAACTTTTGTAAAGGTTCCTTGGATCTGTGTATAGTCCAAGAGATTCCTTTTTATCTGTGTTTATTTTGTATTAATATTTAATTTATTTTTGAATTGTGAATAGTTGTGTAGCGTGATTGTGGGTGAATGCATGTGTTATTGTGTTGATACATCATTATTTTTCATTAATAAATTATTTCATAAATTTACATTATCTTTCACACATTGTGTTTGTGTTGTTCATTTAATCCACCATCCACTCGGTAACAATTCTGTTACAATGCGATTCTGACGGCCTTGGTCGGGCTTTCCACCGTAGCCACGGCAAACTTACGTAAGGGATAGTGCTAGCCTGCGGTCATGTTTAACATTAAACAACGGCTTGTCAGAAGTACGTTTATTATGGATGTTTCTATACCATTCTGGGTCGGGCAAAACGTGACTATATATATATATATATATATATATATATATATATATATATATATATATATATATATATATATATATATATATATATATATATAGACAGACAGACAGAAGGTCAAGATTTTTTCATTACGGAACGTCTTATCAGTGAGCGGGTCTACTTTAAGGACTTGCACATTTTTAGCTGTAGAGGTGTGTGAGTTATTATTTTTTGGTCTATACGTTATAACTATAGTACTACTGCGTTTATCTTTGTACATTTTATATATGAATTCGGTCGACATAGTATAATGCAAATATTTTCTATTATTGTTTGTGACTTAGCAAAAGAGTAATATTAACAATATAAACAATATAAAATTGCATTTTTACGAAACGTTTAGTACTGTACGATTCTTATCGGGTACGGTTCATGTTACTCATAAACTTGTGTGGTTTTGTAATTATTGTGCTAATAATGTAATCTGTATAGCTTACCATATGTAACGGCCGTACGTTTTTATCATATATGACCATATCATGCATAATACACGGCGTTAGATATAATGTCAGCTTACCAGGCTGAATAGAGTGACTGGAATGATCAAAGTCGACGTGATAACAGCTGCAGAACTAACCATAGAAGCCGCAGAGCTGAATAGTGCTGATGGTCAAGTAGCAAGTGATTTGGCGTTGCCGACCGAGATTGGTGGCCGCTGCTTGCTTGATTGACCAACCTGGAATACGGACTGCTTGATTGGAAAGTGTTACTGGTAGCCACGTGTGCTGGTGACGGAGTGTATAACTCCATACATGTAATCTTTAAGACTTGACTAATTTTTGGGTTCGTAAAACCCAGTATACGGTTGACGCTATAGAGATAATTTGAAAATATGTTCCTTTCTGCATAATTTTACCATGTGAGTGAAAATATTTTTCAGTTTTACTATGTGAGTAAAATACTACATTTTGTACTGACTAAGTATAGCGCATCATTCTTTATGTGGTGAATTCAGTGTTAATCATTCACAGCCTGTCCTTGTACCGTGTGATGCTATTTATAAGTATTTTCATTATTTACGTCCGTGTGTTTTATGCTAATTGATCTAATATTTGGAATGTATACACGCACATATTAATCATAGTGAATTTTTCCTTCAATGTCTTGTTAATTTTGACTTGTTGTAAGTCCGAAATTCCCCCGTTTATCTTATTACAAATGGAGTCAAAAGTGAGATCATTTCGGAGTTAACGGAGTACCGCAATTGTTTCATTATTTTTGCATGATCTTTTTGTGTGTTTCTGACTTTCTTGGCAAGACTGTTGTTAAGTAGATAAATAACATTATTTTAATTTTGGTACTCATTTGATGTCTGTGTTGCCTTCCAAGGACGAAAATACTGTTAGTTGCAATTATAGTAATTACTAATCTTCGGAATACTTCACATTAAGATGGTCGTATTAGATTTGTAAAATGTCATCAATAATGAATTTGAATAATGGGGAAACAGCTTGGCTACGAGAGGAAGTATTTTAGAAATTTCGTATGTGAAGAAGAGGCTAGGAAAAGAACTAGAGAGAAAAAATAAGGGAACCCGAAAGAAATATGGATTTAAAGAGTGAAAATATAAAATCGTAGAAGGGAAAGATAGATTTAGAAAAGCAGGCCGCGAGAGAAAGAAGATAAAACTAGGAAAACAGGCAGAGAGCGAAGATATAGAATCGGAGCAGGGAAAAATATACTTAGAGAAACGGACCAAAAATGAAAGGATATAATTAGAAAGGGATTCAGAATTAGGGTAAGGTACCTAAATGCAATTATGTTCGCGTACCGTCAGCTTTCCCACGACAACGTAGGCTTCTAACCGTTATAACTATCCTACGGTAAGACAGTTTGCGTTCCTATGCGCATTCTACGCGAACTATGGTCAGACAAAGGTCGCGAACGAAGAAGTTAAGAACACCTAACAATACTTGGTGGATCTGCGCGAACGATTGAATACATGTTGAATGCTGAATGACCAGCTCGCGAAATCTAGTCGTAAGTACGTGAAGTACTACAACCGAGGAACGCAGATAAAAAATTCGACGTAGGCAAACGAGAGTTGGTGCTACTCTCAAAAACTAAAATAAAGCTGCTAGTCCAGTAGAAAAGCCATACGAAGTCAAGCAGGTAAAATGCGAGATAGGCTACATCATCGACCGGGAGGACAAGTCCAAGATATGTCATGCCAATATGCTGACACGGTACGTAGAAAGACATAGTCAAACGATTGATAATAGTGTATTGAATGTAGTATGTGTTGCGGTGATAGAGGATAGGTCGTGTGACGAATCCGAAATGTTACCCGGGTATCTTGGAACTATGCCTATTCCTCTCCCTTGAGTATGTGTATTAGCCGCGTTAGAAACAATTAAAATGATACAATTGTCTCTAACTACTTTGAGATTCTGCGTATACAGCTGAGTAACGTAAACAACATATGTTTTTATCTCTGCCTCGTAAAATTATTCAGACTGGATTTACTCCTTTGTCAAGCGTAACATCAACATAAACCACTAGCTTGAAGATATCCCCATTAAGTTTCTCAAACGATGGTATTTCATCGATACATGTGATAAAGTCAGTAACATAGTCTTCAGACACTGCAGTCATTAACTTCATTAAGATTATAACATTGTTGGTCTACCACGGATGGCGCTACTAAATAATGTTTGACCCATTTGAGCAACTTCATTATCAGATTTAGCAGCAACTGTGTTTAAACCAACCCAGATGGACCATGTACTATAGCAATAATGAAATTTAGCAGCATTGAATGATGCTTTATTGGTGCTTGCTCACACGTGTTGCTGAAAAGTCAATTGCGTCAATCACGTTCATATTGTGCAAAATATATAATATTATTCATAGTGATGAGTTTAAATTGTGTCGTTGCAACACGATCACTGGTACATAATGTCTAAGTGAAACCATGATGAAAATAACACGCTGATATTTACAGGTAAATGTGTAAAATGTGTAATTACTCGCGAATTGTTTGATTGGATCAGCGAAGACAAGTACAAACAGTGTCAAGAGCAGCAAATAATTACATAAAGGGGTCAATGCTTTCTAGTTGTCTAGTCCACACGGATATTGGAAAGGTAGCAGCTAAAACACTCGCAGAACCAACAAGTGTCGCACAAGTCTTGGTACTACGGTCCACTTGGCGAATTTATCTTCCACGTCTTAAAACGATTCAACATGGACGGATTGATGTCAGCACAACCAATGAAGTTAATCAGGCAGATATATTGTTTTACCAAATAACAAACATAAACGGCGCACATACAATCAAGCGTTAAATGTCTTATATGTTGTAAGTAGATTCAAAAAGGTTGCGCATTTATCTAATCCATCAACTGAGCTACAGCAGCGATTGAAAGAATTTATTAGAGAGGAACCTGTCCACATTGTGGCCTGCGATTGTTGCAATTGGTTCAAGTTGAATCTGGTAAAGATTTACACGATACCGCAACGACGCTGATGCAACAATAAAACAAGAATCAAAGGCGGATAGGGCAATCGCTGAACGATTTACTTAAATGCTTGCATGACAACTCTTTCAACAATAATTTGTCCACGAATTACTGAGCGGAACGCTGCTCTTGGCCGCGTCAACAATGTGGTCACGAGTGGGAAAAGCAGCAAACCTTTGCGATACAACTGTGACAAAAACACACACCACGACGAAAATCACTAGATCAGCTACATCAACCAGTGTTGGGCACTAAAGCTACAGCGGAATATTTATCTGAACCTGATTAACTTGAGAGTGATGCAAGAAGATAACTGGAGTATAACAACATTTACAAGTTTCAGCATGTTAAGATCGTTATTTCGGCGTCATGAACAATTCCACAAACTGGCGTACTTTCTTGTTATTTTGCGCATAACTTGTCAATTGTTTGCTTTACATCGTTGATAAATCCTGGTGACACTGTTGCTGGTGAATCTATTAGCAATTACAGCATTACACAACCCTGCGGACCTATATAGTATTGTTGCTCTAGATACAGCCAGATAAACGAAAATTACAATTATATGCCACCATCTGCAATCCAGATAATGGTACTTGATATTATTGTTAATCCTGAGGAGAAAGGAATTTTATTTCTATTGCATATCCCAGAATCCAGCATGATGGGTTTAATGGCAACGCCTGTTCCATAGCCTGTATTAGAACCTCGACGATAGGAAAACTCAATTTTGCTGCCAGAAAATCAGCAAGTGTATTTTACTTCGTTTATCTGTTAGTCGATAACATATGACTAGTTGATCAGGATATTTTTGCTGGTTAAGCTCCAATATCTTACGCTGCAGTGAATCATGGACGTATTTCCTGTATACAAATATTATATCATTATGGCGCCAAATGTTCAAGAATTTGACACTGAAATCTCTGAAATGAAGTTACTCAGTATTAACACTGAAATTTGTCATGTTGTAATCTGATTAACTATTTCAGTTGTCTTAATTGTTCATCCTGTTTTAGATGGTCGTGCAAAACTTCTTCATAGTTAATCAACCATTGATATGTTGATACGCCGGATATGCTTTCTTGTAGCAGTTGTTGTCTATCTCTATTAATATTTCTGGTTTGTGTTTTTTGTTCATTATGACAACTGATGCTGGTCTTGATTGATTTACTTGATCCATCCGGTGATTGTTGCTCAACTATAAATTTTATCCCGAAAAAATTATTTATTGTTGTCATGTAGAGCTTTTCTTATCATATGCGCAAACTTTTGATTTATCGTTGAATCTATAAATCTTCCATCACCATCTAATGTAAAAGTTGACCAAGCTTAAACACCACCGGCATTGTATAACTCTGTATTTGCTTGTTTGACAAAACATGCAACTCTAACTCAAATGGTACTTGTTAATTTGTTGACAGTTTAATCGCAGACATCCTTAAAACTCATCGTGTGCTAATTCTAGTAACCAAGTGTAAATTTATGAGAGTTAAATCATTTCTTGTTCAGGATTACGTAGTTAGGTTCCATGTTGTGTCAACGTGGTACTCCCAATTTTCCTCGATGATATCGTCCTCCATCGATGACACATTAATATCCGATAGTAAGTTTTCAGCGATGGTACGTATTTATGATTCCGCGATGTCAAAATTAGAAAAACAACAGAAGTATAATAACAATGGTAACATTGCAAGAACTACTTCAACGAATTTCAACGATTAGCGGAAAATACCACACCAGTGAAAACCAGCATGATATCATTAACCTCAACGAATCCTGAATTCAGTGTGAATTTCCCTACTGCGATTTCCATGAAAGAAATAGCACTAGCAAAACTATGAGTATACCATAGTTGGCCAAATAACAGATCAGTACCATTCGGTGGTCAGAAACCGAATAATTCCATTTTGTTTGCGAGTAAGAATAAACCCGATGGTACCCCAGAATGGAACGTTGTTTCGCTACCATCTGGATCCTACCAAATCGAACAGATCAATAATGAATTTCAGCGTAGAATAAAATCCATTACTGGAAAAGAATCGAAAATTGCTATAACGGTTAATGAAACAACACTATCATCTGCCATTGAGATAAACTCGCCCGAGTATGTCGTAGACATCTATCAAAGCTCAATAAGGACAATACTGGGTTGGACTGAAATCCCTATTCGGACATCTTATCAAATACCAGAACCTAAAAAATCTGATTATGTCAAAGATGTATAGTCATACCAAGAAATCGCTCCATCATATCGAAATTATGTACCTGGTATAGAAAAATGCGAAATTAACTGATAAATCCACTATTCTCGATAACAATACCATGGAATGGGAATTTGGTTTTGAGAAAAATCCTGATTCATCCATTGCCATTGTATTCACTCTAAATAATGTCATTGATTATTTGAAAGAGATTAATCAATTACATAAAGCACAACTAGATAGACTACGACAGGGTTTCCAGAAGCATTTCTGTGATATAACGAGTTTACGCATCGAGATTACAAAGTATGTTGAGATATTAAATCAGCTTGTATTCGACATGGAATATATCAACAAACGAATAGTTCAGATAATAACTAATGACAAAAATGGAGATAAACAAAAATTCCTAACCGGTTACAATATCACAGAAGCTGATTTACCAGATTTCAAGTTTCTTGGGTATAACGCAAATGAACTAATAAATATCAACCAATGATCTCCTCGATGAGTATTTCCTACAAATACTCGCCGCATGGAAAAAAATACCACCACCACAATCAAATATCCTCAAATATAATAATGACCCAGACGCTCCTCAAAACGTCAATATATCCTCGGTGATTGCAGTGAATTTAGTATGTCATGTCATCGAAGGAATTTACCAAATGAATCTCGAAAGATCAAATCAAGACTAACATGGGTATATCTTATATTCATTTGCACCAACAGCTCCTCCAGGGTTTCTAATCATTTAGGATCCAACTTATCCAGCCTATATGCGATATCATAATGATTGGTTAACGATAATTAATTTCAAACTCACTGACCAGTCCAATAATCTAATTGATTTACAAGGTAAGGTTTTACAAATTAGTCTGTTTGTGAAAATTATAAAAGGATTTTTACCCCATAGCAGCAGAGAGGGCCCGACAACGACTTTGCGTCTCCAAAGGAAACTTTTTTTTTCGATTTTGCAGAAACCCTTGGCTTGCCAAATAGACGCTTCTATAAAGTTGTCTGATTCGCCCTCTCTGCTGCTGTACAATATTGGAAACAAGAAGTTGAGATCACCGATGATGAAAACAACAACGTATGTATGTATGTATGTATGTATGTATGTATGTATGTATGTATGTATGTATGTATGTATGTATGTATGTATGTATGTATGTATGTATGTATGTATGTATGTATGTATGTATGTATGTATGCATGCATGCATGTAATATATTTACACAATTATAATGATTGGCTTTACACATCCGCCTTAAGAATAAGTCAGATGAAATGAGTTGTTAATGCACATATATATATATGTGTGTGTGTGTTTGTATATATTTGTGTGTATATATATGTGTGTGTGTATACATATATGTATATATATATATATATATATATATATATATATATATATATATATATATATATATATATATATATATATAAATATATATATATATATATATATATATATATATATATATATATATATATATATATATATATATATATATATATATATATATATATATATATATATATATATATATATGCTACTTCCAACATTCGTTTTCATTGTATTTTTTGGTGTGTTTTATATGTTTGTGTTGTTGTTGTTGATTCGTCAAGGAGTTGTGTGATCACTATACATTAGTCCCAATTACTTTATCGCGCATTTATCTAGGAAGTTTATTTGGAAAGTTTCTCAAAGGCAAGAAATATAATTTCATTCACTTCGTTCTGGTTTGCAATCAGTGGATGTCGACAATCGACAATACCTACCGGAAATGATTCTAGCGCTACCATAATACATAACAGTGTAAAGAAAGGTAAGATAATGAAGTTACCAAAAGGGGTTATAGAGGAAAGACGTCATAATGGCATTCCCGAAATCAAAGTATATGTATTTTCTGTGATAAAAGACGCATATAAAATGAATTTCACTTTATGTTACATTGTTCTCTTTGTGGAGATCTTAGAAAAAGATTCATTCGCGAAATATTTAGTCAAAACCACCCACGCAAATAAATCATAAATTCTCTAATGAAATCAAAGAACCATGTCAAAACATTTCAACTACTCTTTCAGCATTCCAGAAAAAATATCAAATGTTTACGTACCTATACTATTATTTTAATTAATTGCATTACATTTTTCTCATCCAATATGGAAGATCACATCTAAATAGTTATATATTTTTAGTTCTGTTTTATCTTCTTTACATATCGTTTGTGTTATTTTCGTTTTTATTTTTGATGTCATTTCTTAACATAATAAAACTTGGGCCAAACCCTTGTCGTAAAATATTTCAAAATATCGTTTCCGTAAAAGAAACACGAACGGATCCAATTTTTCTGTCCTTAGAACACTTCGAATATTTGCATTATTTTCTTCATTAGTTTGGATCATCGCATTCATACGACCAATACATTTTCCCATTCTCTCAACTTCGTCAATAATATTTATATAACTAACGCTTATTTAATCCTTTAAAAATTGTTTTACAGCACAAAATGGTTTATAATGCTGTGTATGGATGTTAGTTTGCGTTTGCTTATCTTCACTATGACTTCTTATGTATTGCCTTTCCATTGGTCCATATCCTTCGAACGTGCAATTTCTTCCAGCTGCATAATGCAGGTGAGACGCTTGTTGTGTTAATACCAGCCGCCAGAGATCTTTAATAATGTCTTTATATATTATCTGAGAGCAGACATTTGTTTGGATTATTCATTGGAACTACAATGTGTTCAACATACTAAAGTAATATTCTACAACTATAGTGAGTTAGTTATATAGGAGTTGTGAACGATGTCATTTTAATACGTAACTACTGTTGGCGGATCAGATCATTCATGGATCTAGAATTCTTTCGAAAACGTCTTTGTTTCTTCTTTATTTGTGGGGAGGGGCTTGTGCAGAACGTATCAAAACTTGTTTGGACCTTATACATAATTCTTTGAGCTCCACCTAAACGTTCATTGTATAACATTGTCAACAGCAGCAGAAAGGATGAATCCGACGACCTTTTACAAGGCGTCAATTCAGTAACCAAGGCTTCCTCGTAAATGCTGAATAGAAGCCTCCATTCGGTAAAACAGAATCGACGCCGGGTTATTGGCACCATGTGTTGCTGCCTGGAAAATCTTCGTTGTCGTGAATCCGACAAGCCGTTACAGGCGTCTTTTTGATAATCCAAAGCTTCCTCATAAATGCTTAATAGAAGCATCCATTTGGCAATTATAATTTTAAAACAAACGACGCCACAGTCGTTGTCAACACCCCGTTGCTGCTATGAAGCTAACCGAATTAGCCATAGATGCGATGATGAATTAGCAATATATTTATTATATAAATGGCAAACGTCGGAGAAACACAAATAGCTAGATTAACTAGAGGACGGTTGGCGGCGATTAAGAAATTTCTCCCGATGAGAGATTCTTTCAGAGATAATTTGCAAGCTCCACAACAACAAAACTTAGATTTTACCACCGATACTGAACAATTATTTAAGCCTATAACTGCGGCAACTGGAGAAGTTGTAACCGCTACTGAAAAAGTTTATACAGAAACCTCAACAATCGGTACAGAAACTGCAAAGATAGCAAAAAGAACTAAAAAAAATCAAAGAATCTTTAAAAACTCTTCCTGGTGTTATAGTAGATGCACAACCTAAACCAGTAGATGTACAACCTAAACCAGTAGATGAACAATCTGAACAAATCCAAGGGGAGAGGAGGGTATATCGACCCGATGAAATATTTACAACAATAACGTTGGGTGAAATTGGACATACATCTACAAATGATGAACTAGCTAGATATGAGGTTGAAACATTTAAGAAAAAAGAAAGATATATAAGACTAGTTTTGTTAAGCGTATAGAATTTGATCAGTGGTACAAAAAATATATTTGGGAAAACATGGTGGAACTACAACTTCACAAAAAGACCTTAATTTTGTCGGATATGAGAAAAAAGTACAAGAAGTATTAAAAGGTCTACCACCATTTAAAGAACCTATTCCTGAGAAACTTAATATAAAAGCTGAAGTTGAAGATATGCCTGAAAAATCCGGTCTGGGATATCACGGTGGTAATATACCCTGTTCAAGAAGTATCCTCGATGATATATCACGATTAGAAGTTCTCATTGGATGAAAACGAGATGGAAATAATTTCCCGGAGATAATTAAGGAAGCCGCTGAAATCTGTCAACGGTTATTTTAAGATTGTGGAATGGATATACAACTATATCTTAGTTTCATCGATGAACTTACTGATGATTATTACAGCGATTAATCGCCACTATTGATCACCGATTAGATATATAGCATTTAAATAAAATGATAGTACATCGTAGTATGAGCAGAGCAAGACCTGTTTATGTCGTAAATTCACGATTGCCAGTGTACAAGGTAACATATGGAGATGGACTCGGTAATGCTGTAACTGGATTATTTATTCGAGTTGCTCCAAAACTGCTACCGATCGGTAAAGAAATAGCGTCAAAAGCTATTGGGGTTCTCAGTGATAAAATTGGTACAGAAGTTGGTAACAAGGCTGTTGATACGTGTGATGCCGCCAAAGAAAAGCTTATGTCGTTGGCAAGAGGTTTTACCTTAAAGAGAAAACCAGTAAAATTACAATCTACGAATAAAATGCCACCTAAGATAGGTAACGCAATTAATAAAATAGCAAAAGCGCGATTGAGATTAATTGCTGGTTCCGGTCTGAAACGATTAATGATTTAGATCCACGACTATAGAATACAATGTTTGAATACGAAATCGATGATGCTTTTAAAGTAGATGCTCCTGTACAAAACAATACTTCTATACGCGATTATCAGTATTTTCTGTATCAAGCCCAGAATGCAAATGCAAGGTCAGCAATTGAACTTAGATTCGATGACACATCTAAATACTTCTTACCGCGTGAAGCGTACATCGAATTAGAGGAACGACTGGTAAAGCATGATAATACTGGATTTGTTGTTGGTGATAATCTCAAAAATATTCCGATTGGGTTTGTCAACAATGGCATAATGGCGCTATTTAGCAGAGCGCAGTATATAATAAAATCTACAAGAATCGAATCCATCGATAACGATGTTGATATTGCAACCACAATAATAGGCTTAGCTAGATACTCTGATGATTTTATTAAATCTGCAGGTCATTCAATTTTGTTTGCGAAGGATATTACTGATCACGCTGATAATAATCCGTTTACACTAAGACGACCACATGATCATGGTAAAACCGCTGACGCTGATGTTGAACCTGTTGTTTTCGGTAATAATCCTAATTACAACGCAGGATTTTCAGCACGAAAAAAAATATAGACAACCTTGGTAGAGTTTCATGTATGATTCCGTTGTCGCATATATTTGGATTTCGTAGAGATGTCAGAAGAGTTATCTTTGGTGCTAGTCATACTGTAGTGCTCACGCGAAGATTAACTGATGATTATGCTCTTTGGCAGGATGCTGATCCTGTTAGAGATGGTAATGTAGAATTAACAAAATTAGCGCTTTAGATGCCAATTATGACTCCCTCGTTGACTGTTGAGACTCGGTTGCTGTCTTTTATGGATCACGGAGGAAAGTCATTATTGAGTTGGTGTGATGTCACAACAGCTACACCAGTACCGTTGCTGGGACTTTTACTTGGCAGCATGCGTTAACGAAAAATGTTTCCGCACCGAGACATGTTTTTGTTGCGCTACAAACTATTAATAAAACTCAAAATATAGCTCGGGCTGCGGCTGATAGTTTACAATTGCGGTCCAATTTAATATTTGATCATTGTGGTGTCAATGAAGTATCATTGCGAATAAGTAATCAGGAAGAACCAGCAGAACAACTTATCCTCAATTACAATAACAATCAAATAGGACGAGTATATCATCGATTGTGGTCGTTTATGGGTCGTGATCAAAACGTTGATACTGGACTCCAAATATCACAGTTGGATTTTAAAGAATTATACCCGATTTATTACTTTTCATTGAAACATCTTGATCTATCTAAACACTTGACCGTTGATGTAAAATTTCAGGCTCGTGTTGACAATCCTCCTCCTGAAGGATTTAGAGCAATTGCTGTTATTCTCAGTGATAAAACTATGATACTTGAAGGAGGTGATGGAAAAATGCGAGTCATTAACGCACCAATAGAAAATATGTAATGGGACAATTAGATTATTACTATCTAAATAAAATGTCGTACAATCATGTTAATGTCACCCTGACACCTGGTCAGGTAAAGAAACTTCAATCAAAATTTCTACTACGTGTGGCACAACGATAACGCTAAAAAAAGGAACAGATGACAGGTGGATCAAATAAGTTATCGCTGACGAAAACTCAAATTAATCATTTCAATAAAGCGTTAAAAGCTAACACAGGAATCAGATTGACTTTTCAAAAGCCGCGGTCAACGATATGATTAAACCGGAGGTATATTTCCTCTTGCCGCACTGGCTCCACTAGCTATTCCTGCTCTTAAAGCACTTGGACTAGGCGCTGCTGGTGCTGTTGGTTGTAATCTTATTGGTAAAAGTTTCAGAAAAGGGTATAAAAAAGGGAAAGGGATTCAGACTACCGGGAAGCCGGTACACAAAGCACTATGGACGGGGTTTGGGAACACAACAGGGCGGTTTCATAGGTCCGTTCTCGCTGGCGAAAATGTTACTGGTATAACTTCTGTGGCTGAGAAATCTTCGATTGAAAATTCTATGTATTTTCCAATGTCTAATTTTGACCTCGTTGACGCAGTAAAAAACCTCCCAATAAAACATTTCAGAGGTGTATTCATGAAAGATCAATTACCAGCACAACCACAAATACCAGAAACTGGTATAATTAATCTCGATGACAACACTGGACCTGGAACTCATTGGGTTAGTTACGTGATATATTTTGAGTCGTATGGATTACCAGCCCGATGGAATTTGTCAAATATGTATCTGAATTTTCAAAAATCCCAATTTGGTACTCAACTCTGCCCACGCAGACATTAACAGATCTTCCGATATGCGGACGAGAGGTTTTTAACGCGTTGACAGCTATCTCGAGGAGTTCTAAATTACCTCACAAAGCCATCCACGAGTACACGATGAAAAATCAAAGTGTTTTTCAAAATCACTTAAAGAGAAACGTGTAATATATAACATGGCAGATATTTTTGGAAGATCAATATCACGTGTTTCCGAAACAGTTACTATCGGACAAGTAAAAAAAAATAATCAACAAAACTATCTCATCGATATCAAATTTAGATGAATTAAAAAAATTATATGATCAAATAAATGCTCTAACGGGATTACAAAAAAATCATCGAAGAAGTTAAAGTCACAGGTGGTGACTCCGCCATTGATATGTAAAAACTACGTGACGAGTAAAACGATCATATAACCAAATTTAATCAACTACAACAGGATATCATTGACGCCATTGAAACTCCCGTGAATAATTTATTTGGTGTTCCGCGTGCATACCCTGATTTACATATCGCACAAGTAAAAGCCGCCGTAGATAATCTAACAAAATTGAGGACTGATTTTGATACTCATCTTGAACAATTTACTAGTTTACGTAGACATTTTTGAAGAGCTGATGACGCCGTCGACAAGTTCTTTGGGAAGGATGCAAAACCAGATGATATTAAAACAACTCTTGCAAATATTATTACAAAACTCGATGAAATAACCGAGCAGCAGAGAGGGTGAACCAGACAACATTTTTAAACAAGTTTTCAATGAAATCAGGCTTCTACGGCCAAGACATGGTGAATCGGATACAAGTTTTCATGGATTAGGATCAAATCAAAAATTCAATGAAATCAATGAAAAATCAATGATCAGGCAAAAAATAATAATGAAATCCTGAATGAGTAAAAACTTTTCAACCGAATATTTGATCCAGTCCGATACGATATCGTGTCCTAGGGTCATGTAAATTTATTGTTATAAATCCGTGTGGGGCAGACTGAACATGACTAAAGAAATTTCTAAATTGATTGAAATCCATATCAGAACACCATGTCTGCCAAATATTTCGTAGCGTATGTGAATCAACGCCGTTGAATACAGCAAGCATATTACAGTTATCTCTGATCACTTTTGGAATCTGAGTGTATCGTTGAGTGACATAGATCACGTCCGTGTTTTTGTGCCTGCCTCGGGAAAATATTCTAGCTGGGTTTTTTTGTTTATCTAACATGATATCGTCGTATACAACTAAATTGTTGATACTTACATCGAGGTCTTCTACAGATGGTGCCTCGTCAATATCGGTTATAAATTCAATAACATCCTCGCCGGCAATCTCTGAAGCGTTTTCATTAAAATCTTTTAGCACTTCATAGCATCGTTGATCATCTACGCAAGGGGCAATTAAATACAACTTATCCCACTTCATCCATCTCATTATTAAATTGAGCAACAATTGCGTCTTGCCGGATCCAGATGGCCCGATTATGATTGCGCGGATAGAGTTTGGTAGCGCTGCATGATGCTTAACTGGTTCTCTTGTTTTAGTCGCTGAAAAATCAATTATATTCATACTGTTATATATAAATTATGGATCTATATTGTGTGAAGTGTAAAAAACGTACTGGCACAGATGACTTGACGACGATTACAACAAAAAATAACCGATCAGCGCTTTCTGGTAAATGCGTACAATGTAGTACAAAGAAATTTAGATTTGTTTCTAAACCCAAGGAACCTTTAAAACAAAAAAGAGGAGGTGATATCGCTGCCAAATTAGCAAAACTCCCCGGAACCCCATGGGCAAAATACCCTGGAGAAAAACACCTTCCAGGATATAGCTACTGTGGCCCCGGAACACGATTAGATATCAGACTCAATAATCATAACCAACCCAACCCCGGTGAAGAACTAATAAACGCCATTGATAAGGCCTGTCACCTTCATGATGTTGCTTATAAAAGCAATAATCTGCACCACAGGCATCTAGCAGATGTGAAATTAATTCATGCGTTAAATGCTATTTCTGATAAATCCTTCAAAGAAAAGTTGGCTTCATTTTTGATAAAATCGGCTATGAAAAGTAAATTGATGTTAGGTGCTGGTAATTAATAACAACATGGAATCTATTTACTATTCCCCAAGAGGATACTGGAGGGGTAAATCAGCAATCCATAAACTCGCTAGCGCTGCAAAAGTGAAAAAAAAACCACTGCGGCTCATTGGTTATCCAAACAGGCACTATTGCAAATTTATCTATCACCGCCTAAACAAATTAATGTCTCGCATTTTGATGTAACCGGACCCAATGAAGTTCATCAGGCTGATCTATTATTTTTGCCACATGACCACGGTTACAAATACGCTCTAACCGTAGTTGATATTGCAAGTCGATACAAAGAAGCAGAACCGTTAAAAACAAAATCATCACCTGAAGTGGCTTCTGCATTTGAAAGGATTTATCGACGAGGTCCTCTGCACTGGCCAAATCTATTACAAATTGATCCTGGCAAGGAATTTCAGGGTGCAGTGTTATCAATAATGAAAAATCATAATGTCACTATCAGACGAGGACATACTGCGCTACATCGTGATCAGGCAATTGTTGAACGGTTTAATAACACCCTTGCTGAGCGGTTATTTGGATATCAATACGCAAAAGAATTCATCCAAGAAAAAAGATCCCGTGAATGGGTTAAAAGGTTACCAGCTGTGATTACTGCACTGAATAACGAGATTACTAGAACACAATCAACATGAAACCCATCAATGCGATTAAAAAGAAGTCAATACCTGAAAAACCACAAAAAGATTTCAAAGAACCAATTCTTGGTAGTAATGTCATTGTGAGGTATTTATATGAACCAGGAGAGCTTGAGGGTGGCAGAAAAAGGGCTACTGATCCTATTTGGAGTGTTACTACACACAAGATATCTAGTGTAACACGATCTACGGGTAGACCTCCAGTCTATAAACTGGATTCAACTGCCCCTCAGCAAGATTTTACTAGACAACAATTACAAATAATACCCGAGGATACTCAATTGCCACCACGGGGTCTTAACTAGCACCGTTGCGTCTATTGCACTCAAGACAAGTCAACATCACATTATTTCTGACATGACCGAGATTGTTATTTTTTCTGTCAACGGTGAATTGGCGAGGATCCTTATGCGAATACTGCCAACGCATTATACAATTGCAACTTGCGCAGTGATTATTCCGTTGTTTCTTCAAAGTGATTATTAATCCAGCATCAATATCAAATTCTCGTTGTTTTTTTTTGTCTTGTTGTTTGTAACCGGAGAGTTTTTTATCAATCATTTTAACATCAATATCATCCATTGTGGTGTCATTATCGTCACCAATGATTTCATCATCGAGGACAATTCTTCAAAGTTGATTTATTTTTCGTACTCTAGACACTGCGAGATAGACTAAATTCGACCATTCTATGCGATTATCTACCATCCAAAGAATTGTATCCGATATAGTCAATCCCTGTGAAGAATGTATCGTCGCTGCGTATCCTAGCGTCCATGGGGATTTATTAGCACGCAATGCATCTTCAACGACATTGATATCAACCAGCACAATATCATTTAATACGAGAATTTGTTTTTCACTTTGTCCTGGAATATCAACTTCAATGTTCTGTTTTCGTGTATCCGATGGCCTATAACAAAGAGGCACTGGAAGTGTTGCAAATTTTTGTTTATGCAATTCAAATAACTTCATCTGAAGTGTATCCCTGACTATTTTTCTACTTGCAATGATCAAATCGTTTGGTCTCCATGTTTCCCAGAAATCATTCATAGGAGTTTCCGTAATTATTTCACGGGCTATTTCACACTGGATTCTATCCGGTTGTAATCTAATTATTTTCTTAAATTCTTTTAATTTTTCATCAAGTGATCTATGATCGGTGTCAATTTCTTCATAATAGTCTACAAAACCTTTTAGCCATTCATGTGGGGATGCACCGACAAATGGTGGTGGTTGGCCGTGATCACTGCACATGACGATTTTTGTATTTTTCAATAACAACCACTCAAGAAATATTTTTAAGACATCTTCTGACACTGTGACTATTTCATCCCAAATGATAATTTCAGGAATAAATTTCTCTCCCATACGCTCAGGAGTCCATTTATCTCCCTTCCATCGAAAGAAACTATGATAAGTGCAAGCATTTACCCTTCGTTGTTTCATCTCTTTGGCGAGTCTGTGAGTTGGTGTTAGCACAATCATATTTGGATTGGAAACACGAAATAACTCAATTGCCCGAGTTGTTTTTCCTGACCCACCACAACCGTTTAAATAAACTGTTTTATACCGGCATATTGGATCAGAAATCGGTGGTGCATTAGAAAATTCTGATTGAATCTCTTTGAGATTCCGATAATTATTTTCAATGGTAACATCAGCTGATTGAATATAATCATGAATCATTTCTTTCTTAATTCTCCATGACCCCCAATTCTCGTTGCCAGTAGCCTTAAAATCAGCCATTTTGCTATTTATGTAAAATGAATCAGTGGCAACTTTAACTGCGGTGTTAGGAAATTTATTGATCATTGAGAACAGATTAATAGAAGTATAACCAAGCATAGAAGCTCTCAAATGTGTGTACTGCGGATTGTATCCATCATTGTAAGTAACAATTGTACCCAATTTGGTTCCATCGGACATAAATGCGTCCTTACGATTGACATATAGGCCTTTATTCGTTAAATCCGCGATGACAAAATCGTATTCAGCATTGTCTATAATCAATCGTGAAGAATATCTCGTATTATCATATTTGCCACCTTGGGTAAATTTACCGATTATTCTTCGTCCAAGATTTTTTGCTTCATTGTTTCTGATTTCAAATAACTGTTTGGACCAATCCATGATTTGTTGTTCATTAAAATCAGGAAACAGTTTTCGCTCTTCGCTAATTATTTTTTCTAGATCAGGTTGTGGTAACCAGACTGATTTCTGTGCTCGATAGGATATAATTGCTTCACTGACAATTAATGATTTTAACATCTTACAATCAAGCATATACCGTAATAACACTATTGGCATCCAGTGTTTTTCAGACATGTGTTTACCAATCCAAAGATAACTACACGGATGAAGTCCTTCAGCCATTTCAAATGATACTACACAAGCGAATCCTGTTAAATCAAAATCAGGCAGTGGTCCATTAATAGCAACACGGGTCATTTCGTGTGTGGGGTGTCCAAATCGTTTAAAATATTTAGCACACTCTCCATACCCGAGAAAACTTCCTGGATAACACGCAATCATATCAACTGAAATAACGGTATCAGGGTCGTATTTTGTATTCCATAATCCTCCATGGCTGTATTCAAGACAGGACAATTTGACATCTGATAAAAACTCACTTCGTGTTGGTTTCCACGCGTTTTTCTTTCTAGCAAAATGTGCTGCAATTGATGGTAGTGTAAAACAGATTGCTAATAATTGATCGTTGTCTTCCCCGTCCCCAGAAAACTCACTAGCTAGTTGTTTCATTTGATTATGCAGTTCTTCAGTATGGTATAATTCTCCGTTGGGCCTTACAAACTGATCAAATCTACATTCCTCGTCTGAAGTACTATAAAATAGCCACATTGACACAGGATCGTTTTTACTCAAATGGTAAATAGCATCAAATAATTTCTGCTCTGAAAAAAACTCTTCAGTTTGGGATAGATATTTTACGGTTCTATCCCGTGGGAATATTGTTACTGCAGATGACCACGCGTGTTCATTATGATCAATAATTTCAATTGGAGCTCCCTGTGATTTATATTTCGATTCGTATAATACTTCTCCGGTGATTGTCCTTACTGATATTGGAAATCTTAATGATTTTTCTAATTTGGTTATATCCTGAATTGTTGCCCCATGCTCTTTTACCGTTAATTCCCACTCGGTTATTTTTTTTCGTCTTAGATCAGTTAGTTTATTCCCCCGGGACGCATTTGTGAAGTGTTCCATTATTCGTTCTGCTACACAATTGAGCCCTGTCGAATATTTCATGGGTGCTAGTTTTGCGATATCAGGTTTTTCATTGAGCGGATAGATCCCGTAAACAACTGCTGTGACAGGATAAGATCTTTCGTAGTAGGGTTTATCAATTCCGGTCAAAATTCCTGGTTTTGAATCCTGATTCACAGTGATAGTTTTTTTGCCCTTGAGAATGGGTTCAAATTTATCCCTAATAATCCATTTTCCATCCTCACGGATAAGGAATTTTATTCGGAAAAAATGACTTTTTTCCCCAAGACGTGAAATTATCACTGCTGCTTTTTCATCATTCATGGTAGCGTCAACAACACCATCAATTCGAAATGTTGACCAACAATAAGATGCTCCATCACGCTTGAATTCATTAAAACAGTCTCTGATGGCTTTATCAAGAATTTTATTCTTGGGTGTATTAGAAACTATATCAAGATTGAATTGAGCATCTTTCCATGGTAATTTCTTGTTACGTTTTTTAGGTCTATCGCGATTAAATCTAGGATTAATTTTCAATAATCTCTTAAACTCTCTCATGTTTCTGTCTACTACACGTTTTTTGGGTCTATCGCGTTTAAATCTAGGATTAATTTTCAATAATCTCTTAAACTCTTTCATGTTTCCGTCTCTTGGACGTTTGGGTCTATCGATATTAAATTTAGGATTAATTTTCAATAATCTCTTAAACTCCTTCATGTTTCCGTCTCTTGGACGTTTGTTTCCCTCTCTTGGACGTTTGGGTCTATCGAGATTAATTTTTAATAATCTCTTAAACTCCCTCATGTTTCCGTCTATTGGACGTTTTTTGGGTTTATCGATATTAAATTTAGGATTAATTTTCAATAATCTCTTAAACTCTCTATCAGTATTGAATTTAGCATTTTTCGAAGTCACTCTCTTGAACTCCCTCATGCTATACTAAAAACAAGTGTCTAAATGAAAGATTTATGTATAATGAATCACTGCAATGGGTCAGTCATTGAATTAGACAAATAGTATAGTATACGAATGACCCAAGAATTCAGACCACACCCAGTGATTACAAATTATGAAGCATCCAGTGATGGTGTTGTAAGACACTGTATACTGAAGAACCCAGTTGGTGCTGACAATGGTATGGGGTATTTGGTGTTTAATGTTGGAAAGAAGATATATCGCAATCATCGTTTCGTATTTGAATGTTTTAATGGATTGATCAAAGATG
This sequence comes from Unio delphinus, assembly GCA_029339505.1. Lineage (NCBI taxonomy): Eukaryota > Metazoa > Mollusca > Bivalvia > Unionida > Unionidae > Unio > Unio delphinus. The sequence goes on along the minus strand of JAQISU010000018.1, from coordinate 10,886,338 downwards.
GTTTTGTTATTGATCACAAGGATTCTAATCCGAAAAACAATTCTTTATCAAATCTGCAAGCTATCACACAAAGTGAGAATACCAAACGAGGAAAGACTGGGAAATACTCGAAAAAAGCGAAACGAGTACAATCTTTGAATACAACAACTAACGAAGAGAAAATATTTAAATCAATATATGAAGCCGGTAAATTTTTCGATATTTGTAGAGCCTCGGTATAAAAAAGAGCGGGCAAAAAGTTCAATTTAGTTTTGTCTAATGCGTCATATTTTTCAATTAGAGACATGTCATTGTTATAAAATAATGAATTCTGAAAACATGAATAGCATCATAGTTGAAATTTTAAAATTGAAAAATCAGGATATTGAACTATCAGATGGGTTAAATCCTGATCAAATCAAGTCGGATTTTCAGGATATAGAATACGGAGTTAGCACTAATAAGTATATGCTGCCCAAGAAATATGCACTCATCAAAAGAATTCAGAATTCTATTAGAGACTCTCTTGCATTTTCCAGTGACATCAATGTGTTTGTCCCGTTGTATTCTATCGTAGAACGAATACGAAAAGAATTAGGTAACGAATACGAATTGAAAAAAGAAGTCAACTCTAAAATTAGAAACCTACGAGCATTAATTCAAGAAAATTGATTGCCCGACCATTGATTGCCCGACCATTATCATTTTTTTTAGCCGACCTTCAAGAGAAAATGTCAAAAAATCAGTGATAGATGATCAAAAATAGAATGAGGGAAGTGACAGTATTATTTATTTTATATACAATTTGGACACTTCCCTCAAACATGATAGAAGGTGTTTTATGATGAAATAACACTTCCATGGTGGTGTTAAAATCAGTGAATAAAAAATATTTCACATACACTGAATAAAAAATCGATGGATGGTTCTGTCGATATGATCAATGGAAAAGTGAGGAAAGTGACAGTATTATTATTTTATATACAATTTGGACACTTTCCTCATACCTGATAACACCCTCAGAATATCAAAATAAGACTTCCATGACCGTATAAAAAATCATCCGACATGTCAAAAAAGTGGGAAAAAGTGTTTTACAATTGAAAAATTGTTTCTGATTTCAAATAATGGTCAATGAAGCATTAACAACCCGATTGGCTCGTGAACGATTAGATGCAATTAAGAGATTTGTACCAATTCGTGACTCTGTAAGAAATAAACTGCAATAACGACAGAGTCTTCAGACTGATTTTGCCTTTGGGTCTGAAGAATTGTTTAAACCAGTAACCACAGCAACGTACGGGGTAGAGCGTGCTATACTGGGAGATGATCCTGACGGTAAAAGAAAAGAAGAGGGTCTTATTTCTGTACTTGAAAAACTAGCAGCGAAAACTGAACAAACAAAACAAATGGAATCAAAAAGAACAGTAGATGATTTACGCATGAGATTTAACGAGGAAGGGTTAGCAGAAATTGATGAGACTAGTCCAACAGAAATTCCTGCGCTTGTTGTTACGTCTTATGAAAACAGAAAAAAATGGTTGAAACCAGAACATCATAAGTTTGTTAAGAATTTCACTCATTGGGCTGATATATTTTATAAAATCAAAACTAAAAAAAGTCAAATTAAGACAGATAGTGTATCATACATCGAATATATCAAGATGGTGGATGACGTGTATAATCAATATGAAGAACTAAAACAACAACAAAAAACGCCAAGATTGCAAAGAAAGCGACAGCAACCTGCAAAGAAAATATCTTTCTCTCCTAAAAAACAACAACTACCACCTTATGATGATGATGATGATGATGATGATTATTTACAAAACACGGATTTAGAAAAACTAGATGAAGCAACTGGTTATAGCGGAAGTGGATTAGGGACATGTCCTGATAGTGTTATCAATGATATATCACGATTAGATGTTTTAATCGGAGGATTCTGAGCTGGAAATAATTCACCGGAAATAATTAATGAAGCAGCTGATATCTGTAGACGGTTATTTCAAGGTGGTATCATGGATATCAAAACATATCGAGATTTCATTGACGAGTTAGCAAATGGGTATCACAGTGATTGACAAATTCTTTTACAATTGAAAAATTGTTTCTGATTTCAAATAATGATCATACACTACAATCATGATAAACCAACCCTCGTCTATGTAGTTAATTCACGGTTTCCAGTTTATAAAGCATACTATGGAGATGGTTTAGGCAATACCATTTTAGGATTATTTTCAAGAATGGCCCCAAAAGTGATGCCGTTAGCTAAACAGTTATCAATGAAAGCCATTGATGTTATTCGTGATAAGGGTATTGGTGCTGTTGGAGATCTTGCCGGAAAGGCATTTTCAACTGCGAAGAATAAAATAACATCATTAGTGAAGCGAAAAAAGAAACCGTTACCGTCTACAGCGGAAATGCCTGCAAGTGTTAGTAAAATAATAAATAACGCAGTAGATGAAAAATTAGCGTCGATGGCTTTAACCCCCGACCCAAATATGATAGCGGGAAGTGGCCTTAAAAAACTAAGTAGAAAACGCTATCGTTTTTCACGATGAAAATTGCGATTTAGACTCTGATAAATAGAATAAAATGTTCAAAAAGTCACGTGATCCAGCATTTGATATAGATGCCCCAGTTGGCAAGGATGATTCTGTGCGCGATTATCAATATTACGCCTATCATGCCATAGACTCAAATAGTCGAGCAAGAATTGATCTTCAAGTCCATGATACCAGTAAATACTTTTTGCCCTGTGAAGCGTTTATTGAAATCGAAGGAAAAATTGTAACAGCTGCTGAGACTCTTAAAGCAGTAGAGAGGGTGAACAGACCAGCTTTTTTAGACGTCAACGATGCTTCCTTCTAGTTAATATTTACTAGGAAGTCCTAATTTGTCAAATAAACCCTTCTAGTTAATATTTACTAGGAAGTCCTAATTTGTCAAATAGACCCTTCTAATAAATATTAAGAGAAGGGTCCATTTGGTAAAAAAAAAGATGCCATTTAGTTGACGTTCACCTCCTCGGCTGCTAATGCGCTAACTAAATATTTGATCAAGTCCTTAAGATTTCACAAATAAACTAATTTGTAAAACCTCACCTCGTAAATCAATCAGATTATTAGATTGGTCAGTGAGTTTGAAATTAATTCTCGTTAACAAATTATTATGACATCGCATATAGACTAGATTAGTTGGGTCTTCAATAATTAGAAATCCTGGAGGAGCCGTTGGTGCAAATGAGTATAAAATATATCCTTGCTGAGCTTGATTTGATTGTTCGAGATTTATTTGATAATTTCCTTCGATAACGTCACATACTAAATTGAGCGCAATCACCGTTGAAATATTCACATTGTTCGGAGCAATATGTCTACCGCCGCCTTCTGGATCATTATTAAATTTCAGAATATTTGTTGTAGGATTCTTCGATTTTTTCCAATTATCGTGGATTCTTTTGAACCCAATATTAATAGCATCGTCAAGTTGTTTCTTTAGTTTATCCGGATTATATCCAGGGATTTTAAAATCTTTAATCTCCGTTTTATTAATATTGTATAGATCCGCAAACTTATCATGTAAGATCTCTTCATTTAATACTTCTTGAATAATTTTCGAGTGAAATATTTTCATATCGTCGATGATTTTATTACCCGTTTCTACGACGTTGATAAATTCATCCTTGGTGAGAGAGCCGGATTTAATAGATATTAGCAGTAGTGAAAAATCGTTATTCATTGCTGTGAAATTTCCGTTAATGAGAGGAACATAAATTGATTCAAAAATTTCTTTATTAAAGAATTTATTAGGAGCATAATCCTGATAACTCTTGACTTCATTGACGGGTTTTATTTTGTCGGTGATATAATCGGATTTTTTAGGTTCGGGTGGAAAATCCTTCGAATTTTCTCGCGAGTTATCCGGTGGTAATTCAGGCCATCCTAACACTGATCTTATAGAACTCTGATAAATATCTACAACGTATCCTTCTGTATTTATCTCGATAGCAGATGATAATGTTGGTTCGTGAACTGTTATAGCGATTTTTGATTCTTTTCCGGTGAGAGATTTTATTCTGCGTTGAAATTCAGCATTGATCTGTTCGATTTGGTATGATCCTGTTGGTATAGAAACAACCTGCCAATCTGGTGTTCCGTCTTCACGATTCTTGTTTGCAAATACCAAGGAATTATTCGGTTGTTGACCACCAAATGCTACCGATCTAATATTAGGCCAGCTATGATATACTCGTAGTTTTGCTAGCGCGATCTAGCTCACGGGAACGGGGTTTGGAAAATTCACACTAAATTCAGGACGTGTTGAGGTTATTGATATCGTGCTTGTTTTCACCGGTGTTGTATTTGTTACTATTTGTTGAAGTAGTTCTTGCGACGACATTATTATTATTATTATTCTGCTCTAATTTCAGCATTGTTGATTTATACAATTGAGCCATAGTTGAGAATTCGCTATCTGATATTGTTGTGTCATCCAACGACGATGATATCAACGAGGATAATTGCGAGTAACCGGCAGATGCAATGTGAAATTTTATTACATAATTGTGTAGTTTACTCTGGCTACATGATGATAGTTTTTTTGTGATCCCGGTTAATATACCTGCAATTGTAGCTATCGAAGAAATAACTATTGGTACTACAACCGGAGCAATCATTGTAACCGAAGATAGTATTATTCCAGCCGCGGTGATTATTCCCGAAACTGAATACACAGTGACATCAACTGCGGTTATTCTTCGTTGGTATTTTTTAATTTTTATTTGATACTCTTCACAGAGAGAACTGAGTTTAGTTTGAAATTCTCTGACTTGATCATAGCGATACTGATTCGATGATGGAGTCATTTTATTTTAAAAGCGCTAGCATTTTCAATTCAAAATTCTGAAAGAATTTTTAAATCAATTTAATTGTTTACTTAAATCCACTACGAATTCTACGTACCACGTTACTGAAACCCTGACTAGATTTTCATCTGTATTTATTATCGTGAATTGTTCAGTTGTATCCTTGTCGATGATCGTTGATATCGTATTATTGACTCCAGATGAACTACTTGATGATATATTGAATTGAGTCGGTGATACTATTGTTAATCGATAAATACCCTTGACTGCTGCGGTTATGTTTAAAATGTTATTTGTGGAAGTCCACGCAAATGAACCGTGTTGAATCGTGTGTACTACGTTGTTGACGATAGATTTATCATGAGGAATTTTCACTTTTTCAACAACGCTTATCATCCTCGTTGCATCATCCTTTATTGCGTTGTTGAATGTTTTAAGCTCATCGATGGATTTTTTAATATCGGGAAGTGTTATTTCAATTTTATCAAATGGGCTCCCAATAAACTTGTCCATGAGGTTTTTACGAAACGTCATAAATAGTTTCGTGTGTTTTTCATATTCAGATTGAAGAGTTGCTAGTTCTAACATAGAATCTTTTATTACAGTGAGTTTTGGTGTGGTTACTGGTGGATTTCCAAAAAATTCTAGTATGGGTTTGTCAATTTGGTCAATTGTATTTTTTTGTGTTTCACGAAACCAGTTAAATGCAACTATATGATCGTCATATTTATCATTGAGTGATTTTAATGAATTCACCGTGTTATCGTATGTTGCTAATTTATCCGTAATCGTTGAAACAAGTACACCTGGTTTGAGTTTACCCCCATCAGAAAATAACGCGATAGTATCCTCTGCTGCGTCTCGTTGTTTAACCAAAATATCATTAAGAGAGATATTACTACTTTTCAACTTACCCTGACGATCTTGAAAAACAACTATTTCACCAGGATCAACATTTGCTAGGTTTAATATTTCGGATATTTCATCTTCGATTAGTTTTTTAATATCCTTGTTATCAACAGTTTCAACTCCACTATCAGGTTTTTTCAGCGATGATAAAGGTCGTCCCCAAATATCAATCATTATTATAGAAATCTTTTTATCATTTAAATCCTATGGATTTCTAATCCGAGAAACGCTAGCGTTTCTACCGCTAGTATACTCATTTACCACTACATGAGGTGGTTTTAAAGATTCTTTCGAAATAGCATTAAGGACATTTAATACTTCTCGACCGCATATTGGTGGGTCATTCAACGTTTGTGTTGGTAGTGTAGAATAAAAAATTGGAAATCTTTTAAATTTCTTAATATAACGCATAAATTCTTTTGGCGGCGCTAATCCATATGAATCGAAATAAACAATCCCACGAGGATCAATCGCGTAACAAACCCAATGTGTTCCAGGTCCATCGCTGTTATCTAGATTAATAATACCAGTTTCAACATCATTTGGTTGTGTCGGTAACTGATCTCTCATAAAAACACCTCTGAAGTTTTTTATCGCTAGTTTTTTAGCGGCATTAATTAAATCAAAATTGGACATGGGAACCATCGGTTCCTTAATCACAGATTTGGAAATCGAAGATTTCGGAACTATATCGTTCCTGGAATTCGAAGACCCTTTCCGCTGTACCATGAATACGGGGTTCCTGGTAGTCTTAGACCCTTTCCTTTTTTTTTACCAGATCCACTCGTGGATCTACGGACGGATCCGCCTGTTGCTTTCTTTAGTGCCATTCCTGCCGCGGTACCAACGGCTCCTAACGCTGCCGCCTTCGCCACCGCTGGGGCTGCTGCGGCAATCAACCCTGGAATCAACCCTAACAACGGGAATATACCACCAGTCTTTTCCATGTTTTTAATCGCGCTCGTAGAAAGAGTAACCTGAACTCCTTTTTTTTCTTTCAGCGCTTTATTAAAATGATTAGTTTGAGTTTTCGTCAGCGATAGTTTATTTACCCCGCCATTCATTTGATTAGGTTTCAGCGTTATTGTGGTTCCACATTGCTTAGCTGATTTGGATTGTAATTTTTTTAGTTGACCAGGTGTCAACGTAACATTGATATTACTATACGACATTATACAAAACAGATTGATTCTAAATTAGAAATTCAAATTACACAGCAATTTTTAAGCATTTCTGAAATTGCAAAGCAATTTACAATCAAATATTTTCCACTGGTGCATCTACCAGTCTCATTCTTCCTCCAACACCTTCGAGTAGCATTGATTTATCACTGAGAATGACAGCAATAGCTCTATAATTAATAATACCACGAATTACACGAGCTCGGAAGTGTATATCAACGACGGACTGTCTCATTAAGTCAAGATGTTCCAACGAAAAGTAATAAGTTGGATAAAGAGTACTAAAATCCAACTGTGATATTTGTAGACCAGTATCGACATTTTGATCACGTCCCATATACGAAAGCAACCGATGATAAACTCGTGCAATATGGTTTTGACCGTAATTAAGTTGTATATCCTCGGATGGTTCTTGTTGTCCGTTTATTCTCAGCGAGACGTCAGTGACACCTAATTGATCAAATATCATATGGGAGTGGAGTTGATTACCTAATCTCGCAGTATCCTGTAGCGCAATAAAAATATGACGTGGAGCTGTAATACCCTGTTTTGATGCCAGGTTCCACGTAAATATGCCGTTAATAGTTGAATGTACAACATCTGTACTCATTGTTAGCCAACTTAATAATCTCTTCCCCCCTTGATCCATAAATGATAGTAAACGTGGTTCTGTTGACAACGATGGAGTCAGCACTGGCATCCAAAGTGATAGTTTTGTTAAAACGACTTTACCGGCATCAGCATTTGGGTTTGCAGCATCTGCTGGAATCCTCCAAATTGCATCATTGTCAGTACCTTTTCGCACAACCGCTATAGTATGTTTCGCTCCATAGATAACTTTTCGGACATTTCTACAGAATCCAAATATATGATGTAGTGGAATCGCGCATGAAAATGATCTGCGCCCCCCTTCCAACATTGACATACGTGTTGCAGCTCCTAGATTGAAATTAGGATCAGCGTTTATAATCATATTCTCGACATCAGCAGGAGCACCAGCACGATTATTTGGTCTTCCTACAACAAATGGATTTTTCCCAGTGGTATTTTTAATATCCTTTGCAAACATCATAGAGGGACCGGCCGATCTTGTATAATCGTCGGAATATCTTGCTAGCCCTAGTATTGTTGTTGCTACATCAACATCACGTTCTATCGACTCAATTTCCTTTCCATCAATGAGATATCTTGCACTTTCAAATAACGCCATGATACCATTATTGACAAAACCGACTTGAGTACCAGCTGGATATTGTGTATCATCATGCTGTAAAAGTTCACCTTCGACTTCAATAAAGGCTTCAGCGGGTAAAAAGTATTTACTAGTATCATGAACTTGAAGTTCAATTCGTGACCGAAGATCAGGTTGTACTGCGTGATAAGCAAAAAATTGATAATCACGTACAGATTCATCTTTAAGTACTGGGGCTTCCATGTCAAATGCAACATCAGGGTTCTGTTTGAACATTTTTTATTATATATCCGATGGTCTAAATTAGAAATCGGAAACGCTAGCATTTCTGAGAGGTGAAATCACTCAAAATCGATGCAAAATACAGAATTAAAAATAAAAAAAAATAATATTATGTTAAATTAATTATTTAGTTGGGTATATTAATAATGTTGCTGATGAAAACAAATCTAGATAACGAAGATCAAATCGAAAATACAAATATTTCAATAACTATAACAACTGAGAATCCTATTCAAATAACCAGAAACATTAGTGTTTCTAACACTAGTGTTTCTAACACTAGTATAGGAAATTCAAGTGGAAACATTAGTGTTTCTAACACTAGCATTTCTACTGAAACCATCGAAAATTCAGAAAATACAAGTATTTCAATAACTATAACAATTGGAAATCCTGTCCAAATAAATATAACCAGAAACGCAAGCGTTTCTAACGCAAGCGTTTCTAACGCAAGTGTTTCTAATACAAGTATAAGAAATGCTAGCAATTCTAGTGATGATTTTTGAGAAAATATTATTCACCGACGACGACGACTTTGTCGTAAGCCACTTCCCGCTATCATATTTGCTGTTATGTTATCCTGGGCGTTAGTCATTAATGATTGTAGTTTTTTATCCACGGCGTTATTTATTATTTTACTAACCTGTGTAGGCATTACTGTAGTAGATGGTAGTGAAGTCATTCTAGAAATGTTAGCATTTCCAGGTTTTGAAAAATTTCTACGTCGAACTAGCGCTGTTAGTTTATCCCGAGCGGCTGAAAATGCCTTACTAGCAAGATCACCAATAGTGTTAATACCCTTATCTCGGATAACATCAATTGCTTTCATTGATAATTGTTTTGCGATTGGAGCCACTTTTGGAGCCATTCTTGAAAATAATCCCATTATAGTATTACCGAGACCATCTCCATAGTATGCTCGGTATTTTGGCAATCGTGAGTTTACCACGTAGACACTAGTTGGTTTATCATGGTTGTAGTGTATGATCATTCTCTATATAGAAATGCTAGCATTTCCAATTATCTAATCGCAGGAAATTTTCGATTTCCCACCTACGGATTTCCAGTGACATTAGTCACTATGATAACCGTAGAAATTCGAAGAATTTCCATCCAAAGAATTTTCTACTAACTCTTCAATGAAATCTCGATATGTTGCAATATCCATGATACCACCTTGAAATAACCTCCTACAGATATCAGCTGCTTCATTGATTATTTCTGGTGAGTTATTCCCGTCTCGTTTTCCTCCTACAAGTATTTCTAATCGTGCTATATCACCGAGAATATTGCCGGGACATGTTACGTTAGAGTTTCCAACTAAGCCACTGCCTGTTTTTGAAAATTCTTTGGATTTTTTAGTGATACCAGTTGCACCCTTCTTAGAATCAGCCTCTGCCATTATTTGTATTTCATCAGGGATTGGGTCTGCTGTGTATACTGGTGGTGGTACTGTGATCCCTTTTACCATAGCTAGAAATTGGTCATAATCAGGTTTTATTTTTTTGTTGATTTTGTTTTTCCTCCTGTTTGCTAAAAACACCTTATTTGCCCAAAGGTCTTTACTGTTTATAAATTTTTTAGCCGCGTCGTCTATTAAATACTCATTTCTCTTCACTTTTTTAATGTTGTTATTGGTAAATTTAGCTAAACCATTGAGTGTTGGGATATTTCTGATTGTATTTAACGCATCAACTGTAAATATCTTTTCAGGAGGATAGTCCCCTTTAGGAACAGCTCCTGTTTCTTCTTGTTGTTGTTCTTGAAATTCTTCTTGAAATTCTTCAGGTGGTGGTGAGGAAATATCAACATCACCTAATCGTTCAATTTCTTCCTGAAGTTCTCGTTGTTGTTCTTCTTGTCGTCTTGCAGTAGTTATTATATCACCAGGAAGTGTTTTTAATGATTTTTTTGTTTGTTTAGTTCGTTTTGCTATTTTCTCTAACACAGGGAGAAAGGACTCTTTCTGCGCGCTTTCTTGCTTAGAAATTGCTGTTTTCACATCTGTAGTTGCACTAACAATAGGTTTGAAGAGTTGTTCTGTATCCTCTGTGAAGTCAGTCTGAAATAATTGCCGTTGTTGAAGTTTTTCACGTATACGATCACGAAGGGGTAATATTTTCTTAAGAGCTTCAAGTCTTTCTTTAGTGTTCCGTGTAGTTAATGATTGTCCTATCATTATTAAAAGAGTATCACTATTGTCAAATTAGAAATGCAAAGCATTTCATTGCAATTTTTAATTAAAAAATCCAAAGGATTTTAGAAATGCAAAGCATTTCATCAAAGATTTTTAAGTAAAAAAAAATCACTAACCTAAAAATGCAAAGTATTTTAATACTTCCCTGTTGTTACACACACATAATTTTACTTCCTCATAGTGTGATTTATACCGTACTGGTTATACAAACAAAGGAGGCTCTCTACGCGTGGGGTTCATCACCTTCAGAGTTTTCCATTAACATTTTTAATTGTCTCACTTTACAATTAATAAGTCTCTTTTGTTCATATTCTAAGCCTAATTGCTTACGTACACGTTGAACGATGCTACATAATGGTACGAAGACATTAACATCTTCAGTATTTACTAAGCTCTCACGTATAAGCTTTTGGATATTCTTAATTAAAAAATATTTTTTAGATAGGACATATTTTCCGGTCTGTTCTGCAAATTGTATATCCTCGAAATTGGTCATAATTTGATCACAATCCAAACCTGAACATAATTTTATATTTTCATCCTTAAGTTTGTTGATTTCAATAATAATCAATTTGAGATTTTCAATATTCATATATATATAAAAATATATTTGTTCAAATACAAAATATTTTAAATACAAAGTATTAAAAATACAAAGTATTTCAAATACAAAGTATTTCAAATACAAAGTATTTTCAAAATGAATTCTGGATACACTAAGGTGTTGAGAGCATCTTAGTATACCCAGAAGCTTAATGCGATTATAGGTGATTATGATTACACTACAACCCCGTGATCTAGTGTGGTAGGCGATTGTATATACACATAGGACGGTACAATGCCATATATCTCCGCGCTCGAGTGTTGCGGCAAATTTTAGGCATAACATGTACTTAATTAAGGATGGATTATAATTCAATGGAACGATGATGGTAATGATGTGGGCGTGGTAAACCAAACCAACATGGCAACCCATGAATTCGATTTCATGGTTGCATGAGTTGGAAAAAACACCAACCCACGCTACCGAGAATGCGATAGCATGAGTTACAATGTTGGTTTGGCTGAGGGGGATCCGCCCCTCCCCCCCAATTAATATAAAAACATCTTCCGTTTCGCCATCAAATAATGTATCTGCTATGGGGACCGAACACGTAGTTGATATAGATCTATGTTTACAAGACAAACACTATACCATTACACCACGGATTAGTCATACAAAATAGAGATTTTTTAATATATATATATATATATATATATATATATATATATATATATATATATATATATATATATATATATATATATATATATATATATCTGATATACTTAACAATAAGAGATTTTTAAAATAGACAATTTTATGCTGCATTAATGAGAAATATTTTAAACAAAATAATACAGTTGTTTAATAAAACAGCGTTTTTATACTCTGTTGTAATTCTCTAGATAAAATACATTCACATACAAGGAATTTTAACCACGCCCACCTACTTCAATGAATAGGAAACACTCGCGTTCCGGCTGAGCGAACATAGGTAAATGTGCTAGCGTTTCAATGTTTAAGATCCGTAACTCTGTCATTGGTGGAAATCCTACGGATTTCACACGCGTTATACCTAACGGAGTTATCTCCCATGTGAAATTGCAAAATTGAAGATTTTCAATGGAAATTCTTTCACAATTTCACGAAGCAATTTCCAATGCAAATTATACATAAACAAACTGAATTTTGTTTTTAAAACGCTTTGAAAAAGCGGTCTTATTAATTCCCTCTGCTACTTTTTGTACCGAGGAGGTGTGAATATCGAAATACTTACCAGCTTCTGACATTGATTGAAATACCATCTCCCCCTTGTCAGTATTAAACGATCTTACTGGTCTCTTCCCAATTGATTTACAAGTACCAGTATTTCCAAATGCAGTATTCTCACTTTGTGTAACAGCTCGTAAATTATTCAAAGAATTATGTGTCCTAATACCATCAATATGATCAATAACAAGGCCATCCTTGATTAATCCATTATACACTTCATAAACGAAACGGTGATTGAGATACATTTTCCCTCCAGCTTTAAATATCAAATAACCCATACCATTATCCCGCCCAACAGATTTCTTATTTTTACTGTGTCTAACAACACCATCACTAGAAGCTTCGTAATTTTTAATAACAGGATGTCTTTGAAATTCTTGGCTCATTTATATATAATATATCTATTTGTCTAATTCGTTAATTGGCTGAATTATAACATTGGAAAATCTTTTTATATAATCAGCCGTAGTTTTTATGATTTTGCCGTCATTGACGTCGTTAGGATTTTTGATTCTTCGCTTGTCATAATAACGTTTTAACTCTCTATAACGCTTACCCCCGCAATTAATGCATAACTGCGACTTGCCTCTTACACCTACCCCACAATGCAAGCATGGTAGAGGTCCCTCCGAACCGTTTCTTACACTCTGCATATGATACCCACAGAATTCATTTCTGCATGATTTGTTACACGGAGTCTTTGATCCAATCATAAGCCATTTGCAATGATTCATTATATAAAATTTTCTTATTTAAATACTTGTTTTAATTATAATATGAAGGAGTTCAAGAGATTATCGAAAATTAAGCCTTGGAAAAATGTTAGATTTAATCTCGATAGAATCTCTGATATACCTAAAAGTCTAGTAGATGATAAACCACTATTGAGTAAAATCAGCGACTGTTTTAATGAGTTTAAGCGTGATGGAGCATCTCATACGTGGTCGACATTTCGAATTATTGATGAAGATGTCAATATACCCATAATTGATGCTACTATGAATGATATAAGAGCAGCTGAGATACTTTCACACCTTGGCGGGAAATCTCTACTGAAGTATTTTTTTAGAATAAAATTCATTATCGAAGAGGAAGGTGAATGGATTATCAGAGATAAATTTGACCCAATCCTTAAGGATAAAAAATTTGTAATTGTGAGTAGAGATTCCAAACCAGGAATTTTAACTGGAATTGACAAACCATACTATGAGAAATCTTACCCTGTAACAGCAGTTGTTTACGGAATATATCAGCTAAATGATAACCCAAGTATTACAAAACTAGCTCCAATGTTTTCATCATCAGTGGCTTTGCCACTTAATTGTGTAGCAACACGGTTAATAGAACACTTCACAAATGCATCCCGGGGAAATAAATTAACTGATCTACGAAGAAAAAAAATAACCGAATGGGAATTGACAGTGAAACAGCGCGGGGCAACGATTTCCGATATAGCTAAATTAGAAGCATTATTAAAATTTCCAATATCGGTAGCGACGATAACCGGAGAAGTATTATACGAACCGAAATATCAATCGCGAGGAGCTCCAATTGAAATTATTGATCATAACAAACACGCGTGGACACCAGCGGTAAATATATTTCCACGAGAAAGAACTGTTCGATATATCCCTAAAGAATTTTCTAGGGATGGTTTCTATGAAGAGAAATTATTTGATGCTATTCACACATTAACCAAAGACGACCCTGTGTCAATGTGGTTACTCAGGAGTAATGAGGATCCGGAAATAGGATTTGATCAGTTTGTAAAACCAAATGGTGAATTATATCGAACTGAAGAATTAGATACTAGAATGAGAAAAATCGCTAATGAATTTTCACCTGAAAATTCTAAAGAATTTTCTAATGAAAAACTACTTACGGATAGCTTCACGATTCCATCAGTGGTAGCTCACTTCGCACGAGAAAAGAATTCATGGCGCCCAACACGAAGTGATTTTCTCAATGACGTGAAGTTGAGTTGCGTCGAATTGGGTCATGGAGGATTGTGGAATACGAAATACTCACGTGATGGTATGATTTCAATTGATATATCCGCGTGTTATCCTGGAAGTTTTCTCGGATATGGAGAATGCTCTGAATATTTTAAACGATTTGGACATCCCACACATGAAATGACTCGTGTTGCGATTAATGGTCCATTGCCTGATTTTGATTTAACCGGGTTCGCTCGTGTGATATCATTCGAATTAGCTACAGGGTTACATCCGTGTAGTTATCTTTGGCTTGGTAGACATATGTATGAAAAAGCGTGGATGCCAATTGTGCTATTGCGACATATGATCGATTGTGGTATGCTAATATCGTTAATTGTCAGTGAAGCTATTATATGCTATAACGCGCAGAAAGATGTTTGGTTACCAAAACCCGATCTAGAAAAAATAATTAACGAACAACGAAAACAATTGGGAGATTGTGAAACACTTATGGATTGGTCTAAGAGGTTATTCGAAGGTAGGAATAGAGAGGCTAAAGAGCTCGGACGAAGAATAATCGGTAAATTCACTCAAGGTGGAAGATTTGACAATGCAAAATATTCTTCGAGATTGATCTTAGACAATGAAGAATACGATTTTATCATAACCGATTTAATAAAAAAAGGAAAATTTGTAACCCGTAGGGATGCTTTTCGATCCAATGGTGAGAAATTAGGTACGGTTGTTACCTACTGTGATGGATATAGTTGTCAGTACACACATTTGAGAAGTTCTATGCTAGCCTATTCTTGTATTAATCTATTCTCGATGATAAACAGATTTCCCGATACCGCGGTTAGAGTAGCTACTGATTCGATGTATATCCATGAGAAATACAAATTAGATGTAGCTAAATTCACAGATCCTAAGGAAGCGTGGGGAAATTGGAGGTTTAAAAAAGAAACACTACATGAGTATTGTAAATCCGCAGACGTTGATATGGATGATAAATACTTGAAAAGTAACCATAATATCTCAGAGATTCAATCAGAATTTTCTACTGCACCGCCCGTATCCGATCCGATTTGTAGATACAAGACAGTTTATTTAAACGGCTGTGGTGGATCAGGAAAGACAACTCGGGTAATTGAATTATTTCGTCGTGGTGGAAATACTTGTATTTCTACTAACATGATTGTGTTAACACCAACTCACAGACTCGCCAGAGAGATGATAGCGCGGGGGGTAAAAGCCTGTACTTATCACAGCTTCTTTCGATGGAAAGGCGATACATGGACTCCTGATCGAATGGGCGATAAATTTATTCCTGAAATAATAATCTGGGATGAAATATGCACGGTATCGTTGACAGTATTACAGATATTTCTATCATGGTTGTTATTGAATAATACAAAAGTCGTCATGTGCGGGGATCACGGCCAACCGCAGCCATTTGTTGGTGGATCTCCACATGAATGGCTAAAAGGATTTGTAGATTATTATGAAGAGATTAATACCGACCATAGATCACTTGATGAACAATTACGCGAGTTCAAAGCGCTAATTAGATTACAACCGGATAAAATCCAATGTGAAATAGCGCGTGAAATAATTTCAGAAACTCCCATGAATGATTTTTGGGAAATGTGGAAGCCAAATGATTTAATAATCGCGAGTAGAAAAATAGTCAGAGACGCACTTCAAATGAAGTTGTTTGCGCTACATAAAGAAAAATTTGCAACGCTTCCAGTACCACTCTGTTATAGACCTAAGGATACACGAAAGCAGAATATCGACGTTGACATTCCTGGACAACAACAAAAGCAGAATTTAGTATTAAATGATATTGTGTTGGTTGATATCAGCGTCGTTAAAGATGCATTAGGTGCTGATAAATCCCCATGGACGTTAGGTTATGCAGCAACAATACACTCTTCACAGGGATTGACTATATCTGATACAACTCTTTGGATAGTAGATAATCATATTGAGTGGTCAAATTTAGTTTATCTCGCAGTATCCAGAGTACGGCGAATAAACCAACTTCGAAGAATTGTGGTTAATGATAATGACAATACATTAAGTAATATACACACCGATGATAATATAATCAGAAAAAAACTCTCTGGTTATAAACAACAGGATAAAAAAAATAAAAGAGAATTTGACATCGATGCTGAATTAATAATCACTTTGAAGCAACAACAAAATAATTACTGCGCGAGTTGCAATTGTATAATGCGTTGGCAGTATTCGGATAAAGATCCTCGCCAATTCACCGTAGACAGAAAAAATAACAATCTCGGTCATGTCAGAAACAATGTGATGTTGACCTGTCTTGAGTGTAATAGACGCCGAGGTGACAGCACCCTGGGTGCTAATTAAGACCACGCGGTGGTAATTGAGTATCCTCGGGAATCACTTGTAATTGTTCGCGTGTAAAACCCCGCTGAGGAGCAGTTGAATCCAGTCTATAGATTGGAGGTCTACCCGTAGATCGTGTTATGCCGGATATATATGCGTAGTGACACTCCAAATAGGATCAGTAGCTCTTTTTTTACCACCCTCAAGCTCTCCTGGTTCGTATAAGTACCTTACAATGACATTACTACCAAGAATTGGTTCTTTTTGTGAAATTCCTTGGATTTCCATTTTGATAGACGCCTTCTTAATAGCGTTGACAGGTTTCATATTAATTGTTCTAGTAATCTCATTATTGATTGCGGTAATCACAGCTGGTAATCTCTTGACCCATTCACGGGATCGTTTATCCTGGATGAATTCTTTTGCGTATTGATATCCAAATAACCGCTCAGCAAGGGTTTTATTAAACCGTTCAACAATTGCCTGATCGCGATGTAGCGCAGTGTGTCCTCGTCTGATGGCGACATTATGATGTTTCATCGTAGATGTAACAACACCTTGAAATTCCTTGCCAGGATCAACTTGTAACAGATTTGGCCAGCGTAGAGGACCTCGTCGATAAATTTTTTCAAATGCAGAAGCTACTTCAGTAGATGATTTTGTCCTTAACGGTTCTGCTTGTTTGTATCGACTTGCAATATCAACTAACGTTAACGCGTATTTGTAACCGTTGTCATGCGGCAGAAATAGTATATCAGCTTGATGAACTTCATTAGGTGTTGTAACATCAAAATGCGAATAGTTAATTTGTTTAGGCGCTGGTAGATAAATTTGCCATATTGCCTGTTTAGATAACCAGTTTGCCGCTGTAGTTTTTTCACCTTTGATGCGCTAGCGAGTTTATTGATTGCTGCGTAACCTCTCCAGTATCCTCTCGGAGAATAATAAATAGATTCCATATTAAAATGCTAGCATTTTCAATTACCAGCACCTAACATCAATTTACCCTTCTTAGCAGATTTTACCAACCAAGAAGCCAACTTTTCTTTGAAGGATTTATCAGGAATAGCATTTAACGCATGAATTAATTTTACATCTGCGAGATGTCTGTGTTGAAGATTGCTGCTTTTATAAGCGACATCATGAGCATGACACGCCTTATCAATAGCGTTTATTGGATATTCGCCGGGTCGGGGCTGATTTTGATCATCAAGTCTGATATCTAATCGTGTCCCCGGTCCACAGTAGCTATATCCTGGAAGGTGCTTTTCTCCTGGATACTTTGCCCACGGTGTTCCTGGGAGTTTTGTCAATTTGGCTGCAATATCACCTCCTCGTTTTTTTTTAAAGCCTTGGTTGGAAAATTCGAAGAATTTTTACCAAGGGAAGTAAATCTAAATTTTTTCGTACTACATTGTACGCATTTACCAGAAAGCGCTGATCGATTATTTTTCGTTGTAATCGTCGTCAAGTCATTTGTGCCAGTACGCGTCCTACACTTCACACAATATAGATCCATAATTTATATATAACAGTTATGAATGTAATTGATTATTCAGCTACGAGACGACGGGAACCTATTAGACACCATGCAATGTTACCAAATTCTATTCGCGCGATTATCATCGGACCATCTGGAAGTGGTAAAACACAATTGCTACTTAATTTAATAACGAGATGGATGAAGTGGGATAAATTGTACATGATTGCTCCGAGTGTACACGATCAACGATGTTATGAAGTATTAAAGGATTTTAATGATGCCGCGCGAGAAATTAACGGTGATGGTGTTATTGAGTTTATAACCGATATCGAAGAGGCGCCTAGTATTGATGATATTGATGGAAGTATTAACAATTTAGTCGTATATGATGATATCATGTTAGATAATCAAAAGAATCCTGCTAGAATATTTTCCAGAGGCAGACATAAAAACACCGATGTGATATATATCACTCAACGTTACACTCAAATACCAAAAGTGATCAGAGATAACTGCAATATGCTGTGTGTATTTAACGGAGTTGATACTCATACTCTTAGAAATATTTGGCAAACTTGGTGCGGTGGTGATATGGATCATAATCGATTTAGAAATTTCTTTAGCCACGCTCAGACAATCCCACACGGATTTGTGACGATAAATTTATCAGACCCTCGGACAAGATATCGTATCGGACTTGATCAAATATTTAGTTAGCGCATTAGCAGCCGAGGAGGTGAACGTCAACTAAATGGCATCTTTTTTTTTACCAAATGGACCCTTCTCTTAATATTTATTAGAAGGGTCTATTTGACAAATTAGGACTTCCTAGTAAATATTAACTAGAAGGGTTTATTTGACAAATTAGGACTTCCTAGTAAATATTAACTAGAAGGAAGCATCGTTGACGTCTAAAAAAGCTGGTCTGTTCACCCTCTCTGCTGCTCTTAATGTACCAGCACCGTATCCAGCTGGTACTCAAGTCGGGTTTGTCAATAATGGTATTATGGCGTTATTTGAGAGTGCAAAATATCTCATTGATGGAAAGGAAATTGAGTCCATAGATCGTGATGTTGATGTGGCTACAACAATAATTGGGCTAGCAAGATATTCTGATGATTATACAAGATCAGCAGGACCCTCTATGATGTTTGCAAAAGATGTTAAAAATACCGCTGGAGGAAATCAATTTGTTGTAAGACGACCAAAGAATAATGCTGGCACCGCTAATATTGATGCCGAGGATATGATTATAAACAACGATGCTAATTTCAATCTAGGAGCTGCAACACGTATTTTAATGTTGGAAGGGCGGCGTAAATCATTTTCATGCGCGATTCCACTGCATCACATATTTGGATTCTGTAGAAACGTCAGAAAAGTTATCT
The DNA here is from genome assembly GCA_029339505.1 of Unio delphinus. Classification (NCBI taxonomy): domain Eukaryota; kingdom Metazoa; phylum Mollusca; class Bivalvia; order Unionida; family Unionidae; genus Unio; species Unio delphinus. The sequence goes on along the minus strand of JAQISU010000018.1, from coordinate 10,866,737 downwards.
ACGGGGCGAAGCATACAGTATCGCTTGTACGAAAGAGTGATGATAATGACGCAATTTTGAGGATTCCAGCAGACAATGCAAATTCCAATGCTGATGCTGGTAAAGTCAATTTAACAAAAATATCATTGTGGATGCCAGTGTTGACTCCAGCAATTACCGCAGAAGAACGATTACTATCATTTATGGACCAAGGGGGAAAGTCGTTGTTGAGTTGGTTATCAGTGAGTACAGATGTTAAACAATCAAATATCAACGGGTTATTCACGTGGAATCTAGCATCAAAACACGGTGTTGCTGCGCCACGTCATATAATTATTGCGTTACAGGATAACGCACGAGTTGGCAATCAACTCTTCAGCCATATGATAGTTGATCAGTTAGGTGTGAAAGACGTCTCACTGAGAATAAACGGCCAACAGGAACCATCTGAAGATATACAACTTCATTACACAGAAAATCATATTGCACGAGTTTATCATAGATTGTTGTCATTTATGGCACGTGATCAAAATGTCGATACCGGTCTACAAATATCACAATTGGATTTTAAAAGTCTCTATCCAATCTATTACTTTTCATTGGAACATCTTGATTTAACAAGACAATCTGTTGTTGATATACATTTTAGAGCTAATGAGACTCGTGGTGCTATTGCTAAATATAGAGCGGTTGCTGTCATTCTCAGTGATAAATCAATGCTACTTAAAGGTGTTGGAGGAAGAATGAGAGTGGTAGATGCCCCAGTAGAAAATCTTTGAACGATTTTCTCGATTTTTCATTGAAATTGTAAACGATTTAGAATCAATCCATTATGTAAAACATGTCATATAGTGTTATTAGTGTTGCGTTAACTCCTGGTTAAATGATGCACTTGTAGCATAAAAAGGTGTTCAGATTACTCTTTCTGCGGCTGCTATCAAATATATGATGAAAACAGGCGGTATATTTCCATTGTTAGCTGCAATACCAGCATTGATTGCAGCAGCAGCCCCAGCAGTGGCTAAAGCAGCGGCGTTAGGAGCCGTTGGTACTGCAGCAGGAATGGCGTTGAAAAAGGCAACTGGACAAGGATATAAAAAAAAAGGGAAAGGGTCTAAGACTACCAGGAACCGTATTCATGGTACAGCGGAAAAGGCCTGAGACTACCAGGAACCCCGTATTCATGGTACAGCGGAAGGGGTCTAAGACTACCAGGAACGGTTTATTAATTGAGGAATCTTTGATGGTTCCAATGTCCAATTTTGATTTAATGGATGCTGCTAAAAAACTAGCGATTAAAAATTTCAGAGGTGTTTTTATGAAAGATCAATTACCACATCAACCAAACAAAACTGAAACAGGTATCATTAATCTCGATAACAGCACCGGACCTGGTACTCACTGGGTTGCATACGCTATTGATCCACGTGGGATTGTCTATTTTGATTCATATGGATTAGCCCCGCCAAAAGAGTTTATGCGTTATATAAAAAAAATTTCCAATGAAGACATGGTATTCTACGCTACCAACACAACAAATCAATGACCCACCAATATGCGGCAGTGAAGTATTAAATGTCCTTAACGCTATTTCAGCATCTAGAAAATCATCTCATATTGTCGTAAATGAATACTCTAGTAGTCGCTGGAAATCGAAACGATTTTAAAGAGATAAAGAGTTTTACAATAACATGATTGATATTTGGGGAAGACCTCTGAAACCCAAACCCGATGACACTGCAACCGGTGATATAAAAAAAAAATTAAAGATGAAATCGCTGAGACGTTAAATTTAACAAGTGTTGACCCGAATGAAATAGTTGCATTTCAGGACAAACAGGGTAAATTGAAAACCAGTGATGTGTCGTTGGATGATATTTTAGTTAAACAACGACACGCAATCGAGAACACCGTTGCGTTATTTTCGGATCAGGGTAAACTCAAACCGGATGTACTTTTTTCGACGATTACAGATCGATTTAAAACTCTCAACGATGAATTAAAAAGTTCTGTCTTGGAACTAGGAACACTTTAGTCTAAAACCGAAGAACACATAAAACAATTTACCGCATTTCGTAGAAATATCATTGATAAATTTATTGGAACTACATTCGATAAAATTGAACTAAAACTCCCTGATATTAAAAAATCCATCGATGAGACGAAAATCTTCACCGAGGCCATTAAAAATGATTTTTCGAGGATGATAACAGTTATTGAAAAAACAAAAATTCCTCATGAGAAAACCAACAATGTAGTATACACAATCCAACACGGATCATTTGAGTGGACACCTACAAACAACAAATTAGATATCACTGCAACCGTTAAGGGTATTTATCGATTAACAATAGTGAGAACGACTCAATTTAATATTTCATCGTCGAGTTCATCCGGGGTCAATAATACGATTTCAACTATCATCGACAAGGATACAACTGAACAGTTCACGTTAATAGCTACTGATAAAAATTTGGTTAGGGTTTCAACAACATGGTATGTGGAATTCGTAGCAGATTTAAGTTGAAAATTGAAAGGAAAATCCTTCGGATTTCACAATTGAAAACGCTAGCGTTTTTAAAATAAAAAATGATTTCATCATCGCAATATCGTTATGATCAGGTCAGAGAATTTCAAACTAGACTCAAAACCCTGTCTGAGGAGTATGCAATGAAAATTAAAAAATATCGCAGGAGAATTACCGCAATTGATGTTACCGTGTATTCAGTGAGTGGTGAAATCACTGGAGCTGGTATTATACTGTCTTCAGTGACAATGATGGCCCCGATAGCTGTTTCAATTTGCATTTCTGCAGCAACAACAATCGCTGGAATTATTTCAATAATCACAAAAAAATATCATCATGCAGCCAACGAAAACTACAAGACTACATAATTCAATTTCATGTTGTGTCCACTGCATGCTCGCAATTATCCTCATTGATATCGTCATCTCTCGATGATACAATTATATCAGAGAGTGAGTTTTCAGCGATGGTAGATATATATGATTCTGCGATGTCAAAATTAGAAATACAAAAACATGAGTATAATAACAATGACAACACCGATGGAATCAGAAAACACAAACCCGCAAACCAGAATGATCTCAATAACCTCAACGATATCAGATAGTGAGTTCTCAGTGATGGTACGTGTCTATGATTCCGCAGTATCAAAATTAGAAATACATCATGAGTATAATAACAATGACAACACAGATGGAATTACTTCAACAAATAGTGGAGAACACAAACCCAGTACAAACCAGCATGATCTCAATAACCTCAACGAATCCAGAATTCAGTGTGAATTTCCCCACTCCGGTCCCAGTGAAGGAGATAGCGCTAGCAAAATTACGAGTGTATCACAGTTGGCCTAATATCAGATCAAAATCATTTTGGTGGTCAACAACCCAATAATTCACTGGTATTTGCAAATAAGAATAAAGACGACGGTACCCCAGACTGGAACGTTGTTTCCATACCAACAGGGTCATACCAAATTGAACAAATCAATAATGAATTCGCGCGTAGAATAAAATCGATTACTGGAAAAGAGTCAAAAATAGCTATAACAGTTCATGAGCGAACACTATCATCTGCCATTGAAAAAAGCACAGAGGGTTATGTTGTAGATATCTATCAGAGTTCTATAAGGACCGTACTAGGATGGCCTGAAATCCCACCCCGGGAAAAAACCGTTAAATTACCAGAACCACAAAAAACTGATTATATCACCGACAGGATAAAATCTGATAATCCAGTAAAAAGCTATAGCGATTATGACAAATTGTATTTTTTTATTGAATTGGTAGATCCTCCCACTAAGAAGATCTACCACTATCTTCGACCGGATGACATCACTGTAAATTTCGGAGCGATGAATAGCGATATTTCGTTGTTGTTTATATCCCTTAGATCCGGCACTCTCACCCGAGATGAATTTATCAGCGTTGTAGAAACATGTAACAAAATCATCAATGACATGGAAACATTTAATGCGCAAATCATTCAAGAGGTATTAGGTGACAGTAATCCTAAAACAAGAGATGTATTTGCAACAGACTATAAGATCCGCATAGAAGATATTCCAACATTCAAACTACCAGGATATAACGTACCACAACTAACAAAACATCTCAGTGACACCATCGATGAAGGTTTCGAAAAAATACATGACAAATGGAAAAAAGCAACATCACAACCACAAACAACTATCCTGACACACAATAATGACCCAGATGGTGGCGGCAGGCATATTGCTCCGTTCAATGTGAATATTTCATCGGTGATAGCGATCAATTTAGTATGTGATGTTATTGAGGGAAGTTATCAAATAAATTTAGAACGATCAAATCAAGCTCAGCAAGGATATATTTTGTATTCATTTGCACCAACAGCCCCTCCAGGATTTTTAATAATTGAGTCCCCGGTGAATCCAGTCTATATGCGATGTCATAATAATTCATTAACCAGAATTAATTTCAAACTCACTGACCAGTCCAATAATCTAATTGATTTACAAGAGGAGGTTTTACAAATTAGTCTGTTTGTGAAATCCGAAGGATTTTCATCCTAAGGACTGGATAAAATATTCGGTTGAAAATCGAATGGAGGCTTAGTCATTTTTTTCGATTTCATTGATTTCATTATTATTTTTTGCCTGATCATTGATTTTTTTTTTTGGACTGATTTCATTGATTTCATTGAATTTTTTATTTTATCCTAATCCATGAAAACTTGTATCCGATTCACCACATCTTGGCCGTAGAAGCCTGATTTCATTGAAAACTTGTTTAAAAATGTTGTCTGATTCACCCCCTCTGCTGCTAACCGCGATTAATTCCCGGTTGGGTGTTGTTCGCGAGGAGTGATCAATTTCAGATTGAATCGCGGTTATTAAAAAATCTATTGAAGATCTCAAAACTACCAGCAATGCCATCGTAGCGGATGCAACAAGGATTTTAGCAGTTGTTGAAAAAAAAGAAATCCCTCATGAGAAACCCAACACGTAGTATACACGATTCAACACGGATCATTTGCATGAACTCCACTAAATAATACATGTATATTAAATATCACTGCAACCGTCAAGGGTATTTATCGATTAACGTTAGTGACCCCAACTCAGTTTAATATATCATCGTCGAGTTCATCTGGGGTCAATTATACAATATCAACAATCATCGACAAGGATACAATTGAACAATTCACGATAACATCCATTGATAATAATCTAGCTAGGGTTTCAACAACGTGGTATGTGGAATTCGTAGCGGATTTAAGTAAACAATAACCATCCGAAAGATTTTCACTGTTGTAATTAAAAATTTCAATAAAATGTCATCACCAATAACTTCGTCATCAACGATACCTTCAGTGTGTCAATACCGTTATGATACCGTTAAAGAATTTCAAACTAATCTAGAAATACTAGCTGAGCAATACCGCGTAAAAATAAAATAAATATCAACGAAGAATCAACCTCATTGACGTCACCGTGTAATCGGTATCTGGTATAATCACTGGTGCTGGAATAATACTATCTCCGGTTACAATGATTGCCCCGATTGTTGTTCCAATTTGTATATTCGCGGCGACAACTATCGCGGGGGTATTATCAATAATAACAAAAACAATATCATCGTGTTCCCAGCGAAAACTACACGATTACACTGTTAAATTCGCTACAGTATCTAATGCATACTCGAAATTGTCAATGTTGATCTCAACATCCATCGATGATACAATTATATCCGATGATGAATTCTCGAAGATGGTTCGGTTGTATGATTCAACGATGTCGAAATTGGAGCGTGAAAACAATTTCAACAATGAGAATTATAATAACAATGTCACAAGAACTGCTTCAACGAATAGCAGAAAATACTACCACGACGAAAACAAAATTAATCTCGTTGGTAACGAAAACACCAAAGTTCAGCGTTGAATTTAACCCTCCGCTGACAGCATCAGAGATAGCGCTAACGCAATTAAGATAATACTACAGCTGGCCAAATGTGCGATCAGATCCGTTTAATGTTAAACCACCCAATAACGGTTTTACATTTTTGTATAAAAATGAACCCGGCACCGATGAACCAGAATGTCACACAATACACCTACCCACAGGCGCATATGACATCGAGGATATCAATGAAATAATCATATAATCCATCGAAGCAATCACAGGAAAAAATACCATTGACGTCACAGATGGATCTGATAAATCTATTGAGATAATATGACATGAACCACTGTTGTCAACGGTCATCGAGATAAATTCACCCGACTACGCCGTGGATATATACAACGGCTCAATTAGAACCTGGTTGTGTTACCCTGAGTATCCCTCAGGCACCGTTGATATAAAAGATATACCGCCGGAGCCACTGAAGGAAGATTATATTTCCACGAAAGAAGATTATCACGGGTTTGATATTCCTGATGATTATGTTAATATACCTAGATTAAAATATAATAAAAAGTTAGATGTTGTTATCGATCTTATACGATCAGTGATAGAAACCCCCCGTATTACTCGCTTTACTTTAGAAGAGAGATGAATTATTACTAGACAGATTTTTATATGAATGCCAATTTTGAGCGATTTAGAGGTTATATAGTAACATTAATCAGTGAAATCCCACCTAACCGAGATAGCCTCATCCAATACATGGAAGTGTGTAATAAAATTATCGCCGAAGAAGAAGAATTTAATCAGCGGGTTATTCAACTTATATCAACTATTTCTATTCCTGAAGTAAAAACTGAATTTGCAACACAGTTCCATATCCGCGTTGAAGATATTCCCACGTTTAAGCTTTCAGGATATAACGTACCATAGATGCGTAAAAAACTCAGTGACATCATCGACGAATTCTTCCCACGGATTCACACAGCGTGGTTGAATAGTCTTCCTGCGGTTCACCCGAGATTACCAGAGCCTAAGCAATCTGACTTTTTCACAGATGATTTACCCGTTCCTGAAAAACAACTATATTACGATGATAGGTTTCTTTACGTTGTAAAGGTCTCAACAGATTTAAGAAAACGTTATCGTGTGATAACAAACGAGCAAAGTTCCGAGATATAACACTGGGCCTTGTAACATGGTGGTTTGAATCACCTACTCGTGGAAGTTTCACACCGTAACGTATAATAATCTATCTATGCTCCGTAATAATCTATCTGCGAGATTCAGTAACATCCAAAATTATTTCAAACGCATTTACAACAGTTACGAGATTTTCTTCAACGTTCCCTCGGAAATTCATCGATTTTCACTGATGTAACAGTTACACGTGATGAAACTATTCAACGCGTTAAAGTGTTCAATGAAATTATCTCCGACATGAATTATCTAAATAAGATATTATTCGATGTGGTAGCGTCCGATAAAGATTTTCAAAGATTGTTTTCACTCACCGACAAAACTTTACCTGATTATACATTTCCAGGTTGGGTTGCTCTAGCGATGAAAGCGTCGCTGAGGAATCTAATTAACGAATTCTTTCCACAGATTAACTCGCACTGGTATAAATCGATTACTCCAGAAGAAATTCTACGATCGAATAATTCACCGTATAAAAATAACAAACATAGATCACCCGGCAACGTTGATATATCATCCGTTATTGCAAAACACGTTATTTGTGATGCAATGCTAGGTAGTTATGCAATTGACGTTTCAAAATCAGATAACGCTGGTCTAGGATATATCCTATACATGTTTTCCCTGAATGTTTCCCCGGGGAGTCTCGTCGTGTTGAATCCACCTCATTTAACCTACTTGGAAACCACTAATAGACTCATAACAAGGATGAATTTTAGAATAACCGACCAGGGTTTTTCCTTGGTTAATCTTCTTGGGGAACAATTACAAATGACGTTAGATGTGAAATCCTGAAAGGATTTTCAAGTCGTAAATGGAACATTCTTTGAATTTTTATTGCAATTTAGAGCAGTGTAGACTTTGCACATAATACGTATCATCATACGCGAATAGTTATTTACGAAAAACATAAACTCGAAAACGCAATAAGGGAAATATTTCATCAAAGAGATTTAAAAATGGAAAATCCGCAGGATTTTCATATTGAACTAATCATTGATAACCTAGGCAACGATGATAAATTTCTACTTACTGAAAGACAATAACAACAGCTGCAAGAGAATACTATAACAACGATTAATTGTGACTACGATCAAATCATGCAATATGCTCATTCATGTCTATGTGTTGAAGAATTACTGAGAATATTAACCTGAATCGGATTTTCCATTTTCAAGGACAAAAAAATTATTTCAGTGTTATGACTTCCTGGTTGTATACCTGTATTTGTTGATAATCTGATTAATACTTTCATGATTCATTTTATATACAGTTATATATTTTCAATTACAGTTAGCTTGGTGCAAGCTATATAATTTCACCGCTATTATTTGTTGGTTGAATGGGGGACCATACCTGTATTTTCATTCATTGATAGCGCGCGCGTGGTAGAATTTCACCGAAAACTACCTTAGAATACAGGTATTCTATACCTGTCTTCTGACTGAAGTATTTTACACACAGTTTATACAACAGAGGCTCTTAAAGGGTTTCATTCTGTTGAATTAAAATTTTAATATCCCTAACTTTTGAATTAATCAACTTTTTAATCTCATACTCTTGACCCAAATCTCTCCTTACACGCTCAACAATAGTACATAACGGGACAAACACACCAACATCTTCACAATAAACAAGAGAATTACGTATAGAAGTTTGAATCCGCTTTATTATGGTTCATAATTGCCAACTCAATATCCTGATATTCTGACATAATTTGATCAGGGTTCAAATCATCTGACATTTGAATTCCATTATTTTTCAATTTTAATACTTCATAAATAATCTGATTAATACTTTCATGATTCATTTTATATACAATTATATATTATTTTCAATTACAAAAAATCAAAAAATTGGGGTCAATTTTGACCCGTTTTTTAGATAGTACAATGCCATTACAACCGTTCATTAGGGTAGTTTACAGGCATAATTAATGATAGTACAATGCCATTACAACCGTTCATTAGGGTAGTTTATAGGCATTACAATTAAAACCCCATTGGAACACCTTCGGTGCATTTATACATCGAATGGCGCCCAGAGGTTACATATATTGAACGGCACAACAGTTCCCAATCGAGTGTTATGGCGAATTGTAATAGACAGCACAACAATGAATGAATGAATGACGTCAATTCCCAAATCGAGTTTTTATGGCGAATTCAATGACAATGAATGACAATGGATGAATGATAATGCATGAATGATAATGCACCCTACGACCAAGTGAACCAAAACAAGCCTACAAAATCCACCTGGTTTGAATGAAAAATTCACACCACGTGACGGTGTGGTTCGTTTGGTTTTATGATTTGAATTTCGGGCACTCCCAACTCTCTGTATCGTTTGCCACCGCAACTGAGACATAACTGTGATTTTCCTCTCACTCCTACCCCACATTGTATAAAAGCAACCGGTCCAAGACTTCTGTTAAGAACGCTTTGCATATGATTCCCACAAAATTCCTTTCTGCATGATTTATTACACGCGGTTACTGATCCAATCATAAGCCATTTACAATGATTCATTATATAATAAACTCTCTATTTAAATACTTGTTTTAATTATAATATGAAGGAGTTCGAGAAATTATCGAAAATTAAGCCTTGGAAAAATGCTAGATTTAATCTCGATAGAATCTCTGATATACCAAAAAGTCTAATGACGATAGAACCGTATTGGGTAAAATTCGTGATTGTTTTAATGAATTTAAGCGCGATGGAGCATCTCATACGTGGTCGACATTTCGAATTATTGATGATGATGTCAATGTACCCACAATCGATGCTACCATGAACGACGAAAGAGCAGCTGAGATAATCTCACATCTTGGGGGAAAAGGTATTTTTTTAGAATGAATTTCATTATCCAAGAGGAAGGAAAATGGATCATTAGAGATACATTTGAACCAATTCTCAAAGATAAAAAAAAACTGTCATTGTGAGTCGAGATTCCAGACCAGGAATTCTGACTGGAATTGAGAAACCATACTACGAGAGATCTTATCCTGTAACAGCTGTTGTTTATGGCATATATCCGCTAAATGATAAACCAAATATTGAAAAACTAAGACTTATGAAAACGTCGTCAACGAGAATGAATTGTGTAGCAGAACGAATAATAGAACACTTCACGAATGCATCCCGGGGAAACAAATTAACTGAACGTCGACGTAAAAAATAACCGAATGGGGACTGACAGTGAAGGTGCACGGGGCAACAATTTAAGATATAACCAAATTAGAAACGTCATTAAGATTTCCAATATCGGTAGCGACGATAACCGGAGAAGGATTACAGGTATCAAAGTATAAATTAGAAGGAGCTCCAATCAAAAGTATTGATCATAACGAACACGTGTGGACACCTGCAGTAACAATATTTCCACGAGATAGAACCGTAATATACATTCCCGAGGAGTTCTGTAGGGAGGTGTTCTATGAAGAGAAATTATTTGATGTTATTCACGCGTGGTGTAAAGATGATCCTGTGTCAGTGTGGCTACTTTGCAGCGCTGAAGATTCCGAATCAGGATTTGATAAATTTGTAAGACCAAATGGTGAATTATATCGCATTGAAACATTACACTCACGAATGAAAAAAATCACTAATGAATACTCATCTGACAACTCGAAGAGTTTCCATGAAAATCTACTCACGGATAGTTTTACGATTCCATCAGTGGTAGCCCACTTCGCAAGGGAGAAAAACTCATGGCGTCCAACACGAAGTGATTTTCTTGAAGATGTTAAATTGAGTTGTGTCTAGTATGGACATGGCGGGCTGTGGAATACAAAATATTCCCGCGAGGGTATGATTGCAATCGATAAAGCTGCGTGTTATCTTGGTAGTTTTCTTGGATATGGATTCGAAGGTAAGGACTTTAAACGATTTGGACATCCTACACATGAAATGACTCGTGTTGCGATTAATGGACCATTACCTAATTTTGATCTAACTGGATTTGTTCGTGTGGTATCATTTTAACTCGCTACAGGATTACATCCGTGTAGCTATGTTTGGCATGGTAGACATATGTCTGAAAAACATTGGGTACCAATTGTGCTATTACGATATATGATTGATTGTGGTACGCTGATATCGTTGATTGTCAGCGAAGCTATTATATGTTATCGAGCTCAGACCGAAGTTTGGTTACCAAAACCTGACCTAGATGATATAATACGCGAACAACGAAAACAATTTCCTGATTTCAGTGAACAACAAATCATGGATTGGTCTAAGGAGTTATTTGAAATTAAAAACGGACAAGCAAAAGATTTTGGACGAAGGATAATCGGTAAATTTACCCAGGGTGGAAGGTATGACAATGCAAAATATTCTTCGCAGTTAATCATAGACAGCGTTGAATGTGATTTTATCATAGCAGATCTAACGAAACACGGAAAACTTGTAAATCGTAAAGACGCTTTCTTATCCGATGGAACACGATTAGGTACAATTGTTACCTACTGTGATGGATATAATTCCCAATAAACACATTTAAGATCATCTATGCTTAGTTATTCTGATATTAATTTATTCTCGATGATAAATAAATTTCCTGAATACGCTGTTAGAGTAGCTACTGACTCGATGTATATACACGAGAAATATAGATCATACGTGGCTGCATTCACAGATCCAGGGGAAGCGTGGAGAAGTTTGAAAATTAAAAAGGAGACACTACACGAGTATTGTAAATCAGCAGATGTTACGATGGACGATAAATACTTGAAGTGTGATCAAATATCAGAATTTTTTAATGCACCGCCGATATCCGATCCGATATGTAGATATGAAACTATTTACTTAAACGGTTGTGGTGGGTCAGGAAAGACAACCCGTGCGATTGAATTATTTCGTAGGAAAAATATTACGGATTTTCACGATAACGTTTCAAAATCAAACATGATTGTGTTAACACCAACCCACATACATGCCAGAGAGATTAAACAACGAGAGGTGAATGCCTGTACTTATCATTGATTCTTTCGATGGAAAGGTGATGAATGGACTCCCGATCGAATGGGTGAGAAATTTATTCCTCATGTCATTATTTGGGATAAAATATGCACGGTATCGTTGAAAGTATTACAAAAATTTCTTGAGTGGTTGTTATTGAAAAATACAAAAATTATCATGTGCGGCGATCATGGTCAACCACCACCATTTGTTGGTTTATCCCCACATGATTGGCTAAAGAAACACGTAGACTATTACGAAGAGATTAATACTGATCATAGAGCACTTGATGAACAATTACGCGAGTTCAAACAACTAATCAGATTGCAACCGGATAGATAACCCTGACCAAAGGTTTCTCCCTTATCGGGCTTGCTATACCTGAACTTTTTACGAAATCCTCGTTCAGTGAGCTCGTACCTTTTGAAAAGTGCTTCCTTTAGGACGTCGAACTTAAACACATCGTCCCTAGGAAGTCGAGAGTATACATCCAGCGCTTTACCTTTTAAAAGCGCACTAAGATGCAATGCCCAGTCATTTTGACTCCACTTCTGGTTTTCGGCATACCGCTCAAACCGATGAAGATAACTATCCATGTTATCTTTTTCATCGTCAAAGGGAGGTAATTTGGGGCCCCTTAATTTGCTAAAGGCAGAATCGTGTTCTCTTCCAGATGTCGCTAATTCTACCTTACGCTCATGATCCCGTTGCTTTGCTTTGCTTTTTCATCTAACTCTATTCGCTTTTGCTCCGCTTCCATTTCCCATCCTATCCTATCCTTTTTGGCCTGCTTCTCTAATTCTATCTTTTTCCTCTCGGCCTGCTTCTCTAATTCTATCTTTTCCCTTTGGGCCTGCTTCTCTAATTCTATTTTATCCTTCTCAAAGGCCCATTTCCTTTCTTCGGCTTCCCCTTTTTCCCTTTCGAATTCCCTATCTAATTCCCGTTTCCTTTCTTCGGATTCCCTTTCTAATTCCCTTGACCTTGCCCTTTCTTCCTTTTCTAATTACCTTGCCCTTGCCCTTTCTTCCCTTTCCCGGGCTTGTTCTTCTTGAATAAATTTCCTTAAGCTTTCACCTTCATATTCAAATTCTTTGCCTAAGGCAACCAAGTCCTTAAGGGATAACATGACAATTGTAATATGAATATAGATATATAACCAAACCAATACTTTAAACACGTTTATACTGGACACACGGACCTAGGTAAACTAAACAAAAAAATAATCCAACTAGAGTATTATCTTAACAGAAGGTCACGCTCAAATATAAACATTAAATGTATACCTTCACAAAAATGATTGACAGTTCACTTAATCCAACGATCCCACTTCTGACACAACAACAGAATAATCACTGCGTGAGTTGCAATTGTATAATGAGTTGGTGTTGGTCGGATAAAGATCCTCACCAATTTACCGTAGACAGAAAGAATAGCAGCATTGGTCATACCAGAGATAACGTGATGCTGACTTATCTTGAGTATAACAGACGCAGAGGTGCTAGTTAAGACCACGCGGTGGTAATTGAGTATCTTCGGGTATCACTTGTAGTTGCTGTCGAGTAAATCCTAGCTGAGGAGCGGTCAAATCCAATCTATAGCTTGCTGGTCTACCCGTAGATCGTGTTTTACTAGATATTTTATGCACGGTGACACTCTAAATATGATCAGTAGCTTTTTTTTGTCACCTTCAATCTCTCCTGGTTCGTATAAATACCTTACAGTGACATTACCAAGAATTGGTTCTTTGAAATCTTTTTGTGGGGTTTTAGGTATATACTTCTTTTTAATAGCGTTGTTAGGTTTCATGTTGATTGTTCTAGTAATCTCATTATTCAGCGCGGTAACTACACCTGGTAATCTATTAACCCATTCACGAGATCGTTTATCCTGGATGAATTCTTTCGCGTATTGATATCCAAATAACCGCCCAGCAAGTGTCCGATTAAATCGTTCAACAATTGCCTGATCGCGATGTAATGCAGTATGCCCTTGTCTAATGGTAACATTATGGTGTTTCATTGTTGATAACACTACACCCTGAAATTCCTTGCCAGGATCAACTTGTAATAGATTTGGCCAGCGCAGAGGACCCCTTCGATAAATCCTTTCAAATGCAAAAGCCACTTCAGTTGATGATTTTGTCCTTAGCGCTCTGCTTGTTTACATCGACTCGCAATATCAACTACGGTTAACGCGTACTTGTAACCACCATCATGTGGCAGAAATAGTATATCAGCTTGATGAACTTCATTAGGAGCTGTCACATCAAAATGCGAGTAGTTAATTTGTTTAGGCGGCGGTAGATAAATTTGCCATATAGCCTGTTAGATAACCAATCCGCTGCAGTGGTATTTTTTACCTTTGCAGCGCTAGCGAGTTTACTGAATGCTGCCTTGCCTCTCCAGTATCCTCTCGGAGAATAATAAATAGATTCCATATGTTATTAATTATCCGCACCTAACATCAATTTACCTTTCATGGCGGATTTTATGAACCATGAAGCCAATTTTTCTTTGAATGAAACACTAGCGTTTCCAGTGATAGAATTCAACGCATGAATTAGTTTCGCATCTGCGAGATGACGCTGTTGTAAATCACCGCTCCGGTAAGCTATATCATGTACGCGACACGCTTCATCAATTGCATTTATCGGATTTTGTCCGGGGTTAAGATTATCATGACTATCAAGTCTGATATCTAATCGTGTTCCTGGTCCACAATCACTAATATCCTGGAAGATGTTTTTCACCTGGATGCTTCCTACAAGGTAACCCTGGAAGTTTATCTAACTTGGCGGTAATATCACTATCGCCTTTTTTTTGGAAAATTCGTAGAATGTTTCACAAATCGATATTTTTTTTATCACACATACTTCGCAATTACCAGCAACCGCTTCTCGGTTTTTTTTCGTTGTAACATTTGTCAGGTCAATAGTTGGTGTACGATTCTTACATTTCACACAATATAGATCCATAATATATTTATGTTATATCTAATGGAAGTGATCGATTTCTCATCGCTAAAGTAAAAACAACAAATAAAACATCATCCGTTGTTACCAAGCTCTATCAGAATGATTATCATCGTACCATCCAGGAGCGGTAAACTCAGTTGCTCCTCACGATGATAATGAAGTATCTCACCTGGGACAAATTGTATTTAGTTGCCCCGAGCGTAGATGATCAGCATTGCTATCAAGTGTTAAACGATTATAATGAAACAGTTTAAGAAGCTTACGGCGGAAGCGTTATTGAATTTATCACAGATATTGATGAAGCACCATCCGTGGAAGACTTAGATGTATGCGTTAACAATCTTGTTGTGTACGACGATGTAATGTTGGACCAACAAAAAAATCCAGCTAGAATAGTTTCCCGAGCTAGACATAGAAACTATGATGTGATATATGTCACTCAACGCTACACACAGATCCCGAAGGTGATCATAGATAATTGTAATCTGTTATGTGTATTAAACGGAGTTAATACTCATACGTTACGAAATATTTTGCAAACGTGGTGGTCCGATATGGATTATAATCGATTTCAAAATTTCTTTAGTGGTGCCCGAGCTACCCCACATGGATTTGTAACGATAAGTATACACAATCCTCAGAAAAGATATCGCGTCGGATTAGATCGTATCTATGGCTAATTCGGTTAGCTTCATAGCAGCAACGGGGTGGTGACAACGACTGTGGCGTCGTTTTTTTTAAAATTCTGTTTGCCAAATGGACGCTTCTATTAAGCATTTATGAGGAAGCTTTGGATTACCAAAAAGACGCCTGTAACGGCTTGTCGGATTCACAACAACGAAGATTTTCCAGGCAGCAACACATGGTGACAATAACCCGGCGTCGATTCTGTTTTACCGAATGGAGGCTTCTATTAAGCATTTTTGAGGAAGCCTTGGTTACTGAATTGACGCCTTGCAAAAGGTTGTCGGATTCACCATTTCTGCTGCTTCAATTTAATGATTAGTTACGTTTGACAAAACTTGTGGGCTCTGCAACTTTCTGTTACATAGTGTTCATTTAGTAATGATCCGTGTGTGTGTGTGTGTGTGTGTGTGTGTGTGTGTGTGTGTGTGTGTGTGTGTTATTTGGAATTATATTCATATCACTTTCAACTTTATTCATATCGCCAAATGTCCGCACTGCGGTAGCTCATAGTGATAGCTTGCGAGATGGCATCAAGCCTCAGACACGCAGAATCATGCCCATTCCAATATATTATACTGGCACCAGGCCAACCGCTCCTAACAGTAACCTCTTAATGCGGAGCTGATGAACCATTATTATAAGTAACTCGTATGATTATGCATGGATTCCAATCCGCGCCCACCTGTATCGGGCGGACGATTTAACCACATGAGCGGTGCAGATGACAAATGAGTCGTAACTATGCATATCCATTGATTATTAAATTTTTATATTATTGTTCTAAGGCAAATAATTCGGAAAGTTTACATATGAAACCAGAAATATTCTTAAAGAATTAAAAAAAAAAGATGATATATATTGGTGATTGCCATGTTGGAATTGTAAATTATTACTCCTCGTATTTATTTCCACGTGTAGTTCATGAAACGGCAAAAACGTATGATTTCCATATAGAAACGTACACAATGGAAATTGCTGAAGCATGTGCTAAGCAATTATTGAATGAAACGACTTTGTTGAACCATGATAAATCTTAGTCAACATTCAATGAATCGTTGTAACGAATTTTAGGTAATATATTAATATGGTGCGTGCTATCATTCAAACTTTCTTATATTCTAGTTTACCTGTTTGAGAATTTCGTCATCTTTTTCGAAAATGTTCATAATTAGCTGTTTTCATATTTTTTTCTTCAATAATCCATAAAAATGCTGTATTGTTTTTATTATTTCTTCACCACCCTTAACGTTATTCTATCATAACTTAATGAATCTGTTATCATTCTAATACGCAATCATTTCTTTATTTTCTGATGGTATCAGTAATTTGTACAGCTTCGACTGTTGAATATTAGAAAAAGTCAATAAGGGTTACACGAAATATTATCCCAAGGATACAATTATGAATAATTAAACAAAAACAACATTTGCATTAAAATATTTAAAAAAAGATTTGTTTTAATAAGCCTTCCACAATAAACCAGCACATTGCAATGAAAAGTGACTGCTTATTTTTCTTTGTCATTCCCGAAGCCTTGGTGCATTCCTAGAAAAGGCAACCAAGGCTTGTATCATGGAACTGTAAAACATCAACACTTAAATTGTTTTTAAAATTTGAGTAAAGTTCTTCATGAACTCATTCGGTGGTACAAAATCAGTTCAGCCAGGGCAGTGTTGATTTTTATTAGAAGCAGAAGATTAATTTAGGGATTTAAACAAATGTTTTAGATTTTAACTTGATATCTTTCGATTCCTTAACCAGGGGTACTATAAACTATAATGTTTTGGCTATACCGTTATTGGTGAAGAAAACATTGACTATAAGAGGTTTAATGTAGCTATGATATATATCAAGACTTAAAGAATTCTTTAGATTTTTAAACCACAATAACCTTTGTTATTCAAATATGTATGCACTCAGTTGACCTAATGAAAACATCAACGTTCGCATATCTAAGCTTTTAATGAAGGTCACGTTATTGTTTTTGGCGCGAGTAAACCACTAACTTATACCGTTATTATACTATTATGTTGACAGCAGCACCTTTACGCGGGGCCCCTTGTTTTCTCAGAGCCTGCTGTGTGGAGCGACCGAGTGCTCGGCGGTATAACTGGGTGGGCAAACTGGGCTCATTAGCCCTGTCAGGCAGCCAGTCTAAGAGAAGGAAAACTCTGACTCCAAACTTAGGCAGATGAAGCTCGTTTGGCCTGTCAAGGTCAATGTTTCTACAAGAAGAAAACTCTGAAAAACCAAACCAAGTCACATCCACTGAATGATGGCTACACTGCCTTGTGGATATCTTTGGGAGAAGGAAAGGTTACGGGAATAAAACCAGACAGAAAATTTGGAGTGTCGACAACGACTTTCTTCCGGCAACTCCTCCATCCAAACTGGTGACAAATGGCATGCACAGAATTCCTTTGGACCCAACCAGCATGAACGAGAGGGGGATACTGACGTCTGGGCAACCCAGGATCTCCATATTTCACGCCCAGACTTGCCCTCTGGAGAGGTCACTCCAGTCTCGGTACTAAGTGAGGAAACAACACGGAAGCTGACAGTTTACGGGTTATAAGTCCCACCCGATTCGGAAAGGGCGCCATGGGTTATCGTTGACGGTGGGAGGGATCATCGTGTCCCAGTGGCCAACTAAAACACGCCTCAAGCCGACAGCCTTCGGTCAATATGATGTCGACCCGCCAGTCTGCGTGCTTCAGTTGGTGTCTTGAGCTCAGTGTGTTACCCAGCATCACAAGCAGGCCAAAATTCTACACCAGACAAACGAAACAAGAAACCAATAAAGAAGACACCAGCTCCTCAATTTTCTAGCAGCAAGATGCGCACCATGTGCACAGGCATCTCCGGTGACCTCAGGTAACTAGACGACACCAGGAAAATGGCTATCATCGATAAAGAATTCAAAAGGCTAAATATCAGCATAGCTGCCATACAAGAAACCAGGCGTGCCTCTAGTGGCTCCCTCAGAGAGAAAAATACACATTTTTCTGGAAGTGTCGAAAACCTAAGGAACTCCTTCAGCACGGTTTAGGCTTCGCCATCAAAATCAATATTATGGCATTGATTGAATCTCCCACAGGAGGCAATGAGAATCTCTTATCCATCCCTTACCACTGCTGCAGGTCCTGTTAACGTCATCAGTGTCTACGCCCTTATTCCTCACGTCTTCAGAAGACACGAAGGATACATTATATGGGCAGCTTGATAAACAAATCAAAGGATGTCCCAAACATAAAATACTATTCCTCCTCGGCGACTTTTTAATGCCAGAGTAGGTAGGGATCGCGAGTCATGGCTTACCTGCCTCTGATATCATGGTACTGGAAAGAAAAAGGTCAGAGACTGTCGGAGCTTTGAACATACCTAGGCCTGTGCATCACAAACACCTTTTTCGAGTGCAGGGCACAAAACAAAGTGTCATGGAAATACCACTGGTCCCATCACTCTCGCAAACTCAACTTGGTCATCACCAGGCGCTCTGTCTATAATAGCGACCTCTCCACCAGAACCTACCACAGTGCAGATCGCAACTCCGACCATGTCCTCGTGAGCAGCAGGGTGTGGCTACAGCAACACACATTACACCGCTCAAAACCATAAAGACTTCCTCGCATAAATACTGCACAGATTTTGGTCCCCTTCAGGAATATGTGACCGCCCTGGACAAGGCTCTCCATAACCTATGAAGGATGCCATCTACAGAACAGCCATATTCACGTTTGGCAAAATGGAACGCCTCAGTCAGGACTGGATGAACGCACACCTATCAAGGAAACCACTAATCGATGAGAAGCGAAAAGACTTGATAGCCTACAAAAAATGCCCTAATGAACGACCGCTTACTGCTTACTGCTTTTACATGCACCCGAAGCAACACCCAAAGAATCGCTATAGAGTACTGGCAACAACTGTGTGCAGGAATCCAGCGCAGTGTCGAGTCCAGAAACATCCGAGGTATTACAGTGCGATATGAAGGGAACAGTCCTGTACCATGGATCTTCCTCAGCCTCCTTCCCAGTTAACAGTTGCTGGCACCAACCCTATTCGGGATCTTCTTCTCGTTGCTTCTGTCCTACGCCTTTGACTCGTCCACCGATGGCATATATCTACACACCAGGTCAGTTGGGAGGCTGTTCAAACTGGTACGACTGCGCCCGAAGACCAAATTAAAGGATGTGTACATCAGGAAGATGCATTTTGAAGATGGCGCGGCTCTTGTGACCAACACCGAGGAAGACCTTCAGAAACTGGGAGACCGTTTTGCTGATGCCTGCATGCAGTTTGGGCTCACTATTAGCCTGAAAAAGATAATGGGCAGTTTGCAAGATACCACCATTGCCCCTTCCATCAAAATTGACGGTGTCACTCTGGAAGCAGTCAACAACTTTACCTACATGGAGTCAGCCATCAGCAACACTCTCTCACTTTATTAGGAGCTGGATAATAGGCTTGAAAAGGCTACCACCATCATTTCACGACTAACGAAGAGAGTGTGGGACAACAACACGCTGACAGAGCACACCAAGGTCCACGTTTATCAGTCCTGCATTCTCAGCACCCTTCTATATGGAAGTGAAATCTGGAGTACATGAGGAAAGAGCGCCGGCTCAACTCTTTCCATCGACAGTGTCTTAAACAAATCCTGAAAATCAGCTATAGAAGACCGTGTCTCACACGGCGAGCTCCTGCAGCGGGCAAATATTCTCAGCATGTTTTCCCTGCTGAGCAAGCGTCATTTTGGATGGTGCCGAAGAACATCATATAAGGGTAGCTGTCCAGTGGCACGAGAAGAATCGGTTGCCCCTGACTCCGTTTCAAGGATGTGTGCAAGAGGAAAATGAAAGCATGCTACATTTCATCTGATGTGCTAGCCAAGGACCGAGACACCTGAAGACTGACAGTAAGCAAGGGCATATCAGTCTCTGATACAAGAAGAGGACACTTGTCACCAAATAAACATGCAAGAAAGAGCTGCGTGGTAGCAACAACTGTAAATGAGACATCCCAGTATGTCGGCACCAACTGCAAGAAGGACTGTCACACGCTCATAGACCTGCACAGCCACAACAGACGATGTCAACACCCCAGAGACATACGACACCCCAAGGGCGCTATCCGTATGGTCTCTCGAGACTAAGTCGCCAATGATGAGCGAATTTCATATTTGGATTATGACTTGTGAGAAGTATACATTTATTATTAATAATGTTCGTTGAATATAATACTATATACTGGCAGCATATCAGAAAGAGCTGGCACCCTGGCAGCATGGAGTTGATAAGTCTGGCAGCTTGACAGCCTAGGGCTGACAGCGTGGCGGCAAAGATCCGGCTGTCTCATAGGGCTGGTAGAAAATTGGTAATGTGGCAGCTTAACTGGTAGTGTGGCAGCGTAGCTGTTAATTTAACTTTATAAACTTCAGCGTTGCAGAGCGGATGTGAATTCCAAAATATGCTCTGAATTGTAGATTCGGATCATAAGGACATATATATATATATATATATATATATATATATATATATATATATATATATATATATATATATATATATATATATATAAACCGCATTTAGTTATAATATATAATCTGGTTTAGTAATATAGTTCAATGTCGTTTTCTTTTGTTGTATCCAAGTGTTTCAATCCAAGTTAATAATTCTTTATTTAATTTTGATCTATATGAACTAATTCATATATCTGGACTCACACGCAATTCTTGGAGAAAGTTTATCAAAATATTATTTGGATTTCAAACACCGGAGTATTAACTATTATGTTTCTACAAGGAACTGTAGATGAGTACATAACAATCTTTATCATACGTCATCGTCTTCCATCTTGGATTTTCCAACAGGACTCAAACATTAATCTATTAGAACATTTGATTACTAGACTTTTGTAATTTAATTATTGGATCATTTTTCTGATTCGTACAACTGTAAGTTATTTTTCCATTTTTGCAATCTTTTTCCAAGGAAACAAATTGTTTATCAAATTAACAAAACATGTTGTTTTTACTCATTGATTGTTACCGTTTATTCGGCCTTAAACTCATAACAATATCTATAATACGTGTAACCTTTAATATTGATAACCAGTTTCACCCAATTGACTCCAAAACTGTCTTTATTTTAGAAATCAAGGAACCTGCATGTGCGCATAATATGGAACATATATGTCATATGGCGCTGCGCGAAATGAACAGGTCTGGGAGACAGTCACAGAAAAAAACTCACATGTAGGACACTGACAGACGATATGACAAAGACAATCTGTATAATACTAATATAAATTGTTTTATAATGAGCCCTTCTAGAAAATTTAGTTTTTGCAAGAATCAATAAAGACTAGTAAAAGCTTCTGCTGATGTAATGATGTAACAGATGCATAAATGTAAATATAAAATAGGGCTCCTTGCTCCAACTAGCCCTTTTTAATTCCTAAAATAAATACAAATGAGAAACGACACATACTGTCACACACTTAAAACAATAAGTATTTATTTTCTAATAGTATAACACGCCGTGTCTCATCAACATTCAAAATTGCAAAATTTAAATTTAACTGGGACCTTGTTTAGTGTTCAAATTTCAAATAAATTTACATGAAATAAGTTCTTTGTCTTTTCGAACCAAAAATGAGAAAGGAAAGCCAGAAAAGCTGAGAGATAATTGACATTTGACATAACGGCTGTCCTTGAACATATATCAATAACATACATACAATATAAAAATTACCCCATAAAACTCACAGAACTTAATGAGCCTCTAACAAAAGTCATTTTAAATAAAAGGTGATGGAATTCTGATTTGTAATTTAATTTTTGAAACCCAATTCGATGTGTCTGGGTGTGTGTGTGTGTGTGTGTGTGTGTGTGTGTGATTGTAAAAACTTAATAAACAATTTATTGAGCACAAATAGTTTCCAGAAAAGAAAAATAAATTTAAGGTTTTAAGAATCAATTCCAAAATTAATCCAAAAATAATTCAAAGTATAATCCACTAGTGAAATTGCAAAAGTCCTGGTAATAAAATGTCCTAATAATTCCCAGTTCGAATCTTAGTGAAGCATCCAAGATGGAAGATGATGTTATGTGATGAAGTCAGTTATGGTCTTATGAAATTCATTGAGCACAATTATTTTCCAGATAAATAGCAAAAATAAATCCTCTTGATCCAAACGAATTCAAATAATTTCCAATACAAGGTAATTTAAAATAACTCAAAACGACACACAACTTAGTATTCTAACAGCCCAACTTCTACTAAATAGTTCGCTCCAAAACATAATTTATATACCTGTTTTTACGTAAACAAGGAAGAGGTCACATGATCTGCTAGAATCTTTTAGAGCAAATTTACGTTTAAAAATTCTCGTACACACCGTATGACCCAACTAAAAATAGAAATATGTTTATAACGAAGCTCCATAATGTTCTTGTAATCAACCAATGATTTTAAAAGCTTGTTTACAACTGTGAAGCCAGGTCAGAAATGAGGTCAATACCTGGTGTTTATTCTTAGAGTACAGGTCATCCCACTTTCTAAAAAAATATCTCCCAATGAATGAATCTTAAACTTAAAATGTTAGATTTGAATCTGACAAACAAACAATTAAAATAAAAAATAAATGACTTAAATCAAACATACGTAACAACACCCAGTCATATTATCCTGACACCAGGCCGACCATTCATTATATTAACTGTGTAATGCTTAGAGCCAAGCGAGGCAGCGTTAGTATCATTTTTGTACGTCTTTGGTATGACTCGGCAGGGTATCGAACCCTAATTCGGGTGAATAACCTTATAGACAACACTAGGGACAACAAATGCCTTTCAAAAATTAGCTTTAAATTTGTCCTAATTTTCTTTCTAATATTAAACACACTAACACATCTGATGTGGTACAAACAGACATACAACTCTTACGTTTGGAAAGTAAGGAGGGCATCTGTATGATCAACCCCCACCACCACCACCACCACAACAAAAAAGAATAAAGGTAAGGTAAATAGGTAAATTTTCACCACACTTTAGTGCGAAACAAATGCATATCAACATATTATTCTGTCATTTACTACCAATGCTAAGATATACGTAATGTTCGTACAACGGGGGTTGTATATACTCTCGTCAAGCGTGTGTTTAAAAAGTGATTACAAAAAGTAAAAAGTTGGTGCTTAGGCTACAAGAACGTCACTGCATCTTTATCAACGCACAAGCATTCAAATCTTGTTACCTTGATCTTTTTCTCACTTATTACAGCTGTTTAGAAATGACAATCCAAGCATAGAAACAAAATATTTCGCCTATGGAGCGATGCTGTTGAATGTAAATCCTTAAGCTTAACAATTAACAACAAGCCCTTAGTAGTAACTATTTGTACTCTATTCAGCGTCTAGTTTGTCAGTCAGTTTATACATTGGAGAAAGACATTCAGGTCCATACGATGGAAAGAGGATTAAACATGCGTTAACGTTTAGAATCTTGTACAGGAGAACTTCTTACCGGCAATTTCACCTTTGATGAGTTTCACAAAATATTTTGAGATCGATGCCTTGCATCCAGGTTGATCTTTTCCGCCATTTGGGTAGAAATCCACGTGATCAGTAGAATCTTTCATGCCGAAGCCTGAATATTCAAATGAGGAAAACGAGAAAGGTATGTTGCTAGTAAAACGTTATCTAAATCATAAAGATTGCAAAGGCGCATGAAAACATTAAGAAATCAGGAGCAGGCTCATTACATTTATATTATTAATATTTCTTATGCTCCTATTAGAATCAATTGTCATGGTTCATTTAGTAATATTAGAATCCTAAAGTAAATGCCGTCAGTAAAATGTCACAAAAAATGGAAATTCAGAAGATTACCTGTTCTATCCGTATGTATAACGTCAACAAAATTAGCGTCAGTTGAATCAAGTCGAACCACTGGATCTGTACCATCAAATAACGGTCCAGCAGGATCCAAGCCTACAAATTAGATCTTTAATGTTTTAGGAATTTGGTCGGCCCCTTCCAAACCATTTTTATTTTTAGATTGATTATTGATTCGTGTTTATGATAAATAGTATGAATTATATAGGTTACAAGAGGGAGCAATCAGGGATATATCCCAACGGCCGGGCCCGTACTAGAGACCCAGGCCAAACAACACCTTTTAATTTGATAAAATAGCAAGTTTGCTTGAACAAGACCTATAAAAGACACCAATTTTTCTTACCCCAACGCCCGTGATTGCTCTCTAAGGAACTGATTATATTTACCGAAATACATGTATTTGACAACATAATTTAACATTACACGTTACGATAGTAATACTATCTCAGGGAGGGTGCAAGTGTTGCAAAAGTCATTTGTTTATACAAGGAAGACATTTAAAATACAATATCGAAACGAAATTCTAAAAACAAAGTTGAAATATTAATTGTCAGCAACCTTTGCGCTTTAGAAGGTATGTGTCAGATCATGTAGTAAGAATTCTTCACGAATAAAAATAAACTAATTTATTCATTCAAACATAAATAATATTATGGATTCCGATCATGCATTTTATTTTTCAAACCTCGAATTAAAACAAGGATTTAAACAAAATAAAACAAACCCGTAATTCGTCCAGCTTGTTCGAATATTCCTTCAGTATATCCAGAGATATGTGACCCCAGACTGTGTCCGATAAGATGCATTCTGGCATAATAGTTTCCATTTGCTACATCGTTAAGTGTTTTCATGAAGTTCCACAGTAGCGCCCCTACCACGCGTGTGTTTGCCGCAACTTGAGCGTAGTTACTATTCCTTGCACCCTTAACCCAGTCAACGAGAATGACATTCACATTTTCCTGATTGAATGACAGATTTGGTACATTAATATTTATATAGAAACTTCTCACAGATGATATTCAATAATCTAGTACGCTTGATTATGGCAGAATATTGTATGGCAACAATAAGTATAGGCCAACGTATTGTGTGTTTCATAAATATAATTAATTTAACACTGCGCAAAACAAAAGCTTAGTTCAGACTCAAGCCTAAAACATATTAATTTCCAATTTTCTGAGATTTCAGATTTTTACAAATTGATTAATAAAAAAGACTACAGTATCAGTGAAAAAATTTATCAAAGTTGTATCTTCAATTATTGTATATCACGTTCCCTGATAACATGATGGAATTCATAGAACCATTCATTTTTTACGATACAAAATTAATAGAATGTAACGAGAATAAATCCATTATCTTTCATAGCATGGATTGTATTAAAAACTGGTCAACAATTTGCTATTTCATACATCGGGATACAGTATAAACCATCTTTTCCACTGTCTGGTGAGGACATAACATAACATATGTTATGTCCTCACTGTCTGGTGAGGACATAACATATTTGAAAACTTGAATCAAAACACATATGACCTATATTAAAAAAACAATAATTCAAAATAATAAGAAATATGTCGAAAACATACTTTTACTGATTTCATAATTTTCAGGAGTATTGCTTAGAGAAAGGACGTTTGAGGTTTGATGTGAAGTTTTGCATTTGCAAAAATCTGCTTTGCTGCCGTCGATAAAAGTATAAAACCCTGTAGCTAAGTCGAATGATTTCGCTGTCTGTTGAAATAATTTTCTGACTAATACTTGGTTTTCCATATCTTCGTTCCATATATATAATTTTCCAGCTTTTGCAAAAATATTTATTTCAAAACATTCATGCTTGTTATGGATGTGATGTTGTTCGTCCGTCGATTCGATAAGGACCTTTCCAGTCATTCAAGGGTTTGATGGGCTGGTTCTCTTCTTTGCTCGCGCAGGTGGCTGATAACGCCAACCCTTGCACTTAATGTTCGTTTGCATAAGGGACAGGGGATGAGGGTGACATCTCCAAGAGGGTTGACAGCACGTGTTTTTAAAGCTTGCCTCTTTAGCTCTGCATCTGCTGTCCTGCTAGATTCGCACAACTTGGAGCATTTGTGCACAGAGGAACGCCAAATGACTTGATCCCTTACTGTTTGCTCCCATGTATCAGGGTTTATGTAGCTTTCAGATTGTCTTTGAAATGGTTCTTCTGACCTCCATGGGATCGCTGTCCTTGCTGGAGCTCGCCATAGAAGAGTCTCTTAGGCAGCCGGTGGCCTGTCATACATACAACATGTCCCGCCCAGCGTTGCTGACACTGGATCAAGATGGTGTGGAAGCTGGAGAAACCTGCTTGGGAAAGTATCACTGTGTCTGGAACCTTCTCCTGCCACTTGAGTTTGAGGCTTTACCTGAGACCCGTAGTGTGAAAGTGGTTGCGCTTTCTGGCGTGGTATTGGCACACCGTCTACGTTTCACATGGGTAAAGTAGTGTGGGGAGCACAACTGCCCTGTAGACATTTAGTTTGGTCTGGATGATGATGCCTCTTCTATTCCAGACGTAGCAATACAATCTGACAAAAGTTGTGCTGGCTCTGGCTATGCGAAGCTTCAACCCGTCGTCAATAGTGACACTCTGTGACAGCTAAGGTGCTGCTAAGGTAGGTGAAGCGGTTCACTAAGTTTAGTTTTGGGGCCGTTGACGGTGATGTTTGACTCATCATAAGGCTTTCCAGAGGCTGGCTGATACAGGATTTTAGTCTTCTCGGTACTGATAGTGAGATCAACGCTTGTGCAGTAGCTTGCGAACTTCCCAACGCAGCATTGCATGTCGGCGTCTGAACCAGCACTGAAGGCGAAGTCATGAGCAAATAAGAGATTCCTGATGGTGTCAGTTATGACCTTGGCTTCCGCTTGAAGCCTTCTGGGATTGAATAGTTTTCCATCTGTACGGTACGTGAAGCCTGTTCCAAACTCTTCGTCTCTGAAACCATTAGTCAGCATGGAACAGAACAAAAGACTGAACAGCGTTGGTACCAGAACACAACCCTACTTGACGCCATTGGTTACGATGAATGGCTCAGGTGTCTTTCCATTGTCGTGGACTCGTGCCTCTTGGAAATGCTGTACAATGGATATAAATTTGCTCGGACATCGGTATTTGACCATTAGCTTCCACGAGCTTTCTCTGTTGACAGTATTAAAGGCCTTTGTCAAGTCGATGTAGATGGGGAAAAGGTCGGTGTTTTCCTCTTGAAATTTGTATTGTAGCTGCCCCGCAGCGAACACCATGTCGATGGTCCCACATTCTTTTCTGAATCCACACTTGCTTTCTGGCAGTTGTCCTTGGTCAAGGTGAATAGTGGGGCGGTTCAGTAGCATTCTGGCGATTATTTGTCCTGTAATTGAGACTAAGGATATACCCGGTGGTTCTCGCAGGTGTGACGGTTCCTTTAAGCTTATACATGTTGATTATGAAGGAATCTTTGAATTTCTGGGGGATCGTCTCTTGCTGTCACATCAGTACAAACAGTTGGTGGAGCCTTTATCTCAGTGCTGTGACCAATTCAGTGTAGGCTTTAGATGGGATTGAGTCCTAACAATGTGTTTTGCCACTGGAGCGCTGACATATCACTGTATGCGTCTCCAGCAAGGATGGAAGGTCTTCGGTAATTGGGGCAGATGACTAATGGCTTCATCATTTCTGGATGGATGACAATTCAGGACGCTGCCAATGTGTTCAGCCTTTCGTTGAAGACTCTTCTCTTGTCGTCTTCATCCTGACCTGCTGTTATCAAATAACACTACCCTCATGTTTCCGATTATATATCTTTCACGTTCCGCTTTACTGCTTTTCTAGTCCTCAACAAAGAGATATGTCTGCCCTTCGGGCTTTGCAACTAACACCTGGCCATAAAGATCCCATTTAAATTGAAGTGGTAATATCAGACTAAAGCTGCTGTTTCCAATTACCCGAGAGCCCGTGCATCATCAGCTCTTCGCGTCCGACCCTGGCCATCAATAATCTTTGATTAGAAATATCACACACAACCACAAATGAAATATTAAAACTGAAGATTAATTATTGGCAAATCACGACTGCTTGCAAATGTAAACTCTATGAAAACTCTATGAAATGGTTACTAACAATGATTTTTTTTAAAATCAGCATACACTCTTTCTAAGAGAAACTCAAGCGCTCTTCGTATTGTTCTTCACGAATATTTCTTGTGCACTTTGATTACTATCATAACCCATTTAAAGTTTTAAAAGTTACTGAAGCAGTCATTCAACCTCCTTAGTGTAGTACGTGAAAAATGTCCGCATGCATTAAACCTTGAAAAGAAATAGTTGTAATTCTGTAACAACGTATATAATGACAAAATTACATCAATTAATCAATTAAGAAAACGATAATTAATTCATTAATTATCATTTTTCTAATTTGTGGCTTTGATTTTTTCGCTCTGTTTGCACCAAACAAAATCATATTAAAAATGAAACTAACAAATTAATGTATTATTCACTAGGTTTAAAGCAGCTAATGTTGAAAAAATTGAAATATAAGTATAAATTGTTTAACTGTTTAAATAAAACCTAAACCGGAGATTTTTTTAAAACAGACCGCCTGTTCTATTACATAATTCAACTTTTATATCATATAGTTAAAACAGCATGAAGTTGGCCTTTAATGTTTCCTAGTATCTTTGTATCTTTGTAAACCCTTGACTGGTATTTCCTTGTCTCTATCCAATCCCCAACATAAATTACATTGCACTTCAACATAGCAATCCGTTCATGTAGTATATTCCTTAATTTCTTATGTATAATCCGTGCATTATATATATATATATATATATATATATATATATATATATATATATATATATATATATATATATATATATTAATCTCCTACATAGCAATCCGTTTCTTGCAATATATATTCTAATTTCTTATTTATTATCCGTTTATGCAATGTATTACTTTTTTTAATATATAATGAAATATATATTATATATATATGTTTTGAATGGGCGATTGACATGTGTAATATTATTTTTCGTTTATTTATTTGCTTAGGGATGCTATGACGAAATAGTTCATTATGTATTGGACCATGCCGTACTGATCGGTTCCTGTGCTATAATTGTTGTCATTGCTTTGGTGAGTCAATACTTGCGTGTTCCATCTATAGTCAGTAGCTGACCCCTTTACATGACTTGTTATTTTCTATAGTAAGAATATACAGAGGTTACAAAAACAACACTTTGATGATACTCTTTTGTCATTTTGTGTACAGAGACATTGTATGAGACACGATTATACCTGTATGAATGTTTGGATCATCTCTCTCTCTTTCTCTCTCTCTCTCTCTCTCTCTCTCTCTCTCTCTCTCTCTCTCTCTCTCTCTCTCTCTCTCTCTCTGTGTGCGCCGACATGAATAGGAAAAATAGATTGCGTTTCGTTCGTTCCAATGACAAGAAAAGATGGTAGAGGTCATTGTCACAGGCGCAGATACATTTTCTATATACAATTTCAAACTTATACGCAGACATTTTACGTCACAGTACCACAATTTAGCCATTATAACTGTATCAGTAACACAATTAAAAGTACTTTAATTTGACAGGTAAACGTCAGGGGAGGATTCGCTTAGACACATAACACAATTTTTTCAAGACAATATATCTTATAACTCTCATTGAATATATGATGACAAAAGGGATATTTATGAATCAGATTGAAAAGTTTCATAGGGGATCGTAAATTTGCAACTTGTTTTCAAACAGCTATTTTACGATTGATAACAGTAGAAAAGAACCATAAAAAGTAATTTAATTTTTTTTCGTTCCAATTATTTGATTAGTTTTTGCTTGGTCATACGTTGTGAATTTATTTTTCATTTATTTAATGGAATTACTTGCAGTGACAAAATATGATATGCAATCTAAGATATTAACAAGGGGATTGTATTTTTACAAAAAAGAAACATTTAAAATGCTAACAAACGACAGTTTTGGAATCAAGCTAAAGATCTTTAATTGTAAAGGTTTGAGTTTGTTCCACTATTTAAATCAATAACATTCGGTAACCACCCAGTTTATTTAATATCCAGCTGTATTATGGGCGGATGGCATTCTTTAATTTAACTTTTTTTAAAAACATTTTTGACTGCAATTTTAATTGCATTTACAGCTATCATATATATATATATATATATATATATATATATATATATATATATATATATATATATATATATATATATCAACCGTTACTTTTTCATATTTAACTAGTATGGATAAACATGTACGCTAAGAATGTCGTACAATTACCAGAATTATTATCAATCAGACACTAAGAGTTTTATTTTGTTAAAGAGTAAAACATCAGCTATATGCAAATATAATACAAGTCCGAAAATATAGTCACGGGAAAAGTGAGCCTGATTCAGGTATCGCGACGTAATATGTAAAGGTCTTTATTCAATCCAAAGCGATTAACTTGCTAATAATTGTACCTTTTTTATTTTTAAATATGTTATTAAATTTGCTTTTATTTTATTATATGTTGTAAACGTACATTGGACATCACAGCATTGTCAGTGTAAGAAAGCTATTTTTAAACCATACGTCACAATTTCATTTCAGCTTTTTGGCCTGGGTTTTTCCGTCTTTTTCTGCAAAAGAGCGGACATTAACAAATATTACTGAAGACATTGCATTCAAGTCTGGAGGAAGATAGATGATACTTCCAGTACATGATACATGTTAACATTTCTCGTGACAAAATTTTAATAAGAATAATTTTATTGTTCGCACCATGTGAATGCCTAACATGCATGTGTACATTCAGCAACATTAGTTTTGATAATTACTTGTGCAAGTCAAACTGATTTGACAGGTTATATACAATCATACAAATGATATTCCTTTAAGGCACTGAACGTCATGAAGAAAATCTTTCACATTGATCACAGTTTAAGTTGTTGACGGCCTTGAGAATAAATGCATGGACATGCATATGAAATACATATCGACACCAGAGGGATGACGTTTCTTTAAGCAGGGCTCTACAAAAAATGATATTATATGTTTTGCAAGAGATTCTATTTTATCTAATTCACACTGGTTGTTATTTTCTTCGATGATGCCACTCAAAGAAAACAACTGTATATGTGGTTTAATGTAAAGAATTATTCACATTTTTGTGACATATTTCTTAGGTATCATGGACTTTAGTTAGAATTCTGTTTATAGTTTTATTACTGCATCTTAATTATAGGACAATATTGCTATTTATCTTATTTATATACAGAGTTACAAACAATCTTGTTTAAAATTTAAGCCATTGAACCGCTTTCAAACACAAATGTTTATAAAGATTAAACGTTTGCAAGTCCTATAATGGCAATATAGACAATTCGTTTATTACGTTTCTCTTTTTATACATCAAAAGCCTCACTTTTCTGATAAATTATTGCATAGAAGCCAATTGCAGTTACTTCTGAATACATTTGAAACTTTGCATGTTTTCGATTTTACTAATTCCATTTCTTTACTTATTGTTAACAACAGGAACTATCAATAATTGTATCACGGTATGTGGTTACGAAAAAGAAATACTTATGTTTTGAGTGTTCAGATATTGATAATTTATGTTTGATGGTATTCCACAAACTATTCGATTTGATGGTTTTGTTTGGTACTTAGGGTACAGCAATACATGACATGTTTGAAACGACAAGAGCACTCTAATTGGAATATATAAGAATGTTAAAATAACGCATTCTGAAAAAATTCAGTTATCGAACTTGAACTAAATGTAATTAAATAATTAAAAGCTCATTTGTTGTTTTCTTTATTAAGGAGAGAGAGAGAGAGAGAGAGAGAGAGAGAGAGAGAGAGAGAGAGAGAGAGAGAGAGAGAGAGAGAGAGAGAGGGAGAGAGAGAGAGAGAGAGAGAGAGAAGTTCGTTTTCTCCAAGATTGTAGTACCATGTATGTCTATGAAAAATAAATATTATGAAGTGTCTGCTTACTCATACAGTATTGGTGGTGTATCATGTTTCTTCTTTTAAATCAATTGATTTTAATTTAAGCAAGTCAGTTTATTACATTTTCTCATCATGGACGACAAATCTTGTAGGTCTTTTCTAATCATTTAATTAAATTGTCAAATCGAGGGTAAGTATAGCAGGTATTGTTTTAGTCAATTTCTTACATATACTAATAAAAGGACAAAGAATGTGTAAAAAATAACGCAGGATACATCAATATCAACAATAATTAAAAACACGAATCGTGGTGATGTACACAAATTATGACATTATGCATGCATTCAATCGAAAACTGGGTTTAAATTACACCACAACTGAAATTATTTTCTTTTTTTTTTCTTGTTTGTCTCATGTTCCTCAGTTTCCGAAAAAACTTTTTCTAAATCAACGCACTGCAACTAAGAACTATTGAATCTTAGATTCCTAAGTTATACTGACAAGATCTCGTGGATTTACCAAACGAATATCACAAAGGCCAGTATAAATAACTGTCATGATTGCGAGTAAGGAATGAAATTTGAATAAAAAGTAAACACTTTATGGAATCTAAAAATAAGAGAAGAAAATTCTGAAAAACAATATCCATGCATACAATTAAAGTTCATGAAGGGAATGCAACGAAACCTTGAAATAACGAGCAGATGTAAAGAAAAGGAAAACCAAATGAAAACGGGACATTGTTATTAGCTTTGCAAAAATGGACAAGTTATAAATGAAGAGAATAGACAAATACTGGAAATTAACAGTACAGAGTAAAGATAGAATTATAGAAATATTTTTATGAATATAAAACTAAATATATACCAAGAAATAATACACAAATACATTGAGAGTGAACTTTACCGAATAATAAACCAAGAAAGCAAAACGTATTTTGATGTTGTAATTACACAATCAGAAATAAAAACAACAAATATAAAACAAAACCAGGATAAATCTTTAGAAAGTAATGGTATATCATCATACTGATATATAATAATTTCAATCAGAACTAAACCCAATGCTAGAATCGTCAATAAATAATGTATTTTATAGTCCATAGTCATATATTGAAATATTCGATATTATCATACTATAGCAGAATTGTAACCGAGTGGGTTTTGGACTAAATGAATGACTCAACACAATGAGTAAAAGATGAAAATGTATTATCTTAATTAGTAAAGAAAATGTATGATGTAAATATACAATGATTTTCACACAATCTCAATATACAATTGATCCAGTCACTCTATACTAACACTCACACATTGAAAAACAACCCAAAAATATATCTCTCTGATATACAGCTTCAAGAAACCTCAGTTCCAAATAATAGTACACACTAAGATATTTACATAATGTCACGTATAAACTAGGCTTGGGATTCAAACAATCTCAAGTTTTCAAATACATTTCAAATGTTCTGCACTCTCAGTAAGATTCATAAATCTCCTGGAATTCAACTAAGATTGAAAATAATCTCATGTAAAAAAAAATATACTAACTGAAACAACAATGGGAATAAACATATGCTTCTTGACCCTTGTACAGTCGCACGATTCACACCGGTAAACAGCACAGTTTCACCACGTCCCTCGGGTTGACCGACTACCTTGTATCGGCCGCTCGTATCCTTCATGGATCCACTACATGTACAGTCAGTCATACGTATACACGTACAGGCAGCATACAGCACCCTTGTATTAGCTACGTCTACAGTCGTGGCTCCACCACATGTACAGACATACGTACGTACATATAGACATCTAGATAGCTCTATTCGTTAGCTAAACTTATCAGTCCCTTTATATCCGTTAGACTAGTTCGACTGCTAGCCTCGTAGCCTCGTAAGCTACAATAAAACCAAACTGGTAATAATAATGAGTTCTGGATAATATTAATACATTAAACTCATAATAAAAACTTGAAATTCACAGTTCACAACGTTTCATATCTGCGCTGTAATAAATTAATCATTACACGATATGACAATATAAACTCAATTAACTTCGCATATAAAATCAAATATAAATTTAACACTCACGCCTATGGCTTATAGAAATACCTCCTGAAAATACGTGGTCTCTTCACCAGATCCAAAGTGACCACTCTCGGTTATACCTTAATCTTTCTTAAATTCATAGGACAATGAGTAATATTCAGGGTAAAATACCCGTGCATATCGTGATTATGATATCCGTACTCGCAAGTAGTTTACGGCGGCGAGACATATATTGGTTCCGTCGCTTGTCTGGGAAAACACCTGTTCATCCAAGATAGCATTGTACACATGCACAACACAAATAATCAAATATTTCTCAGACATAACAGAAGTTTTTTTTCCTTCTAATTCTGTGACACATACAGTGTTTATATCAATCTTGTCGCTACAGTAACCTTTGGAACGTCTTTCTTGTTTCATGTAGGTTAGCAGCAGAGAGGGTGAACAGACCACGTTTTCAAGCAAAAATAATGCTTCCTACGAAACCTTATTTTAACCAAAAAAAATAAGTCTCCATTTAGCAAACGGAGACTTTACGATTTTTTAATCAATTTTGGTCGCAACGATGTGGTCATCCACCCTCTCTGCTGCTTAGTGATTTCATCACTGGGTTAACAAAAAATAATAAATGATTTCAACCAAATATTTGATCGAGTCTTTAGGACGAAAATCCTTTGAAATTGCAAAGCAATTTAGGATTTCACAAACAAACTAATCGCTAACACCTCTTCTTGTAAATCAATCAGATTATTTGACTGGTCGGTGAGTTTGAAATTAATTCTCGTTAACGAATTATTATGGCATCGCATGTATACAGGATTAATTGGGTTTTCAATAATTAGGAATCCTGGAGGAGCTGTTGGTGCAAACGAATAAAGAATATATCCCTGCTGAGCTTGATTTGATTTCTCTAGATTAATTTGATAGCTTCCTTCAATTGCATCACATACTAAATTGAGCGCAATCACCGTTGAAATATTCACATTATGAGGGGCAATATGCCTACCGCCA
Organism: Unio delphinus; assembly: GCA_029339505.1. NCBI lineage: Eukaryota > Metazoa > Mollusca > Bivalvia > Unionida > Unionidae > Unio > Unio delphinus. The sequence continues at coordinate 10,831,077 of JAQISU010000018.1, read as the reverse complement.
CCATCTGGATCATTATTATACCTGAAGAGGACAGCTGAATCTGATTTTTGTAGCGCCTTGATATCGGTTTTAACAATTCTTGCTAGTTCATCAGCGTTGTATTTGGGAAACTTGAAATTACGCAGATTGTCCTCTGTGATATTGTAATCGGTTAGGAATCGTTGTTTATTGTCGCTGTTGTCATTAATTATTGTTTGAATAATTAGTTCATAGATATATTTCATGTCAGATATAAGTTGATTTATTATTTCAACGTGTTTTTGCGATTTTGTTTTCCGTAGTTGTTCTAGTTGTGTGTCATATAATTGTTTAATCTCATTAAAATAACCACGGACGTCAGTTAGCGTAAATGAAATAGTAACAGATGAGTCGGTTGTTCTTTTAATGATAAAATCCCATTGCAATGTGTCTTTGTTGGTAAATATAAATCTATCGGCGATTCTTCCTTTTCTTATATCAGATAAATTATCTCGATAACTGGGATTGATTTCATGATATGATTGTATGTCCGTGGTTAAGTCGGTGGCGGATTTTTCCGGTGGTTTTTCAGGCCATCCTAACACTGTTCTTAACGAGCTGTTATATATATCTACAATGTATCCCTCTGTGCTTATTTCGATCGACGACGAGAGCGTCGGTTGATGAAGATTAATAGCTATTTTTGATTCTTTTCCAGTGATTGATTTTATTCTACGCTGAATTTCAGCATTGATTTGCTTAATTTGGTACGACCCAGTTGGTAACGAAACTGTTTCCCACTCTGGAGTACCATCGGGTTTATTCTTATACGAGAACACCAGTGCGTTATTGGGTTGCTGACCACTAAATGCAACCGATCTGATATTAGGCCAACTGTGATACACTCGTAGTTTTGCTAGCGCTATCTCCTTCACTGGGACCGGAGAGGGGAAATTCACACTGAATTCTGGATTCGTTGATGTTATTGATATCATGCTTGTTTGTACTGGGTTCGTGTTCTCCACTATTCGTTGAAGTAATTCCTGCGGTGTTGTCATTGTTATTATACTCATGATTTATTTCTAATTTTGGTATCGAGGAATCATAAATACTGACCACCACTGAGAACTCACAATCTGGTAATGTTGATATTATTGAGATCATTTTGTTTTTTGGGTTCGTGTTTTCTGATTCCATCGGTGTTGTCATTGTTATTATATTCATGTTGTCGCTCTAATTTCGATATCGCGGAATCAAAAATACTGACCATCGCTGAGAACTCACTATCTGATATAATTGTATCATCGAGTGACGACGATATCATCGAGGATAACTGCGAATATGCGGTTGATGCAATATGAAATTGAATTAAGTAATTCTGCAGTTTACTCTGGCTGCATGATGATATCTTTTTTGCTATCCCGGTTGATATACCCCCGATTGTAGCCACCGCAGAAATGCAAATTGGAACTACGACCGGGGCAATCATTGTAACCGATGCAAGTATTATTCCGGCACCAGCGAGAACGCTTGACACCGAGTACATAGTAATATCAATTGCGGTGATTCTTCGTCGGTATTTTTTTATTTTTATTTGATACTCCTCAGTGAGGGTTTTGAGTCTATTTTGAAATTCTCTGACCTGATCATAGCGACATTGCGTTGATGAAATCATTTTATTTTAAAAACGCTAGCGTTTTTAATTGTGAAATCTAAAGGATTTTCCTTTCAATTGAAACCACTAGTGGTTTTATTATTTACTTAAATCCGCTACGAATTCTAAGCACCAGGATATTTCTTTTCTAATGGTGTTATCAACTGCGACAATCTCAAATTCTTCTTCTCCCCCCGCGATAATTACTGTCGCGGTGCCACCAAAGTAGGTTTTACCTTTCACGATGATATCAAATTGCTTGTCAGAGATTAACGTCATCCTGTAGATACCATGAGGCCACTTCTCGATATTGACTTTCAATTTAGCATTAGATTCTTTTACCCAATCAAAGGTCCCATGCTTTACCCTTTCAGAGGTTTCTTTTAGTTTAAGAATATCGTCGTAAACGTAGAGATAGGTTTTATTGATTTCGGTATATTTCATCATCGTTCCATTCCGGCGTTTAAAAAATGAAACCAAAAGGAGGCCGAATCCAAAACCTTTTTCGGTACTATAATGCCCGTTGAGTTCAGAATATGTCGTCGTGATATTGTAACTTTCAGAGCCCTCAAAGAACTTATTAGCCATTTCGCTGATGCGTTTTTGTTCGTCAACCGCGCTTTTAATTTCAGCGAGAGTCGGGCCTGTCAACGATGTGGTTTCAGATTCATCACGTGTTCTCCCCAAAAATTTATCAACGATGGTATTAAGTGTTGTTTGTCTCATCATAAACATATTAATATCTTTGAGAGTCATTGTAGATGTAACCGGGACACCAAAGAAATTATTAGCGACGTAGGCATTATGAGTATGCCTGATAATAAACTCACTGATTTCAGCGAGAGTCGAGTCTGCCACAGGTGGGGATCCAAAAAATCTAACAATGACGTCGTTAGTGGGTTTTTGATCTTCTATTAGTTTAGAAATCTCGAGATAATTTGCCTTGATTTCATTTTCATTCATCATCCTTCCCGCGTCCTTGTTAGCGAAGAATAGCGATAGATAGTTTTTAATTTCAGCGAGAGTCATGCCAACCACAAGCGGGGTTCCAAAGAATTTATGTACGACATTTTTGCGAAAACTATTATAACCTCGTATAAGATCATTCAGCTCACGTTCGTTGGTAGCAATCGCGTCGGTGATCGTAGACACAAGTGCGCCTGGTTTAAGTTGTCCATCGTTGGAATACAGTGCAATAGAGTTTTCAGCGGCAGCGCGATGCCGTATCAAAATGTCATTCACGGATATATTACTGCTTTTCAATTTACCTTGGCGATCTTGAAATACAACTATTTCGTTCGGGTCCACACTTGTTAAATTTAACGTCTCAGCGATTTCATCTTCTATTATTTTTTTTACATCCTCGATAGAACCCGCAGATGTTTCCTCGGTGGGTTCCAACATTGACAGAGATTGTCCCCAAATATCGATCATTATTGTTAGCGTAACTTGTGTTTTCAATTTATTGATCCTTGTAATTTCCCACTCGTGTATTCGTTTACAATAATATGAGGTGGTTTCCACGGAGATCCAAAGGATTTTAATGAAATCTCCGCGAGGACATTTAATACTTCACGGCCGCATATCGGTGGATCATTTAATTGTTGTGTTGGCAGCGTGGAATAAAAAATCGGAAACCCTTTGAGTTTCATCGAGGAATTTATATACCGCATAAACTCGCTTGGCGGAGCTAACCCATATGAATCGAAATAGACAATCCCACGTGGATCAATCGCGTATGCAACCCAGTGAGTTCCCGATCCGCTGCTGTTATCAAGATTGATGATACCGGTTTCAACGTTATTTGGTTTTCTCGGTAATTGATCTCTCATAAAAACCCCTCTGAAGTTTTTTATCGCTAGTTTTTTAGCAGCATCAATTAAATCAAAATTGGACATAGGAACCATAGGTTCGGAAATCGAAGATTTGTAAATCGAAGATTTTTCAACTAATAGACTGTTCCTGGTATTTTTCTTAGACCCGATCCGTTCACGGATTTGCCGCTGTACCATGAATACGGGGTTCCTGGTAGGTACAACCCCTTTCCCTTTTTTTTATATCCTTTCCCAGTTGCCTTTTTCAACGCCATCCCTGCTGCGGTCCCAACGGCTCCCAACGCTGCCGCCTTCGCCACCGCTGGGGCAGCCGCTGCAATCAATGCTGGTATTGCGGTTAACAATGGAAATATACCACCTGATTTTATCATGTTCGCGACTGCAGCTTTCGAAAATTCTATTTGAACTCCTCGCTTATTTTTCATTGCATCATTGAAATGTTTTATTTGACGATCCGTTAATGATATTTTATGTGTACCTCCGGACATCTGCGCTGGTTTTAACGTTATTGTTGTTCCACATTCTTTAGCGGATTTTGATTTTAATTTCTTGACCTGACCATCAGTCAGCTTGACACTAACAACACTATATGGCATTTTATTGTAAAACACATTTATGCTTTCAATTGATCTAATTGGGGAAATCCTATGGATTTTACATTTACAGATTTTCCACTGGTGCATCAACGAGTCTCATTCGTCCGCCAGCCCCTTCTAACAACATTGATTTGTCGCTGAGAATAACAGCAACCGCTCTATAATCAACACCACCATGATCTATACGAGCCCTAAAATGTATATCAACAACGGATTGCCTTGTTAAATCAAGATGTTCCAGTGAAAAGTAATAAATTGGATACAAGTTCTTAAAATCGAGCTGCGATATTTGCAAACCAGTATCAACATTTTGATCACGACCCATATATGACAGCATCCGATGATACACACGTGCTACTTGGTTGTTTCCGTAATTAAGCTGTATATCCTCAGATGGTTCTTGTTGTCCGTTTATTCTCAGTGAAACCTCACTTACCCCTAACCGATCAAATATCATATGACTGCGTTCTTGGGAACCTAATCGATTCCGATTCTGCAGCGCTATAAATATATGACGTGGAGCTGAAACGCCTTGTTTTGATGCCAGGTGCCATGTAAATGTACCATTAACATTATCCTCTTTAGCATCAGCCGTTGTTGTTAGCCAACTTAGCAATGATTTACCACCGGTTTCCATAAACGAAAGTAGCCGCTCTTCCGTGGTAATTGATGGAGTCATTGCTGGCATCCATAATACTATTTTACTCAAAACAACTTTACCTTCATCGGCACCAGTACGCCAAATTGCATCATAGTCATTGCCTTTTCGCACTAATGCGATTGTGTGTTTAGCTCCATAGATGACTTTTCTGACATTTCTGCAGAATCCAAATATGTGATAGTGGAATCGCACATGAAAACTTTTTCTCTTGTCCTTCCAATGCTAATTTTCGTGTTGCAAATCCTAAATTGAAATTACCATTAACGCCTCCGAGAATATCAAACGCAGCTCCGGGTCTAGCTCGACGTTCTGGATTAGTTGCTTCTCGTTGATTATCAACTGAAGTGTCTTGCGGTGTAAACACTTTAATGTATTGAAGGTGGTCAGCGTTATCAGAGGTATCCTTTGCAAACATCATAGATGGACCAGCCGATCTTGTATAATCATCGGAGTATCTTGCTAGTCCGATTATTGTTGTTGCAACATCAACCTCGCGGTCTATTGATTCAATTTCTTTTCCATCAATGAGATATCTTGCACTTTCAAATAACGCCATTATACCATTGTTGACGAAACCAACTCGGATATTTGAATCATTTGCATATGGGGTATCAGCTGCAACATTTGTTACAAGTTTTCTTTCTACTTCAATAAATGCTTCACACGGCAAAAAGTATTTACTGGTATCTTGAACTTGAAGTTCAATTCGCGATCGTAGGTCGGGTTGTATTGCATGATAGGAATAGTATTGATAATCGCGGACGGAATCATCTTTGCGCATCTTTGCTTCCATATCTAACGCGGGATCAGCTGTTCGTTTAAACATTTATAACATTACTAGCGTTTTCAATTGTGAAACTCGAAGAGTTTAACGCTAGCGTTTTAATTCTTTATAATCATCGTCGTTGAAAATTCTTCGAATTTCTTTTTTGTTTCAAACCACTTCCTGCTATCGCGTTCATGATAGCGCTATCTGTTACCGGTGAAGCTGTCAATTGTGACGAAGTCAATTGCGCTAGTTTTTCTTCCACTGCGTTATTTATTACTTTGCTGATTTTTTGCAGGCATCACTGTAGTTGATGGCAGCACTAATGACGAAGTCATTCGTGGTTTCACTACTGACGAAGTCATTCCTGGTTTCTTTCGCACCAATGATGCTATTTTATCTTTCGCGGCAGAAAATGCCTTTCCGGCAAGATTTCCAACGAAATTGATTCCCTTATCACGGATAGCATCAATGGCTTTCATTGATAATTGTTTAGCTAACGGCGCCACCTTGGGAGCCATTCTTGTAAATAACCCCGCAATGGTATTGCCGAAACCATCTCCGTACCACGCGCGATAAACAGGCAATCGTGAGTTCACCACGTAGACGCTTACGGGTTTATCATGGTTATAGTGTATAATCATCTTGTTATAAAACTAGTAGTTTTTCAATTAGTGATCAATCGCTTACATCCATAAGATTTTCATCATCAATGACGTTGTCATCAATTACGTTGTCATCGTTGTGATTTTCAACTAATTCAGCAATAAGTTCTCGATATACATTAATGTCCATGATACCACCAGCAAATAATCGTCTACAGATATCAGCGGCCTCGTTAATTATCTCGACGGAGTTATTTCCGGCTCGTTTCCCTCCGATGAGAACCTCTAACCGTGATATATCACTGAGAATGTTACCAGGGCATGTCACGGTAGAGTCAAAGACATCCTTTGGATTTTTAATCGAATATCCTTTTCCGCTTGTTTTCTTAGAACCGGCTTCTGCTTTTATGTCTATTTGTTCCGGGATTGGATCCTCCATATAAGGTGGTGGTTGTAGACCGCATTTAACCACAGCTAGAAAGTTATTATAACCAGGGTGCTGCAACGCTGTGATTTTATTCCCGCCATGTTTCGCTAAATATATTTTTGATGCCCAAGTGTCTTTGCTTTTTATAAAACTTTTAAACTCGTCTTTTAATAAATTCTCTCTTATACCCTTTGGAAAATTTTCTCTAGCAAAATCAGCTAATTCGTAATCCGTACCGAGTTTTTCAATTCTATTTAATGCTGCGATTGTAAATATACTTTCAGGTGAATAGTCTCTTCCTGCAGCTGCTTCTTCGCGTTCTTCAATTTCGCGTTGAGTTTTTATATCACTGGATAACTGTTGTATCCCTGCGCGTGTTTGTCCGGTCTCTGCTGCTATCTTTTCAAGCACACCAAGAACAGGCACTTCTCGTCGCTTGCCTTCCTTAGGAATATCTCCGTATATTGCTCGTTCAGTTGCTGTTTTCACATCTTTGGTCGCACTTGTTATCGGAGTAAACAGTTGTTCACTTGACACAGAAAAGTCAGTCTGCGCTTGTTGTCGTTGTTGAAGTTTCTCGCGAAGTCTGTCTCGAACCGGTATAAACTTTTTAATTGCTCCTAGCCGCTCTCGGGCAAATTTAGTTGTAAGCGATTCACCAACCATATATTGTTTGTGAACTAAATTTTCAAATGTAAAACTATCATAATTAAAAGCTTAGTTATTAAATAACTTAGTTATTAAATAATGTACCATCAAGCTAACGTATTCATCTTCGACAGGGTTAAACTGTACGACGCTATCCGCGAGTGTTTCAGAAATAACATCGCTGGGGATTTCAGAATTGTAATATCTGAGAATGGCGATGAACGATTTGTGTTAACGACGCGGCAACAAGAACAATTACGTGAAAATGGAGGCGTCGCGGTGATTACTTGCTACTACGACCAGATCATCCATTATGCACATAACTGCATGAGCAAGTCCAGACTGATGAGTATCCTTTCAGGAGAAAATCCTATGTGACAAGTGTAACACTTGTAACAAAAAACGCTAAAAAAAAAAAATAAATAAATTATTTAAATTATTTACGAAAGCCTATTATTTTTTTTTAGTAACACCCACGTGGTTAAGATACTGGTTTTTCCTCGTTTAACATTTTTCTAAGATCACGAACTTTAGAACCAATTTCAGCTCGTTTTTGATATTCATGGCCGAGCTTTTGACGTATTGCTTCAACGGTGCTAAATAGCGTTATAAATAAATTAATGTCGTTACCGTACAAACAAGCATTGATGGATTTTTGAATTCCTTTCACGAGCCTGTACATCCTAGGTAAAACATAACGACCCTTACTAGACTGATATTCAATATCTTCATATTCCGAGGTAATCTTGTCAATATCGAGACTTTCAGATAATAATACCCCTTTATTATTTAAATTTGAGATTTCAGCAATTATAGCATTTACATCATTGATATCCATTATTTATATTTATTTATAAATAAATTTATTTATAAATATAGTATACTGTATCTCTAATTATTAAAACAAAACATATATGACAACACATCTTTGGAACTCCTTGGGTGCCTTCGCATCCAAGTAAGCCCAAGGGGACCCGAAACATACATCTCCGGCGGGAGGCCTAAGGTGGCAAACGCCATCTTAGACCGCCCAGAAGATATGCTTAAGGTAACGTCACAACATGGACGGCACAATGCCATATATTTCCACTCGAGTGTTGTGGCAAATTTTAGGCATAACATGTACTTAATTAACTTAATTAAGGATGGATTATAATTCAATGGAACGATGATGGTAATGATGTGGGCGTGGTAAACCAAACCAACATGGCAACCCATGAAATCGAATTCATGGTTGCATGAGTTAGAAAAAACACCAACCCACGCTACCGAGAATGCGATAGCATGGGTTGCCATGTTGGTTTGGCTGAGGGGGACCGCCCTTCTCCCCCCCCCCCCAATTAATAGAAAAAAACATCTTCCGTTTCGCCATCAAATAATGTATCTGGTATGGGGACCGAACACGTAGTTGATAGATCTATGTTTACAAGACAAACACGATACCATTACACCACGGACTAGTCATACAGAATAGAGATTTTTTAATATATATATCTTCTGATATACTTAACAATAAGAGATTTTTAAAATAGACAATTTTACTGTATCCATCGTATTTAGGAAATATAAAATACTAAGTACACAAAAAAAATTAATTTAACTGTTTGTAAATATCAATCACGCATGCCTGCGTCAGTGAAATACCGATCATACAGGGTGGGAAACAGAAGTACGTTTGTACTGAAGGTCACATGAATACCGATCAATATAGAGAAGGGAAGACATGTATACTTAACAATAAGAGAGTTTTCATTATATTTATAAAAATGCATACAGAAAAAAGGAAAATAAAATACTTTTACACACAGAAAAATACAACTCGCACATAGTGATTTTAACCACACCCACCTACTTACTTCAATGAATAGGAAACACTCGCGTTCTGGCTGAGCGAACATAGGTAATGCGTTAGATTATAAAGAATTTTTGTACTGAAAAGAACGAGTTAGCTGTCTGCTTTACTGCTAGTCCACCCACCCCCCACATGAGATATGTAGATAAATAAAAATAATAATGCAGTTTTAGCCCACAAGCGACAATAAAAGTTTTATTCTCTATCGAAAACTCATGCATTATATCTCCATTACATTCACGTGGGCGCGCCTAGTCAAGTACAGGTAATATAGCAGGCGACAAATTCCTTTGACGTCATAATACAAGGGAACTTAGTAGGTAGAGTGTAAATGCGGCGGATTTATCCATAAAGGATTTATCTCCCTTAAATAGTTTCAGGTGTATACGAATGTTATTTTATGACCAATTTTTTTAGACAGAGAAGTTTTAATTAAATTTTGTGCAACAAATCGAATTGAAGTACTACAAATATCGAAATATTTTCCAGCCGCATTTATCGACTGAAAGCTTCTCTCTTCATTATTTTCTAAATCAAACGATTTCACACCCTTGGGATGTTTTGCGTGCCTACCAGCGTTGCTTTTTAAAAGGTTATCGCGCTGCGAAACGGCTTGAAGATTCCCAAGACAATTATCAGTCTTCACGCCATTTATATGATCAATCACAAGGCCGTCTTCGATTAATCCGTAAAATGCTTCATAGATGGCTCTGTGACAGAGATACTTCTTCCTCCCAGCTGAAAACATCAAATACCCCATATTATTCAGATATCCAACCGGTTCTTTGAGTCTGCGGTGCCTGACAACACCATCACTAGAGGCTTCGTAATTAGCAAGCACTGGGTGAGGTCTGAAATCTTGGCTCATTTGTATAATAATACTACTTGTCTAATTTATTATCTGCTTTAATTATAAATCTCTGGATATAATCTTGAGGGGTTTTGATGACTTTGTCCTTGATTTTATCAAGGATGACGGAGTCATTGATTCGTTTGTCATAGTAGCGTTTTAGTTCCCTGTATCGTTTACCCCCACAAGCAAGACACAACTGCGATTTTCCTCTAACACCCACCCCACATTGGAGGCATGGGAGAGGGCCAAAACTTCCTCGCCTAACGCTTTGTAATTGATACCCACAGAATTCACTTCTGCATGATTTGTTACACGGGGTTGTAGATCCAATCATTAGCCACTTGCAGTGATTCATTATACTATATTTTTCTATTTAAATACTTGTTTTAATTATAACATGGAGGAATTCAACAGATTATCGAAAATTAAGCCTTGGAGAAATACTAAATTCATTGATTATACCATGAAAGAATTCCAAAGATTATCCAAAATTAAGCCTTGGAGAAATACTAAATTCAATCTCGATGAGGAGTTCCAAAGATTATCGAAAATTAAGCCTTGGAGAAATACTAAATTCAATCTCGATAGAGTCTCTGATACACCAAAACGTCTAATCGGTGATAGAACTATACTCGGTAAAATCAGGGAGTGTTTTAATGAATTCTACCAAGACGGTGCAGCATACTGTTGGTCGACATTTCGAATTATTGATGAAGATGTCAATGTACCCATCATCGATGCTACTATGAACGATAAAAGAGCAGCTGAGATAATTTCACACCTTGGCGAGAAATCCAAAGGATTTCAAGCAAAGCAATTTCCATCCAAAGGTGGAAAATCCAAAGGTGGAAATCCAAAGGATTTCAAGCAAAGCAATTCCCAACAAAGCAATTCCAATCAGAAGTATTTTTTCAGAACAAAATTCATTATCGAAGTCGAAGGCAAATGGATTATTAGGGATAAATTTGAACCAATCCTCAAGGATAAAAAAACTGTCATTGTAAGTAAAGATTCCAAACCAGGAATTCTAACTGGAATTGACAAACCATACTACGAAAGATCTTATCCCGTAACAGCAATTGTTTATGGGTTATATCCGTTAAATGATAAACCCGATATTGCAAAACTAGCTCCTATGAAATATTCACCGTTAACTTCGTCAAGGCTCAATTGTGTAGCAACACGGGTAATGGAACACTTCACAAATGCATCCCGAGGAAATAAACTAACTGATCTGCGACGTAGGAAAATAACCGAATGGGAACTGACAGTGAAACAGCACGGTGCAAAGATTTCTGATATAGCTAAATTAGAAGCATCATTAAAATTCCCAATATCAGTAACAACAATAACCGGAGAAGTGTTATACGAACCGAAATATCAATCGCGAGGGGCTCCAGTACAAATTATTGATCATAACGAACACGCGTGGACACCTGCAGTAACAATATTTCCACGAGATAGAACCGTGAGATATATCCCCCGGAAATTTTCCGGGGATGTTTTCTATGAAGAGAAATTATTTGATGCTATTGTTGCGTTGTGTAAAGATGATCCTGTGTCAGTGTGGTTACTTAGTAGTGCTGGTTCCGAATCAGGATTTGATCAATTTGTAAGACCAAATGGTGAATTATATCGCGTTGAAGAATTAGATAACAGAATGAGAAAAATCGCTAATGATTTTTCACCGGAGAGTTCCCATGAAAAACTATTGACGGATAGTTTTACTATTCCATCAGTGGTAGCTCACTTCGCAAGAGAAAAAAACTCATGGCGTCCAACACGAAGTGATTTTCTCGAGGACGTTAAATTGAGTTGCATCGAATTTGGTCATGGAGGACTGTGGAATACAAAATACCATCGTGACGGTATGATTTCAATTGATATATCCGCGTGTTATCCTGGAAGTTTTCTCGGGTATGGGGAATGCGCTGAATACTTCAAACGATTTGGACACCCCACGCATGAAATGACTCGTGTTGCGATTAATGGACCATTGCCTGATTTTGATTTAACCGGATTCGCTCGTGTGATATCATTTGAACTCGCTACAGGGTTACATCCGTGTAGTTATGTTTGGCTTGGTAGACATATATCTGAAAAGGCCTGGATGCCAATAGTGTTACTACGATATATGATTGATTGTGGCATGCTGATATCGTTGATTGTTTCCGAAGCTATTATATGCTATCGAGCTCAGAAAGAAGTTTGGCTACCACAACCCGATCTAGATCGTATAATTAGCGAATTGCGAAAACAACTCCCTGATGGAAAATCGAAGATTTTAAAAGAAGAACAAATCATGAATTGGTCTAAGAAGTTATTTGAAATTAAAAAAAAACAAGCAAAGGATTTTGGACGAAGAATAATCGGTAAATTTACCCAGGGTGGACGATACGACAACGCAAAATACTCTTCGCGGTTGATCATAGATGTCGCTGAATACGATTTTATTGTAGCGGATTTAATGAAACAGGGAAAACTTGTATCCCGTAAGGATGCTTTTCTATCCAATGGTGAGAAATTAGGTACGGTTGTTACCTACTGTGATGGATATAATTCCCAGTACACACATTTGAGAAGTTCAATGCTAGCCGATGCTTCTATTAATCTATTTTCGATGATAAATAGATTTCCTAATACCGCGGTTAGAGTAGCCACTGATTCGATGTATATACACAATAAGTACAAATCAGCTGTAGCTAAATTCACAGATCCGGAGGAAGCGTGGGGGCGTTGGCGATTTAAAAAGGAGATGCTACATGAGTATTGTGAATCCGCAGACGTTGCCATGGATGATAAATATCTTTGTTGTAACCGTATTGAAATTCAATCAGAATTTTCTAATGCACCACCGGTATCTGATCCAGTATGTAGATATAAGACAGTTTATTTAAACGGTTGTGGTGGGTCAGGAAAGACAACTCGTGCAATTGAATTATTTCGTCGTGGAAACGCTAGCGTTTCTAACATGATTGTGCTAACACCGACTCACAGACTCGCCAGAGAGATGATACAACGAGGGGTAAATGCTTGCACTTACCATAGTTTTTTTCGATGGAAAGGTGACAAATGGACTCCTGAGCGTATGGGTGATAAATTCATTCCTGAAATCATAATTTGGGATGAAATATGCACAGTGTCATTAGATGTATTAAAAACATTTCTTGAGTGGTTGTTAAACAAAAACACAAAAGTCGTCATGTGCGGGGATCACGGCCAACCACCACCATTTGTCGATGGATCTCCACATGAATGGCAAAAGGCTATAGGGTTCTGTAGACTATTATGAAGAAATTAATACCGACCATAGATCACTTGATGAACAATTACGCGAGTTCAAAGCACTGATTAGATTACAACCGGATAAAATCCAATGCGAAATAGCACGTGAAATAATTTCAGAAACTCCCATGAATGATTTCTGGGAAACGTGGAGACCAAATGATTTGATAGTAGCAAGTAGAAAAATAGTCAGGGATACACTTCAGATGAAGTTATTTGAAACGCATAAAGAAAAATTTGCAACACTTCCAGTACCGTTGTGTTATAGGCCTTCGGATACACGAAAGCAGAATATTGAAGTTGATATTCCAGGACAGAGTGAAAAACAAATTCTCGTATTAAATGATATTGTGCTGGTTGATATCAGCGTCGTCGAAAATGCATTGCGTGCTAATAAATCCCCATGGACGCTAGGATACGCAGCAACAATACACTCTTCACAGGGATTGACTATATCGAATACAATTGTTTGGATGGTGGATAATCACATCGAATGGTCAAATTTAGTCTATCTCGCAGTATCCAGAGTACGAAACATAAATCAACTTCGAAGAGTTGTTTTCGATGATAATGACACAACAATAAGTGATATTGATGTTAGCATCATTAATAAAAAACTCTCCGGTTACAAACAACAGGACAAAAAAAAACAACGAGAATTTGATATTGATGCTGAACTAATAATCACTTTGAAGAAACAACAGAATAATCACTGCGCGAGTTGCAATTGTATAATGCGTTGGCAGTATTCGGATAAGGATCCTCGCCAATTCACCGTAGACAGAAAAAATAACTATCTCGGTCATGTCAGAAATAATGTGATGTTGACTTGTCTTGAGTGCAATAGACGCAACGGCGCTAGTTAAGACCATGCGGTGGTAATTGAGTATCCTCGGGAATTACCTGTAGTTGTTGTCGAGTAAATCCTCGCTGAGGAGCAGTTGAATCCAGTTTATAGATTGCTGGTCTACCAGTTGATCGTGTTATACTAGATATCTTGTGTTCAGTAACACTCCAAATAGGATCAGTAGCCCTTTTTCTACCCCCTTCAAGCTCTCCTGGTTCGTATAAGTACCTCACAATGACACTACTACCAAGAATTGGTTGGGAAACGCTAGCGTTTCTAGGGAAATCTTTTTGTGGTTGTACGGGTATTGACTTCTTTTTAATCGCGTTGATAGGTTTCATGTTGATTGTTCTAGTAATCTCGTTATTCAGTGCAGTAATCACAGATGGTAATCTTTTAACCCATTCACGGGATCGCTTTTCTTGAATGAATTCTTTTGCGTATTGATATCCAAATAACCGCTCAGCAATCGTCCGATTAAATCGTTCGACAATGGCCTGATCGCGATGTAGCGCAGTATGCCCTCGTCGTATGGTGACATTATGATTTTTCATTGTAGATAGAACCGCACCCTGAAATTCCTTGCCAGGATCAACCTGCAATAGATTCGGCCAGTGCAGAGGACCTCGTCGATAAATCCTTTCAAATGCAGAAGCAACTTCAGTGGCTGATTTTGTTTTTAACGGTTCTGCTTCTTTGTATCGACTTGCAATATCAACTACGGTTAACGCATATTTGTAAACACCATCATGCGGCAGAAATAATATATCAGCCTGATGAACTTCATTAGGAGCAGTCACATCAAAATGCGAGAATTGAATTTGTTTAGGTGGTGGTAGATAAATTTGCCATAGTGCCTGTTTGGATAACCAATCCGCCGCTGTAGTTTTTTTCACTTTTGCAGCGCTAGCGAGTTTATGTACTGCTGATTTACCCCTCCAGTATCCTCTTGGGGAATAATAAATTGATTCCATATTATTAATTACCAGCACCCATCATCAATTTGCCTTTCATAGCTGATTTTACCAACCACGAAGCCAACTTTTCTTTAAAAGATTTATCAGGAATAGCATTTAACGCATGAATTAATTTCACATCCGCGAGATGCCTGTTTTGCAGATTGCTGCTTTTATATGCAACATCATGAGCATGACACGCCTTATCAATAGCGTTTATCGGATACTCGCCGGATCGGGGTTGATTTTGATCATCAAGTCTGATATCTAATCGTGTTCCGGGACCACAGTAGCTATATCCTGGAAGGTGCTTTTCTCCTGGGTACTTTGCCCATGGGGTTCCAGGGAGCTTTGTCAATTTGGCTGCGATATCACCTCCTCGTTTTTTTTTAAAACATCTCCGGATTGTAAAATCTTTGATTTTGTAGAAATAAATCTAAACTTTTTTATACCACATGTTGCACATCTACCAGTTAGTGCTGATCTGTTATTTTTAGTTGTAACCGTCGTCACATCATTTGTGCTAGTACGCGTTTTACACTTCACACAATATAGATCCATAATTTATGTATAGAGATATGAATATAATTGATTTGTCAGCGACTAAAATAAGAGAACCAGTTAAGCATCATGCAGCGCTACCAAACTCTATCCGTGCAATTATAATCGGGCCATCTGGATCCGGCAAGACTCAATTGTTACTCAATTTAATAATGAGATGGATGAAGTGGGATAAGTTGTATTTAATTGCTCCTAGCGTAGATGATCAACGATGCTATGAAGTGTTAAAGGATTTTAACGAGAATGCATCAGAAATTAAAGGTGAGAATACCATTGATTTTATAACTGATATTGACGAGGCGCCATCCGTGGATGACCTTGATGGGAGTATTAGCAATTTAGTCGTATACGACGATGTGATGTTAGACAATCAAAAAAACCCAGCTAGAATATTTTCCCAGGGGCGTCACAAAAACACTGATGTGATATATGTCACTCAACGCTACACTCAGATTCCAAAAGTGATCAGAGATAACTGTAATATTCTTGCTGTGTTTAACGGCGTTGATACACATACGCTACGAAATATTTGGCAGACATGGTGTTCCGATATGGACTTCAATCAATTAAAAAATTTCTTTAGTCATGCTCAGTCAACCCCGCATGGATTTGTAACAATAAATTTACATGATCCTCGGACACGATATCGTATCGGACTCGATCAAATATTTGGTTGAAATCATTTATTATTTTTGTTAACCCAGAACTGAAATCACTAAGCAGCAGAGAGGGTGGATGACCACATCGTTGCGACCAAAATTGATTAAAAAATCGTAAAGTCTCCGTTTGCTAAATGGAGACTTATTTTTTTTGGTTAAAATAAGGTTTCGTAGGAAGCATTATTTTTGCTTGAAAACGTGGTCTGTTCACCCTCTCTGCTGCTAGGTTACGCACACGCTATTAAAAAATATATTTCCATCTTGTGACCAATTTTATTTTTCGTTTTTATCTGCTAATTTTCTCTTCCTCCCTTCCCCTTTCCTCTCTCGTATGATTGAACAGATCATTAGTGTCAAGACTGTTTAATTCTAGTATATAATTATATAATCAACGTGCGGATGCCATCGTGAAAATACATAAAAGTGTCATTCTGTATAACTGTTGAATATTATTATGTAATCAATATTGAATAGGCAACTGACGACAATATGGCTAGAATCAACATTTATGTCAACGTGTCCCAGATATCAGGGTCGGGTCAAGTCAGAGAACATCAACCCCACTATACGAAGGTAGCGATGGGATTCGCCCCATCAGTGCCAATGTATATTAAAATAAGAACAATATTAAAATAAGGACAAAACCTAGCACCATGCATGTCGGTCCGATACCACAGGTGTTTAAAGAAGATCGCGATGACAATGAAACGGCACTTGTCGTTGAGGGGATGGTGGAATTTAAGATGTATATTATTTGCTTCAGCTAAGATGCTAGCGTTCTTGACTCACGAAAAAGTTAAAGGCACTTTTAAGCACCTTTAAGACTGGACTGTTGTAATTAGCTTAAATTAATAAAAAAAACTCAAAAACGGCTATTTTGATCATCTTTAGCTTACTAATGGCTGAGCATACAAACATCCTGCTCTGTAGCATTCCCTAGTTACCTGTTCAGAATCCAACCAGTCTAATATAGCTCTCTAACCTCACCGAAATATAAGCCTCATTTAGAAACAAACGCTCTTACCTGGGCCCAGAGTAATGGAAGGAGCTGGTCTTAGCCCTTAGAGACAAGGGTACTGTGATATCATTAAAGAGGGCCCTTACAGCTAGGTTATTTTGACTAGAAGACTAATCTTAAAGTCATATTAATAACTTGCATAATGATTGTCATCATGTTTTAATTTTGTCACGTCATGGTGTTTTTCGTAATATTGTTGTCGCATATGTTAAGTGTGCAATCTAATATAGTGAAGCGCTTAGAGCTTCCAATGATTAGCAGCATTTCCGTGTCGATATTATTATGGATGTTGTTGTTTCTGTTGTTGTTGGTGTTGTTAGATCACTGGTGTACATTATGCAGCGTGCGTGAAAATGTTTAATATAAGCGCAATCAAAGATGAAAGAAAAACACAGTTAGCCTTTGAGTTAGTTTATGAGACGTTACATAATGTCTAGAAAAGCCATCGAACACCACAACCTTTGGTGATATAATAAAGTAAAGGTAGGTAGACAGAGAAAGACGTAATTTGCATATGGCTGTCGAAAACTGAATATCTGTAAAGTTGTGTCTGTGTACTATACCGGATTTCGGCACAAACATATACACAAACACAATCGCAAACACATACACAAACATAGCACAATGTCTAATTGTACGAGAGAAATTCATTTTAAATTATATCAAACTTGAGTTGAGTATGAAACCAACCCTCAGCAGGGAAAACACAAGTTTATTGCTTTTGTTACCTAATTGCATACCCAATCTGCAAGACGATTACTAATCACTTCTTGCATAACATAACATACGGATTTGTGTCTGAATGGCACATAAGAGGTATGTAGGAGATGATATTATTTGTATTTGGGAAATTATCTAAAATATAAATGTTACGTATTCAATCGCTGAAATAGATTTTATCTCCCGAACGTTTTCATTGTGTGATTTGACATTTTTATGTCATTTGTCAGGTAGTGTTTGCGCAGCTGTATGCATTATGCCGGTTAAAATTGGGTCAATACGTAATAAGTAACATAACTAAGTAAATTCGGTAAAAATAGTATTTGTCATACTCAGGGCGCTCTAACCTAACGTTGGAATTTGAAAAGTACAAATTAGTTCCAACCAAATCCTCACATTGATAATACAACTTTCAGACGCAAGTTAGAAAGCAAATGTACTAAAGTTATCAACGAATATTTCGTTTTGAGTAAAAATTCAACTCTCAACCATTATTTTGACTGTATCTATTTTGATATTTTAAATGATAGAACGTATTTCATAATGTATTGCTGGAGATAAGGTTATTACTTCGAGAAATTTTATTTTGTATATAGTTCGCAATATGATAATGTTCTACAATGGTAGTTGCATAACCACCAGCCGCCTGACGAGCATTTACATTGTAGTTTGACTCGACTAGCTATGTTATACAGTTATGGGGTCCACACTGCACTTAACACGAATAAATGGTTAAAACTATCTATTTTTCCATCGTGTTGAATGTTTCAATGATATCACTTGTCCAATAAGAAGGGTATATTAAACTCAAATTTATTTATATATGCTTGAAAATTTAATGTCGTTTGCATAGATAATATGGAGAAAAAATATCAAATTGTCTTGAAAAATACAAAGATACTAGGAAACATTAAAGGCCAACTTCATGCTGTTTTAACTATATGATATAAAAGTTGAATTATGTAATAGAACAGGCGGTCTGTTTTAAAAAATCTCCGGTTTCGGTTTTATTTAAACAGTTAAAAAATTTATACTTATATTTCAATTTTTTCAACATTAGCTGCTTTTAACCTAGTGAATAATACATTAATTTGTTAGTTTCATTTTTAATATGATTTTGTTTGGTGCAGACAGAGCGAAAAAATCAAAGCCACAAATTAGAAAAACGATAATTAATGGATTTATTATCGTTTTCTTAATTGATTAATTGATGTAATTTTGTCATTATATACGTTGTTACAGAATTACAACTATTTCTTTTCAAGGTTTAATGCATGCGGACATTTTTCACGTACTACACTAAGGAGGTTGAATGACTGCTTCAGTAACTTTTTAAACTTTAAATGGTTTATGATAGTAATCAAAGTGCACAAGAAATATTCGTGAATAACAATGCGAAGAGCGCTTGAGTTTCTCTTAGAAAGAGTGTATGCTGATTTAGAAAAAAAATCATTGTTAGTAACCATTTCATAGAGTTTACATTTGCAAGCAGTCGTGATTTGCCAATAATTAATTTTCAGTTTTAATATTTCATTTGTGGTTGTGTGTGATATTTCTAATCAAAGATTATTGATGGCCAGGGTCGGACGCGAAGAGCGGATGATGCACGGGCTCTAAGGTAATTGGAAACAGCAGCTTTAGTCTGATATTACCACTTCAATTTAAATGGGATCTTTATGGCCAGGTGGTAGTTGCAAAGCCCGAAGGGCAGACATATCTCTTTGTTGAGGACCAGAAAAGCAGTAAAGCGGAACGTGAAAGATATATAATCGGAAACATGAGGGTAGTGTTATTTGATAACAGCAGGTCAGGATGAAGATAACAACTCCGAAAATACTTTTGTTCATACAAGTATGTGACTGCAAGTACTAGCTTACTAAAATACTTTATTAATTTTGACGGAAGTGTCATTGATGCAGTATCAACAACTTTTTTTCAATTTGTCAATGCAAGTTTTCGATCAGGAATATCATGTTTTTCAAACAATGATTAAATTTTACATTATTCTGATATAAAATTGGTATCTACCTTTCGTGAATAAGCTTTGAGATTCTAATATTATTGAGTCTAACACCATTTTTACCTTTTGAGCTTTACGCCCTGGTGCTAATTGATTGGTAATAGTAAAATTGGTTATATGACTGCGTCTTCTTGGTCTATATACATATGGTAAGCAATGAATATATTATATTGTGATACTGTTTCACAATTCTTAAAATCTGTTTGTTATCACACATTTATTTAATTAATCAAAAGTGAAATTTGTTACGTCATTCCAAACATTTAAAACAAATTTACGTAAACCATTGTATCCTGAACATTTACAAGATTTCGTATCTTTGATTAAATAAAACATTTTAGTGACCTTTATTTCCATTACCAGATTCGAAAGTGTTATCCATTTTAGTTCTGTCGACCATAATTTAACTTTTGACTTGAACTGTTGAATGACAAATTCAAGCAAAATAGGCCCGAAAATTCCAGGCCTAAAATTTGAAACTAAATCAGATTGTGCAGTTTCGGGAAGGCTTAATTGAGTAAGAAAACTTATTAAAACTTTTAATATTGTTTTAGATTTAATATTCTTCTAAGGAATTACCCATCGCCAACTAGCAAATTTTATTTATCTTCTTATCTTTCGTCGTTTATCAATTGGTTGCAGAGGACAATTGGGTAACTTCGGATAGGTAGTTTCCTACCATTTGACCATTTGACAAGATCTACAGAATTTACAAACATCACTTTTAATTTTGTCCAATATAAGTGTTTTAAGATCTTTTGTTATGGGTTTTAATACCTAAAGGACCAGCCAAAGGAGTTTCATGAGCTATACTAAATATTTCCTGTATGTGTGATTTCGTTACCATTCGTCACCAGCAGGTGCCTAGAGAGGTCTCCATTTTTTAATAAGTTGTTGTTGTAGTTTTACGCCATTTTCAGCGCAAGAAAGGCAATACATGGCGGCCAGTATTAATGGTTGAGGAAAAACCCAGTAAAACCCCCTTGTAAGAACCACCGACCCACGATAAGCTAATGACAATCTTTCTCACATAACTACATCAGCCGAATCTTAAACTCGAACCCACGAAGATAGAGGGGAGATGACAGTGATCCGTAACGAAGAGCGCTTTAGACCAATCGGCCTCATGGGGCCCCCTATTTTCTCATAAGAATCCAATTTTTGATAAAATAACAGACATGTACTTCAGTGTCTTCAGTTTCACTAACAGCCCTTTGAAACAAACTGGAGATCGCAGGGTCTCTTTCGAAGACATGCGATTGTCATTTTTCACCCTGATAAGACTATAGAGAATGAGTAGTAGAAAGAGGATCACCGTGAACAATACCTTTTGATTGATCAAAACTAGGCAAGAACGTGACCTTATCAAAAGCCTGACAACTTCATGTGTCAGTTAAATGAATACTTTTCTGATCAACATCATTCTTTAGGGCTTTCGTTGCCATACCTCTAGTAACTGCACTAATTGGGTATAAATCAGGGAAGTCTTTTCCAATGGTAAGACGTTATGATAAAAACAGGGCTAGTCAGTTACAAGTCGATTAACCCCAACCTTATCTCACGCTAGATCGTGGCCAGGTAATAAAGTATGCTTTCAACGGACAAAGCACACACTGTGTCGACTGTCACGGGTCTTGAAACTAAGTCTGATGACCAATTGTCATAATGGATAGAAACATTAAGAAATCCGCACTTTTTGAATAAAAGCACTATCATTAGAAGATGACTTCACGGTGAAAGAACAAAATTCATGATAAAAGAGACTCCGAAAGACTTTTGTGCACTTTAAAGTATCTAAAAGAGATAGGATTGTAGTAATTACCCTAAAGGGATATAGAACCGTTTGAAATGAATAGTTCATAATTGTCCACAGGAAAACCACACTGGAGTTTATTAGACCAAACAAATGTATTGCATTTAATAAATGGTCGTGACCTTGACCGCTGAGAAAAAGCATTTTTAGTAGGTATGTCTTGATCCTGACTCTTATTTTCCAGGTGGTTGTAGCAATCAGAAAAAACGTGTCCTTTATTGTTGGAATATTTACATGTGATTTCTAAAAATTGTGCCAGATTGAAATTTAGAAGTGCTCGTATTAAGCTGAGATATTTTGTTAAGACTACAATATGTGAATACTATTGGAGGTTGTGATGAAAAATATGGTGTCAAAACTAGGAAATATGCTATTTGAGGTTGCATCTTGTTTATAACGTTTTTAATTGAAATTTGTTACTTATGGGAAATCGATGCATGCAAAGATTTTCTCAAACCAAGTAATTAGGCGATTTCTGTGAGCGGATGTCATAATGAATCGTATTCCCGAGAATGAATGGTAGGATGGATTAGATTCTTATCAGAATGAAATTTCATGATATTTTAACGTTTACACGTTTAGTAATCTAATCTGATATACAATTGATTGTTTAGATGCAGAGGTCAGTGTTTCTTTGGTGCTTAGAGTGAATTAACCTGATTCAACTTGGAAAGATTTGGTGGTGGGTTATACAGCTGTGAAAAAAAATCATGCAAGTTTGAAATGAGTTTTGCAATTGTGTGGACATTAGGGGTTAATACAGAAAAGGATTTTAACATCTGTTGATTTAGGAACCCTTTAGATGACAACAACTGTTAGATTAGTATTTCAATATGGTGCGTCAATCACTTGGTACGCGTAGCACATTGCTAGATGTGTTTTTAAAAAACTATGCTGACTTGGTTTTTATTGCAAAGATAGCGAAAGTACCAACACAAGTCTGCAAGATGTACTACTTGTTTTTGTTACAGAAAAGTTTATTCTCGGCATTATTAATTAATTCAAGTTAGTGTGATAATTTAATATTTAATATTAAATAGTCGCTGCATCAATCAAAATACTCATTTCATTTTTTTCAGGTTGCATCACGGGCTCGTATTATATATGTTACGATGACATTGGATGCTTCAGTAACATGTCACCCTTCAACAACGCTTTAAATTGTTTACCTCAGCCACCTAATGAATTAGGTGTTACGTACAAGCTCTTCACCCGTCGGAATTTAGACAGTCCACAGTTTCTAAAAACATCTTATAATGTCGTTCAGAAGTCCAATTTCAATATAAGCACAAGAACCAAATTAAAATTCACGGTTACAAACACAGCCCCTCATCTGCATGGGATATCAAAATGAAGGATAAAATCCTTAAACGGGCAAGCCATTGTTGTCTGTCTGCATGTTTTTTCGTCTTTCTGCATGTATGTTAGTCCCAACATAGCTCAATCTGCATATATGTGTCTGTATGCTGTGTGTGTGTCGTATCTCTATATGTCCGAACGTCTGTTGGGACGTCTGCCCGTATTTCGGGTGTGTCGTGTCTATCTGTCCGTCCGTCCGAACATCTGTCTGCATTCCTGTTCGTACATGGTGTGTTGCGTGTGTCTGTTCGTCCGAAAATCGGTTAGGACGCTTCTCTGTACATCGTGTCTGTCTATCTGTACGTCTGCATGTATGCAGGGATGGTCTATTGTCACAAAAGCTGAATGGATTACAGCACTGACATGAAAATGAGGACTAGGCAACTGCTGCCGTTATTTTTAAGCGGGTACAGGATGCCTGGAAATGTTTAAAAGTATATAACCAGATGCATTATTTTATACATATATCTCAGGCAATGATACCTTTGCATATTTTTACATATGTGGATGAGTTGAGTAATAAATAGATTAAATTATTTCCTTATGCTATCTTCAGTTAAACCCGTAAATTAAAATTACCCTTCAATAGATTGCACTTGCGAAACAACTACGTGGGTTAAAAATTGAAAGTAGATATCCTTAAAAGGGCGAGCTAGTGCTGTTTGTCTGCATGTTTCTCTGTCCGAACATCAGCCTTGATGCCGGTCTGTACGTCGTGTGTGGTGTCTGTTGGGACTCCTGCCCGCACGTCATGAGTGTCGTGTCTCTCTGTCTGTTTGAACGTCGGTCGGGATGCCTGTCCATACATTTCGTGTCGTGTCTGTCAGTCTCTCTGATGGTCGGTCTGTACCTCTCTAATGGTCAGTCTGTACCTCGTGTATATCTGTCTGAATGCATGTATGCATGGGATGATGTTACAGAAGTTGAGGCGATTACAGCGCTGACATTAAAATGAGAACTATGTAACTGTCGCCGTTATGTTCGAGCGGGTGGGATTCATGCCCGTAACGAATTTTAGGTCTTTACCCTGTTACATTTTTTTATACATATATCTCGGCAAGGGTGTAATTGCAGATATTTGTATCCGTGAAATAGAGTTGATTGATAAAAAGAGACAAGCATTCTTTGTATTCTCTTCCGTTAAACCCTTAAAATAAAATTACCCTTCGATGTATGTCAGTGGTTCAATCATTTAATGTTCTCAGATCGCAAAAGCGGGAACAAGAGCCAAAAAATGAACCACTGTTTGTATTCTTGCATCCAGAAGAAAGGTGTGTACGGAATATCCTGGGAGGGGGTAACACCTCTGGATGGCTGCGCAGTCATATTCCTTCTGGCGTACATCGGCCACCTTTTGACCCCACTTGGCACTCAGCTCGCACCTGTGGCTTCAATAAGATGTGGCTTGCGCAGCGTCCGCATCACAAAAAACGTCCTCGACTGGCTGGTTAAACCAGACCGAGGGTAGCCGACGGGTCTTAAAACCTCGGTGAGTTGGGATTTGTCTACGTATCATGTACATATATGATTTAGCAGCCTGCGCAGAGGAACCACCAGCTGGTCAACGGACAGAAAGGCGATAACCAGCAAAGCGCAATGGAGCGCTGAGTACGACAAGACACTTAGGATGTCCTGGTCATCCACTGCACTTAACTGTCTCGGGACGTCTCGACGTTGTCGTGCTGCTCAAACTAGATGATGTTGAGCGAGATGGTGAGTTTCATGAACTGCGCAGCTCTTCCTCATTTAAAACAAAGGCACCGCGCAAGTCATTATTGTCATCCAATCCATCCCATTTCATCACCCATTAAAGTCCTGTGGCGACAGGCAAGCAACGAAGAGGCAGGTGTGGGTACACGGGCATCTGTATCTGTAAACCTGCACACAGACGGCTCAGGCCATTAGGGTAGTTAACCATTGACATAGAGAAAAAGTGGAGTTCAGCAGCCCCCTTGGCGACTTCGCAGCCCTATTCAGGAATGCACTGCTCACCTCTCTGTCATGAGGAAGGTGCTCGAAAAAGTGCCGTAAACATTACCTGGTCTAAACTTCGATAGACAGAATATCGCTGTTGCAAGGGACGCTACTTCAGCGGTCAAAATACAAGAAAGAAAATGAGGAATGGTCCTCGCACACTTGATACAACGTGGGCATTGCTGCCTTGAGCAAGACCCGGCTTGCAAGAGAAGGCGAACTCTGTGAAAGGGTCTCCGGATATACTTTCTTTGGAGCGGTCGAGGGCGTGAAGAGCGCCGTGAGGCTCGTGTCGGCTTCGCAATGAAGAAAGATTGGCACTTTGACTGGACAAACCAAGCGATTAAACGACAGACTTATGACCATGAAACGCCCCTTCTTGTATGGTAGATATCACATTATCATCATTAGTTGTGATGCCCCCATGATGACCATTCAAAATGAAGTAAAAGTTAAGTTCTGTGAGGATCTTCACTCCGTCATTGCTGATGCTCCAATGGCAGACAAGCTCGTGAGTCTCGGCGATTTCAATGAAAGAGTTGGATGTGATCACGTTGACTGGGATGGAATGTTGGGAAAGAACGTAGTGCATCAGTGTAACAGCAACGGTCTTTGTTTGCTCCAGACCTGTGCTGATCATGAATTGCTGATTACCAATACAGTCTTGCACCTCCATACCCGTAGCCGGACGTGTCGTGGATGCACCCACGCTTTAAGCACTGGCATCTAATTGACTATGTCATTGTCAGGAAGAGAGACAGGCAGGATGTGCCTGTGACCTAGTCCTAGTGCGATGCTAACTGCTGTACAGATCACCGCCTCATCATCCAAGCTCAATATCCATATTCTGCCCAAAAGACGCCCACAGGGAAAGAAGGCTCCTAAACGACTTAGGATCAATACACTGAAATGCACCAGTACCAAACATTTTCTCATGGAAACCCTGTAAAAGTATCTGAAATCCACCCCTCTTGACAATCCAATTCTGGAAACAGACAGAGCAGCTTTCAGAGAGCTAGGAACGATGCGTACAACAGCATACGCGGAACTGTACAGCAGAAATGTCGTCAGATGCGAGACACGTGGATGAGCAACAAAGCTGAAGAGATCCAATGTTACTCAAACAAGTATGACAAAAAGAACGTCTACAATGCCCTGATAGAAGTGTATGGACCTACATCTTCTGAATCAGCCTCTATCTCAGCGCGGACGGGAACACACTAATTACTGACAAAGAGAAGATTCTTCAACGAAAGGCTGAACACATTGACAGCGTCCTGAATTGTCATCCATCCAGAAATGATGAAGCCATTAGTCATCTGCCCCAATTACCGAAGACCTTCCATCCTTGCTGGAGACGCATACAGTGATATGTCAGCGCTCCAGTGGCAAAACACATTGTTAGGACTCAATCCCATCTAAAGCCTACACCGAATTGGTCACAGCACTGATATAAAGGCTCCACCAACTGTTTGTACTGATGTGACAGCAAGAGACGATCCCCCAGAAATTCAAAGATTCCTTCATAATCAGCCTGTATAAGCTTAAAGGAACCGTCACACCTGCGAGAACCACCGGGTATATCCTTAGTCTCAATTGCAGGACAAATAATCGCCAGAATACTACTGAACCACCCCACTATTCACCTTGACCAAGGACAACTGCCAGAAAGCAAGTGTGGATTCAGAAAAGAATGTGGGACCATCAAACATGGTGTTCGCTGCGAGGCAGCTACAATAGAAATTTCAAGAGCTGAACACCGACCTTTTCCCCATCTACATCGACTTGACAAAGGCCTTTGATACTGTCAACAGGGAAAGCTCGTGGAAGCTAATGGTCAAATACCGATGTCCGAGCAAATTTATATCCATTGTACAGCATTTCCAAGAGGCACGAGTCCACGACAATGGAAAGACACCTGAGCCATTCATCGTAACCAATGGCGTCAAGTAGGATTGTTTTCTGGTACCAACGCTGTTCAGTCTTTTGTTCTGTTCCATGCTGACTAATGGTTTCAGAGACGAAGAGTTTGGAACAGGCTTCACGTACCGTACAGATGGAAAACTATTCAATCCCAGAAGGCTTCAAGCGGAAGCCAAGGTCATAACTGACACCATCCGGAATCTCTTATTTGCTCATGACTTCGCCTTCAGTGCTGGTTCAGACGCCGACATGCAATGCTGCGTTGGGAAGTTCGCAAGCTACTGCACAAGCGTTGGTCTCACTATCAGTACCGAGAAGACTAAAATCCTGTATCAGCCGGCCTCTGGAAAGCCTTATGATGAGTCAAACATCACCGTCAACGGCCCCAAAACTTAACTTAGTGAACCGCTTCACCTACCTTAACAGCACACTGTCACAGAGTGTCACTATTGACGACGGGTTGAAGCTTCGCATAGCCAGAGCCAGCACAACTTTTGTCAGATTGTATTCCTACGTCTGGAATAGAAGAGGCATCATCATCCAGACCAAACTAAATGTCTACAGGGCAGTTGTGCTCCCCACACTACTTTACCCATGCGAAACGTAGACGGTGTGCCAATGCCACACCAGAAAGCGCAACCACTTTCACACTACGGGTCTCAGGTAAAGCCTCAAACTCAAGTGGCAGGAGAAGGTTCCAGACACAGTGATACTTTCCCAAGCAGGTTTCTCCAGCTTCCAAACCATCTTGATCCAGTGTCAGCAACGCTGGGCGGGACATGTTGTATATATGACAGGCCACCGGCTGCCTAAGAGACTCTTCTATGGCGAGCTCCAGCAAGGACAGCGATCCCATGGAGGTCAGAAGAACCATTTCAAAGACAATCTGAAAGCTACATAAACCCTGATAGATGGGAGCAAACAGTAAGCGATCGAGTCATTTGACGTTCCTCTGTGCACAAATGCTCCAAGTTGTGCGAATCTAGCAGGACAGCAGATGCAGAGCTAAAGAGGCAAGCCTTAAAAACACGTGCTGTCAACCCTCTTGGAGATGTCACCCTCATCCCCTGTCCCTTATGCAAACGAACATTAAGGGCAAGGGTTGGCGTTATCAGCCACCTGCGCAAGCAAAGAAGAGAACCAGCCAATCAAACCCTTGAATGACTGGAAAGGTCCTTATCGAATCGACGGACGAACAACATCACATCCATAACAAGCATGAATGTTTTGAAATAAATATTTTTGCAAAAGCTGGAAAATTAGATATATGGAACGAAGAAATGCAAAACCAAGTATTAGTCAGAAAATTATTTCAACAGACAGCGAAATCATTCGACTTAGCTACAGGGTTTTATACTTTTATCGACGGCAGCAAAGCAGATTTTCGCAAATGCAAAACTTCACATCAAACCTCAAACGTCCTTTCTCTAAGCAATACTCCTGAAAATTATGAAATCAGTAAAAGTATGTTTTCGACATATTTCTTATTATTTTGAATTATTGTTTTTTTAATATAGGTCATATGTGTTGGGACTCAAGTTTTCAAATATGTTATGTCCCCTCCAGACAGTGGAAAAGATGGTTTATACTGTATCCCGATGTATGAAATAGTAAATTGTTGACCAGTTTTTAATCCAAACCACGCTATGAAACATAATGGATTTATTGTCGTTACATTCTATTAATTTTGTATCGTAAAAAATGAATGGTTCTATGAATTCCATCATGTTATCAGGGAACGTGATATACAATAATTGAAGTTACAACTTTATATAATTATTTCACTAATGCTGTAGTCCTTTTTATTAATCAATTTGTAAAAATCTGAAATCTCAGAATACTGGAAACTAATTTGCTTTATTCTTGAGTCTGAACTAAGCTTTTGTTTTGCGCAGTGTTAAATTAATTATAGTTATGAAACACACAATACGTTGACCTATACTTATTGTTGCCATACAATAGTCTGCCATAATCAAGCGTGCTAGATTATCGAATATCATCTGTGAGAAGTTTGTATATAAATATTGATGTACCAAATCTGTCATTCAATCATGAAAATATGAATGTCATTCTCGTTGACTGGGTTAAGGGTGCAAGGAATAAAAACTACGCTCAAGTTGCGGCAAACACACGCGTGGTGGGGGCGCTACTGTGGAACTTCATGAAAACACTTAACGATGTAGCAAATGGAGACTATTATGCCAGAATGCATCTTATCGGACACAGTCTGGGGGCACATATCGCTGGATATACTGGAGGAATAGTCGAGCGAGTTGGACGAATTACGGGTTGGTTTCATTTCGTTTAAATCCTTGTTTTAATTCTACGTTTGAAAAAAAAAATGCGTGATTGGAATCCATAATATTATTTATGCTTGAATGAATAAATTAGTTTATTTTTATTCGTGAAGAATGCTTACTACATGATCTGACACATACCTTCTAAAGCGCAAAGGTTGTTGACAATTAATATTCCAACTTTTTTTTAGAATTTCGTTTCGATATTGCATTTTAAATGTCTTCCTTGTATAAACAAATGACTTTTGCAACACTTGCACTCTCCATGAGAAAGAATTACTATCGTAACGTGTAATGCTAAATTATGTTGTCAAATACATGTATTTCGGTAAATATAATCAGTTCCTTAGAGAGCAATCACGGGCGTTGGGATAAGAAAAATTGGTGTCTTTTATAGGTCTTGTTCAAACAAACTTGTTATTTTATAAAATTAAAAGGTGTTGTTTGGCCGGGGTCCCCCTTACGGGATATATCACTGATTGCCCCCTCTTGTAACCTCTAGAATTCCTACTATTTATCATAAACACGAATCAATAATCAATCTGAAAATAAAAAAGGTTTGGAAGGGGCCGACCAAATTTCTAAAACATTAAAGATCTAATTTGTAGGCTTGGATCCTGCTGGACCGTTATTTGATGGTACAGATCCAGCGGTTCGACTTGATTCAACTGACGCCGATTTTGTTGACGTTATACATACGGATAGAACAGGTAATCTTATGAATTTCCGTTTTTTGTGACATTTTACTGACGGCATTTACTTTAGGATTCTAATATTACTAAATGAACCATGACAATTGATTCTAATAGGAGTATAATAAATATTAATAATATAAATGTAATGAGCCTGCTCCTTATTTCTTAATGTATTCATGCGCGTTTGCAATCTTTATGATTTAGATAACGTTTTACTAGCAACATACCTTTCTCGTTTTCCTCATTTGAATATTCAGGCTTCGGCATGAAACATTCTACTGGTCACGTGGATTTCTACCCAAATGGCTTAGAAAATCAACCTGGATGCAAGGCATCGATCTCAGAATATTTTGTGAAACTCATCAAAGGTGAAATTGCCGGTAAGAAGTTCTCCTGTACAAGATTCTAAACGTTAACACATGTGTAATCCTCTGTCCATCGTATGGACCTGAATGTCTTTCTCCAATGTATAAACTGACTGACAATCGAGACGCTGAATAGAGTACAAATAGTTACTACTAAGGGCTTGTTGTTAATTATTCAGCTCAAGGATTTACATTCAACAGCATCGCTCCATAGGCGAAATATTTTGTTTTTATGCTTGGATTGTTATTTCTAAACAGCTGTAATAAGTGAGAAAAAGATCAAGGTAACAAGATTTGAATGCTTGTGTGTTGATAAAGACGCAGTGACGTTGTTGTAGGCTAAGCACCAACTTTTTACTTTTTGGAATCACTTTTTAAACACACGCTTGACGAGAGTATATACAACCCCCGATATACAAATATTACGTATATATTAGCATTGGTAGTAAATGACAGCATAATATGTTGATATGCATTTGTTTCTTACTAAAGTGTGGTGAAAATTTACCTATTTACTTTACGTTTATTCTTTTTTGTTGTGGTGGTGGTGGTGGTGGGGGTTGATCATACAGATGCCCTCCCTACTTTCCAAACATAAGAATTTTATGTGTGTTTGTACCACATCAGATGTGTTAGTGTGTTTAATATTAGAAAGAAAATTAGGACAAATTTAAAGCTAATTTTTGAAAGGCATTTGTTGTCCCTAGTGTTGTCTATAAGGTTATTCACCCGAATTGGGGTTCGATACCTTGCCGAGTCATACCAAAGACGTACAAAAATGATACTAACGCTGCCTCACTTGGCTCTAAGCATTACACAGTTAATATAATGAATGGTCGGCCTGGTGTCAGGATAATGTGACTGGGTGGTGTTACGTATATTTGATTTAAGTCATTTATTTTTTTATTTTAATTGTTTGTTTGTCAGATTCAAATCTGACATTTTTAGTTTAAGATTCATTCATTGGGAGATATTTTTTTTTAGAAAGTGGGATGACCTGTACTCTAAGAATAAACACCAGGTATTTACCTCATTTCTGACCTGGATTCAGAGTTGTAAACAAGCTTTTAAAATCATTGGTTGATTACAAGGACATTATGGAACTTCGTTATAAACATATTTCTATTTTTAGTTGGGTCATACGGTGTGTACGAGAATTTTTGAACGTAATTTTGTTCTAAAAGATTCTAGCAGATCATGTGACCCCTTCCTTGTTTACCTAAAAAACAGGTATATAAATTATGTTTTGGAGCGAACTATTTAGTAGAAGTTGGGCTGTTGGAATACTAAGTTGTGTCCTGTTTTGAGTTATTTTAAATTACCTTGTATTGGAAATTATTTCAATTCGTTTGGATCAAGAGGATTTGTTTTTACTATTTATCTGGAAAATAATTGTGCTCAATGAATTTCATAAGACCATAACTGACTTCATCACATGACATCGTCTACCATCTTGGATGCTTCACTAAGATTCGAACTGGGAATTATTAGGACATTTTATTACCAGGATTTTTGCAATTTCACTAGTGGATTATACTTTGAATTATTTTTGGATAAATTTTGGAATTGATTCTTAAAACCATAAATTTATTTTTCTTTTCTGGAAAATATTTGTGCTCAAAAAATTGTTTATTAAGTTTTTACAAGCTTGTAATTTTTACCCTTTCTATGTTACTGTTTATTCGAGCCTAAGCACGCAACAGTGGGACATCATGCTTCATGCCTGCACCATGATGCTCCAGTGCTAGACATCACTATAAACTGCAGACATCGTAGCAATATGACTGACAAATTGTTAAAGCTACGTCAAAAATCCAAATCACACACACACACACACACACACACACACATCCAGACACATCGAATTGGGTTTCAAAAATTAAATTACAAACTTTAGAATTCCATCACCTTTTATTTAAAGTGACTTTGTTAGAGGCTCATTAAGTTCCGTGAGTTCTATGGGGTAATTGTTATATTGTATGTATTTTATTGATATATGTTCAAGGACAGCCGTTATGTCAAATGTCAATTATCTCTCAGCTTTTCTGGCTTTCCTTTCTCATTTTTGATTCGTACAGACAAAGAACTTATTTCATTTAAATTTATTTGAAATTTGAACACTAAACAAGATGCCAGTTAAATTTAGATTTTGCAATTTTGAATGTTGATGAGACACGGCGTGTTATACTATTAGAAAATAAATACTTATTGTTTTAAGTGTGTGACAGTATGTGTCGTTTCTCATTTGTATTTATTTTAGGAATTAAAAAGGGCTAGTTGGAACAAGGAGCCCTATTTTATATTTACATTTATGCACCTGTTACATCATTACATCAGCAGAAGTCTTTTACTAGTCTTTATTGATTCTTGCAAAATATAAAGTTTTCCAGAAGGATTATTATAAAACAATTCATATTAGTATTATACAGATTGGCATTGTCCTATCGTCCGTCAATGTTCTACATGTGAGTTTTTTCTGTGACTGTTTCCCAGACCTGTTCATTTCGCGCAGCGCCATATGACATATATGTTCCATATTATGCGCACATGCAGGTTCCTTGGTTTCTAAAATAAAGACAATTTTGGAGTCAATTGGGTGAAACTGGTTATCAATATTAAAGGTTACACGTATTATAGATATTGTTATGAGTTTAAGCCCGAATAAACGGTAACAAACAATGAGTGAAAATAACAAGTTTTGTTAATTTGATAAACAATTTGTTTTCTTGGATAAAGATTGCAAAAATGGAAAAATAACTTACAGTTGTACAAATCAGAAGAATGATCCAATAATTAAATTAAAAAAGTCTAGTAATGCAATGTTCTAATAGATTAATGTTAGAGTCCTGTTGGAAAATCCAAGACGGAAGACGAGGACGTATGCTGAAGATTGTAATGTACTCATCTACAGTTCCATGTAGAAACATACTAGTTAATACTCCGGTGTTGGAAATCCAAATAATATTTTGATAAACTTTCTCCAAGAATTGCCTGTGAGTCCAGAATTATGAATTAGTTCATATAGATCAAAATTAAATAAAGAATTGTTAACTTGGATTGAAACACATGGCTACAACAAAAGAAAACGACTTTGAAAAAGCCCACATTGAACTATATTACTAAACCATATTATATCGTATTCTAATACGCAATTTCGAAACAATCCCTAAATTGGGATATCACAAAGGGGAAGGAGTAGATGTTGTTGTAATTATTGTAGAGTTCAGCACCATTGTTCAGCACATGATAGGTTGTTCCTGGCGGCCAGTATTAATGGAGGAGGAGGAGCCCGGGAAGAACCTTAGAAAGAAACACCGACCCACGAGAAGCTACTGGCAAGTATTAGCACATACCCACATTGGCCGAATTTGAGATTTAAACCCACGCAGACAGATGGCAGCCATCCGTAACGTAGAGCGCTTTAGACCACTCGTATACTCTGGGCCCCGGGGAAAAGGTCACGTGCTTGTTTATGTCAAGTACTCCTAACATGACCTTGACGAGAACAAATAATTTTAAAATACAAAATGAAATGTTCTGGATTTCTTCACTAGTTCCATATTGATTTTAAACACAACCAATCACTTTAAAATAAAAATGAAGCCTTTTTAAGTGGTGACCACAAATCTTGAATCAAGGTCTGGATCTAGGTGAACATTACGTGTTTACAATATAATATTAGGTCTAGTGATTTATTTTTGAGAAAACATCACCCTGATTAGAATAAAGAGAATGAGTAGCTAAAAGAGGATCACTGTGTTGAATACCTTCTCATTCACTCAAGCAGGCATTAAAAGGGACCTAATTAAAAGTCTGACCAATATATAGCTGAATGCTTTCTTTTCTGATGAACATCATTCTCAAGTGCTTTCTTTGCCATCTCATTGGTAACAGCACACGCTGAGGATAAATCAGGGAATTCCTTTTCAATTCCATCAACTTTTTTATCCAAACAAAGTTTGTCAGTTACACGTGAATTAACCACAAACATGTCTCCAGCTAGGTCGTTGACTAGTAATAAATAAATGCCCACTTTGGGTAAAACAATTACTCTTCCAACTGTCACGGATCCTGAGACTAAGTCTTATGACACGTTTACATAATGGCGATGAACAATAACACATCCGTGCTCTACTTCCTGAACAAGAACACTCTGATAAGAAGAAGACTTCTCAGAAAATGGCAAATTACCTGACAATAAAGACTCCGAGGAGGTCTCGTGTCCCTTTAAATTTTAATAAGGGTTTGATTGGCCTCTGTAAGTTTACCAAAGTAGAAAATTCGAAGAAACAAAAGCAAACTTTACTTGTAAATGCCAATCGCAAATATAACATACAAGAAAGAAAATATATTGTATGAAAATGAGAGAAAATTGAAAACTTTAGAAATGAGAAGAGGAAAAACAAAGTTTTCCCAAAATAAAGAAAGATTTGCAAACAAACACTTTGCAAAGAAGTTTAGAAATTTATAATGTGTACAATGTACATGTCTTACCAACCCTGGGATTTCCTAGCATTTTGTTTTGTTCTTGTCATCGTAAGGTTTGTGTACAATCTTAGGACTTTCCATGTCTAGAACGAGTGTCAGAATGGCAGATTTATATTCACACTAAAGTGTAGTACAAGGTTTGTACAACACTTTTTATTTTATATTTATCCACGTGTCATTAAAATGTGAACGAATTGCATGATTGTTCAGTAAAAATTTGTTCTCTCTCAGATTTTGTTTTGAAAAATATTTTAATTTACCTTTATATATGTCGAACAATTCATGCTAGTATCACCTGTCATGGATATTTGTAACTGGCGAAATTATGCATGTGCGTTAAATCATTTGTTATTTTGTTTTCCAGAAATAGAGAATAAAATCGCCTGCAGTCATATGAGAGCCATAGATCTGTTTATAGAATCTATTAACTCTAAATGCTGGTTCCAGGCAGTCCCGAATAAAAACGCCGTCACTTGCGATACTGTATGTTCTTTAATGGGTTATGACTCGCCTGCTGGAAACCCCATTGGAAACCGCTACCTTCAGACAGAATCTTATGAACCATATTGTAATGATTATCTTCAAAAAACAATACAGATTTAAGCCTTTGTCTTTATTTTTAACTTCCGTTATGAATTAATTATTACGTTCCAAGTACACAGATCACTATAATTTTACCATCTGAGAGCCATGTATGAAACATTAATTCCACATTTGCTCGGTTCTTCTATACTCAGCTGTTTCTATTCACATGCATCCCATTGTAAAAGTGAAAACCCCTTACGTAATGTAAGCAAAGAAACAAAATTTATTAAATGAAGTAATCTAGTCTAAGGACAATATTAACGTTACAACGAAATGAATAAAAAAAAGAATAAATGAACTAGTATATCATAATAACGATTTGCCTTACAGCCTGACGATTCAAAATATGTAACTTGACTTTAGAACGAAAAAAGCAAACATTTATGAAACGATATGTGATCGCTATACCGTGAGTATAAAAAATTAATTTATACGTATTATCATAAACTGCATTACAGAACTTATTATGGATCATATAAACACTAGATAGCATGAAGATGAGCACAATACATGCAACAGTATGATATTACAAAAACTGAATGCTGTTTATATATATATATATATATATATATATATATATATATATATATATATATATATATATATGTGTGTGTGTGTGTGTGTGTGTCCTTATGATCCGAATCTACAATTCAGAGCATATTTTGGAATTCACATCCGCTCTGCAACGCTGAAGTTTATAAAGTTAAATTAACAGCTACGCTGCCACACTACCAGTTCAGCTGCCACATTACCAATTCTCTACCAGCCCTATGAGACAGCCGGATCTTTGCCGCCACGCTGTCAGCCCTAGGCTGTCAAGCTGCCAGACTTATCAGCTCCATGCTGCCAGGGTGTCAGCTCTTTCTGATATGCTGCCAGTATATAGTATTATATTCAATGAACATTATTAATAATAAATGTATACTTCTCACAAGTCATAATCCAAATATGAAATTCGCTCATCATTGGCGACTTAGTCTCGAGAGACCATACGGATAGCGCCCTTGGGGTGTCGTATGTCTCTGGGGTGTTGACATCGTCTGTTGTGGCTGTGCAGGTGTATGAGCGTGTGACAGTCCTTCTTGCAGTTGGTGCCGACATACTGGGATGTCTCATTTACAGTTGTTGCTACCACGCAGCTCTTTCTTGCATGTTTATTTGGTGACAAGTGTCCTCTTCTTGTATCAGAGACTGATATGCCCTTACTTACTGTCAGTCTTCAGGTGCCTCGGTCCATGGCTATTACATCAGTTGAAATGTAGCATGCTTTCATTTTCATCTTGCACACATCCTTGAAACAGAGTCAGGGGCAACCGATTCTTCTCGTGCCACTGGACAGCTACCCTTATATGATGTTCTTCGGCACCATCCAAAATGACGCTGAGAATATTTGCACGTTGCAGGAGCTCGCCGTGTGAGACACGGTCTTCTATAGCTGATTTTCAGGATTTGTTTAAGACACCGTAGATGGAAAGAGTTGAGCCGGCGCTCTTTCCTCATGTACTCCAGATTTCACTTCCATATAGAAGGGTGCTGAGAATGCAGGACTGATAAACGTGGACCTTGGTGTGCTCTGTCAGCGTGTTGTGGTCCCACACTCTCTTCGTTAGTCGTGACATGATGGTGGTAGCCTTTTAAAGCCTTTTGTTCAGCTCCTAATAAAGTGAGAGAGTGTTGCTGATGGCTGACTCCATGTAGGTAAAGTTGTTGACTGCTTCCAGAGTGACACCGTCAATTTTGATGGAAGGGGCAATGGTGGTATCTTGCAAACTGACCATTATCTTTTTCAGGCTAATAGTGAGCCCAAACTGCATGCAGGCATCAGCAAAACGGTCTCCCAGTTTCTGAAGGTCTTCCTCGGTGTAGGTCACAAGAGCCGCGCCATCTTCAAAATGCATCTTCCTGATGTACACATCCTTTAATTTGGTCTTCGGGCGCAGTCGTACCAGTTTGAACAGCCTCCCAACGGACCTGGTGTGTAGATATATGCCATCGGTGGACGAGTCAAAGGCGTAGGACAGAAGCAACGAAAAGAAGATCTCGAATAGGCTTGGTGCCAGCAACTGTTAACTGGGAAGGTGTCACAGAATTAGGCGAAAATTTGAACTGATTTTTGTTGTACTTGAATTGCAAACGAAACTCACCATTTTCTTGATTACGTCGTACACTCATTACCTGGGGTGATTAAGTGGCGTGTAACGATTTGCATGTGCCAATTTGTAATTTACATGAAATCCGAAATACTCGTTTTACGTGGTGTACGGCAAGCTCGATGTGATTTATGTTCACCTATTGAGAGTATATAAGGCTTAGGATTTATCATAAATTTTTACGGGAACCCAAATATCTAATCGAAGGATAGATAACCTCGTCTTGCAAATCTCCAGCCAAAGGGGTGAGTGTTAAATTTACATTTCGTTTTATTGTGAATTTTATTCAGATTATCATTTCGTATAATGATGCTTTTATTGCAATTAAACGTGGAATATTTGGAATTACTAGTCACTTTTAGACTTTAAATACAATATCGTAATCTACGGCTTAGATTATTTTTGAGACAACTATTATTAGTCTGGTTTTGTTTATTATAGCTGATTCCGGAGATCTAATAACATCGTTGATTCCGTAGATCTGATAACATCTGACAATAGCTGTCACCGTTTAATTCAGTCTGATTCAGTCTGATTCCAGCTGATTCCGTCGTTGATACCGTAGAAGTTCATCACTGATAGCGCATCTAATAACATCGTTGATACCGTCTTTGATACCGTAGCTGCTAATAACATCGTTGATACCGTAGCTGCTAATAACATCGTTGATACCGTAGCTGCTAATAACATCGTTGATACCGTAGCTGTTAACACATCTGATACCATCTTTTGATAAACGTCTTTGAAATCGTTTGATTTGTTGTGGGACATCTATTGTTTGTTCTGGAACATCTCTGTATAAATATCTGAATGTGCTTGTGCCGTTAATTTGTGCAAACGGAATTGAAGTATCTGTCTGTGTGTCGAACTGTCTGTTCGTCAACATCTGTGTAACATGTAAATATCCGGAAAGCTAGAAGTCCGAGTGTCGGAGCTGTCTTAGAGTTGTAAAACGTCCGGGTTGACATCTAGGGGAGTGAGGAACCGTTGGTTCGGGTAGATGTTGTATGCTGTCTGAACGTATAACTGTGGTGGATCCGTGTAGGGAAACGTCCGATAATAGTATTGGTCAACCCTCGGTTCTCGGGGAAACTGGGAGACGATTCAACTGTTGCTGAATCGTGCGGTTATACAGGGGAGACACATAGGTGTATTGAAATTGTGATATAATTTAATACATTGTTGTATTTGCATGTTTATGTCAGATCGCAATAATATTTCAAGTGATCACATAGATATAAATAAAAGCTAGCAACTTGATTGAATACAAGTATATGATCGTGCTAGTTATCGCAATCCATCGTGCGATAGATAGTTTGTCGTTTGTGTTTATTTTTTTCGTAAATCATAGTTGCATTTATTTAACTTTCGTAAAGGATTCTTGGATCTGTGTATAATCCAAGAGATCCCTTTACATTTGTGATTCCTTTTGTATTGTTATTTAATTTATTCATGTATTGTGAATGGTTGTGAGTGTAATTGTGGGTTGAGCGCGTGAGTTATTGTGTTGTTACATCTGTATTTTTTTTCATTTATAATTTATTACATAAATTTATATTTTCTTTCACAAATTGTGTTTGTATTGTTCATTTAATCCACCCTCCTCTCGGTAACAATTCTGTTACAATGGTGTCAGAAGTGGGATCGTTGGATTAAGTGAACTGTCAATCATTTTTGTGAAGGTATACATTTAATGTTTATATTTGAGCGTGACCTTCTGTTAAGATAATACTCTAGTTGGAGTTTATTTTTGTTTAGTTTACCTAGGTCCGTGTGTCCAGTATAAACGTGTTTAAAGTATTGGTTTGGTTATATATCTATATTCATATTACAATTGTCATGTCATCCCTTAAGGACTTGGTTGCCTTAGGCAAAGAATTTGGGTATGAAGGTGAAAGCCTAAGGAAATTTATTCAAGAAGAACAAGCCCGGGAAAGGGACGAAAGGGTAAGAGCAAGGGAATTAGAAAGGGAAGCCGAAGAAAGGAAAAGGGAATTACATAGGGAATTAGAAAAGGAAAAGGGGGAGGCCGAAGAGAGGAAACGGGAATTAGAAAGGGAATCTGATGAAAGGAAACGGGAATTAGAAAGGGAATCCGAAGATAGGAAATGGGCCTTCGAAAGGGAAAAGATAGAATTAGAGAAGCAGGCCGAAAGGGAAAAGA
Source organism: Unio delphinus (assembly GCA_029339505.1). Classification (NCBI taxonomy): domain Eukaryota; kingdom Metazoa; phylum Mollusca; class Bivalvia; order Unionida; family Unionidae; genus Unio; species Unio delphinus. Next base: position 10,791,343 of record JAQISU010000018.1, on the reverse strand, counting down.
TAGAATTTGAGAGGGAAAAGATAGAATTAGAGAAGCAGGCCGAAAAAGACAGGATAGAATGGGAAATGGAAGCGGAGCAAAAGCGAATAGAGTTAGATAAACTAGCTAAAGTAGAAATGTTAGAGTTAGAAGAAAGAGCAAAACAACGGGATCATGAGCGTAAGGTAGAATTAGCGACATCTGGAAGAGAACACGATTCTGCCACTAACAAATTAAGGGGCCCCAAATTACCCCCCTTTGACGATGAAAAAGATAACATAGATAGTTATCTTCATCGGTTTGAGCGGTATGCCGAAAACCAGAAGTGGAGTCAAAATGACTGGGCGCTGCATCTGAGTGCTTTATTAAAAGGTAAAGCACTGGATGTATACTCGCGACTTCCTAGGGACGATGTGTTTAAGTACGACGTCCTAAAGGAAGCACTTCTCAAAAGGTACGAGCTCACTGAACAAGGATTTCGAAAAAAGTTCAGGTATAGCAAGCCCGATAAGGGAGAAACCTTTGGTCAGTTCACCGTCAGAATTGCGAACTATTTTGAGCGGTGGATTGAATGCGGCAAAGCGGTGAAAACGTTTGAAGGGTTGACTGATTTCTTGCTCAGAGATCAATTATTTAATACAGTTGGGAGAGAATTAGATCAATTTCTGAAGGAGAAAGTCTTCACGAACGTAAAAGATATGGCTAAGCAAGCCGATTTATTTGCCGAAGCTCATGGGGGAACTCAGAACGTGGTTTTAAAAGATTTTAAGTCTGGAAACCAGTCTGTAAGACCTATGCCTAGGGAGCCTGTAAAATCAGCTGAGGTAAAAAGGTCAGTTGGGAATCCAGTTTTTCAGCGTGTGCGGTGTTTCTTGTGTAATGCATTGGGTCATGTTCAAAAAGACTGTCCTAAAAGAAAGGCACTTATACATAAGGTAGCAGTGGCTATACAAAGTAAAGGTATAACTGATAACATCGTACAGGTAGAACCTTGTATTCATTCGCTTGGCACGTGTTTATTTCCTGAAGCGCGCGTACCAACCGCGAGAGGATTTGTCAACGGTCGAGAAGTCGTGGTATTGCGTGATACTGGTTGTACGGGCGTAGTGATCAAACGTAGTCTCGTGCAGGATAACCAAATGCTCGGGTGGGAATCCCCATGTATGTTACTTGATCAGACGATGGGTCGCATTCCCGTAGCAAGGATCACAGTAAAAACACCTTTCTTAACGGGAACTGTTGATGCCCTTTGTATGGACAATCCTATTTACGATCTGACGATCGGTAATGTTGAAGGTTCCCGTCTTCCAACCATGGCCGATTTTAAAATACCTTTGGCCCAGGCAGTCGAAACGCGAGCGCAAACACGGCGAGAGAAAACCGCGTTTCATAAATTAATAGTCCCTGAATCGATCTCAGGAATTTCCCGTGATGATTTCAAACAAGAGCAAGATCGTGATGAATCCATCAGAACAATTGTTGAGAAAATCACGTCCGGCGCGATTAAACATTGCAAGCGTGGGGGTAGCTCTAGATTCGTACGCAAGAACGGATTAATTCATAGGGAGTTTAGCGCTCGGGAGGGTAAGAAGTATTGGCAAGTGGTCGTACCCCAGAGATATAGATCTCAAGTACTTAGGGTGGCGCATGAGTCAAGCATGGCAGGACACCTAGGTAAGGCTAAGACCACTAGCAGGGTAGTCGCTGAATTCTACTGGCCAGGTGTTAATGGCGATGTCACACGGTTCTGTAGGTCGTGCGACGTATGTCAGAAAACCGTCTGTAAGGGAAGGGTCACAAGGGTGCCCTTGGGACAGATGCCATTAATAGATACACCGTTTAAAAGAGTGGCAGTAGATATTGTAGGACCAATACACCCAGTTACCGAAAGAAAGAATCGGTACATACTTACTCTGGTTGATTACGCAACCAGATACCCCGAAGCCGTAGCGTTACCAACTATTGAAACGGAAAGGGTAGCTGAAGCATTAGTTGATATCTTCAGTAGGGTAGGGGTGCCAGAGGAAATCCTCACTGATTGTGGTGCCCAATTCACCTCTGACCTCATGGGTGAAATAAGTAGGCTGTTATCCATCAAACAGCTAAACACTACCCCATACCATCCGATGTGCAATGGACTGGTAGAGAAGTTTAATGGTACCCTGAAAAGCATGCTACGGAAGATGTGCGCGGAACGTCCGCAAGACTGGGACCGTTATTTAAACGCTGTTCTTTTCGCGTACCGTGAAGTACCGCAGGAAAGTTTAGGGTTCTCACCCTTTGAACTGTTGTATGGTAGAACGGTTCGAGGCCCGATGCGGATACTACGCGAACTATGGACTGGTGATGTCGCGAACGAGGAAATAAAAACGACTTACCAGTACGTGTTAGATCTAAGAAACAAACTTGAGAGTACATGCCAGATGGCACGTGACGAATTGATTAAATCGGGGCGCAGATATGCCAAGTATTACAACCGCAGAGCGCGTAATAGGAAATTTCTTGTGGGAGATCAGGTGCTATTGCTTCTTCCAACGAGTTCGAATAAGTTATTAGTCCAGTGGAAAGGTCCATATGAAGTTAAAGGAGTAAAAGGTGACATGGACTATAAAATTGACATGGACGGTAGTGTAAAAACATTCCATGCGAATATGCTCAAGTTGTATATTAAGAGACAGAGCGACAATGTCAATAAGGGGAGTTGAAAATATAGGCGCAGACTACTTGAGTAGGGCGTGATGGGAAATTTGTATGAATTTGCCCAGTAATAAAATCCAGTTTGTAGTATAACCAGTGTAAATGTTGTAAGATATCATCAGTAGTTATTTTTCTTCTATTCTGTGTTAGTTTTAAAAATGTGTACATTTTTATTCTTAGGGGGGAGGTATTGTCACAGAATTAGGCGAAAATTTGAACTGATTTTTGTTGTACTTGAATTGCAAACGAAACTCACCATTTTCTTGATTACGTCGTACACGCATTACCTGGGGTGATTAAGTGGCGTGTAACGATTTGCATGTGCCAATTTGTAATTTACATGAAATCCGAAATACTCGTTTTACGTGGTGTACGGCAAGCTCGATGTGATTTATGTTCACCTATTGAGAGTATATAAGGCTTAGGATTTATCATAAATTTTTACGGGAACCCAAATATCTAATCGAAGGATAGATAACCTCGTCTTGCAAATCTCCAGCCAAAGGGGTGAGTGTTAAATTTACATTTCGTTTTATTGTGAATTTTATTCAGATTATCATTTCGTATAATGATGCTTTTATTGCAATTAAACGTGGAATATTTGGAATTACTAGTCACTTTTAGACTTTAAATACAATATCGTAATCTACGGCTTAGATTATTTTTGAGACAACTATTATTAGTCTGGTTTTGTTTATTATAGCTGATTCCGGAGATCTAATAACATCGTTGATTCCGTAGATCTGATAACATCTGACAATAGCTGTCACCGTTTAATTCAGTCTGATTCAGTCTGATTCCAGCTGATTCCGTCGTTGATACCGTAGAAGTTCATCACTGATAGCGCATCTAATAACATCGTTGATACCGTCTTTGATACCGTAGCTGCTAATAACATCGTTGATACCGTAGCTGCTAATAACATCGTTGATACCGTAGCTGCTAATAACATCGTTGATACCGTAGCTGTTAACACATCTGATACCATCTTTTGATAAACGTCTTTGAAATCGTTTGATTTGTTGTGGGACATCTATTGTTTGTTCTGGAACATCTCTGTATAAATATCTGAATGTGCTTGTGCCGTTAATTTGTGCAAACGGAATTGAAGTATCTGTCTGTGTGTCGAACTGTCTGTTCGTCAACATCTGTGTAACATGTAAATATCCGGAAAGCTAGAAGTCCGAGTGTCGGAGCTGTCTTAGAGTTGTAAAACGTCCGGGTTGACATCTAGGGGAGTGAGGAACCGTTGGTTCGGGTAGATGTTGTATGCTGTCTGAACGTATAACTGTGGTGGATCCGTGTAGGGAAACGTCCGATAATAGTATTGGTCAACCCTCGGTTCTCGGGGAAACTGGGAGACGATTCAACTGTTGCTGAATCGTGCGGTTATACAGGGGAGACACATAGGTGTATTGAAATTGTGATATAATTTAATACATTGTTGTATTTGCATGTTTATGTCAGATCGCAATAATATTTCAAGTGATCACATAGATATAAATAAAAGCTAGCAACTTGATTGAATACAAGTATATGATCGTGCTAGTTATCGCAATCCATCGTGCGATAGATAGTTTGTCGTTTGTGTTTATTTTTTTCGTAAATCATAGTTGCATTTATTTAACTTTCGTAAAGGATTCTTGGATCTGTGTATAATCCAAGAGATCCCTTTACATTTGTGATTCCTTTTGTATTGTTATTTAATTTATTCATGTATTGTGAATGGTTGTGAGTGTAATTGTGGGTTGAGCGCGTGAGTTATTGTGTTGTTACATCTGTATTTTTTTTCATTTATAATTTATTACATAAATTTATATTTTCTTTCACAAATTGTGTTTGTATTGTTCATTTAATCCACCCTCCTCTCGGTAACAATTCTGTTACAGAAGGAGGCTGAGGAAGATCCATGGTACAGGACTGTTCCCTTCATATCGCACTGTAATACCTCGGATGTTTCTGGACTCGGCACTGCGCTGGATTCCTTCACACAGTTGTTGCCTGTACTCTATAGCGATTCTTTGGGTGTTGCTTCGGGTGCATGTAAAAGCAGTAAGCGGTCGTTCATTAGGGCATTTTTTGTAGGCTATCAAGTCTTTTCGCTTCTCGTCGATTAGTGGTTTCCTTGATAGGTGTGCGTTCCTCCAGTCCTGACTGAGGCGTTCCATTTTGTCAAACGTGAATATTGCTGTTCTGTAGATGGCATCCTTCATAGAATTCCACTTGGCTGTGGCATCGTGCTCTGGCAGGTTATGGAGAGCCTTGTCCAGGGCGGTCACATATTCCTGAAGGGGACAAAAATCTGTGCAGTATTTATGCGAGGAAGTCTTTATGGTTTTGAGCGGTGTAATGTGTGTTGCTGTAGCCACACCCTGCTGCTCACGAGGACATGGTCGGAGTTGCGATCTGCACTGTGGTAGGTTCTGGTGGAGAGGTCGCTATTATAGACAGAGCGCCTGGTGATGACCAAGTTGAGTTTGCGAGAGTGATGGGACCAGTGGTATTTCCATGACACTTTGTTTTGTGCCCTGCACTCGAAAAAGGTGTTTGTGATGCACAGGCCTAGGTATGTTCAAAGCTCCGACAGTCTCTGACCTTTTTCTTTCCAGTAACATGATATCAGAGGCAGGTAAGCCATGACTCGCGATCCCTACCTACTCTGGCATTAAAAAGTCGCCGAGGAGGAATAGTAGTTTATGTTTAGGACATCCTTTGATTTGTTTGTCAAGCTGCCCATATAATGTATCCTTTGTGTCTTCTGAAGACGTAAAGGTTAGGGCGTAGACACTGATGACGTTAACAGGACCTGCAGCAGTGGTAATGGATGGATAAGAGACTCTCATTGCCTCCTGTGGGAGATTCAATCAATGCCATAATATTGATTTTGATGGCGAAGCCTAAGCCGTGCTGAAGGAGTTCCTTAGGTTTTCGACACTTCCCGAAAAATGTGTATTTTTCTCTCTGAGGGAGCCACTAGAGGCACGCCTGGTTTCTTGTATGGCAGCTATGCTGATATTTAGCCTTTTGAATTCTGTATCGATGATAGCCATTTTCCTGGTGTCGTCTAGTTACCTGAGGTCACCGGAGATGCCTGTGCACATGGTGCGCATCTTGCTGCTAGAAAATTGAGGAGCTGGTGTCTTCTTTATTGGTTTCTTGTTTCGTTTGTCTGGTGTAGAAGTTTGGCCTGCTTGTGATGCTGGGTAACACACTGAGCTCAAGACACCAACTGAAGCACGCAGACTGGCGGGTCGACATCATATTGACCGAAGGCTGTCGGCGTGAGGCGTGTTTTAGTTGGCCACTTGGACACGATGATCCCTCCCACCGTCAAAGATAACCCATGGCGCCCTTTCCGAATCGGGTGAGACTTATAACCCGTAAACTGTCAGCTTCCGTGTTGTTTCCTCACTTAGTACCGAGACTGGAGTGACCTCTCCAGAGGGCAAGTCTGGGCGTGAAATATGGAGATCCTGGGTTGCCCAGACGTCAGTATCCCCCTCTCGTCCATGCTGGTTGGGTCCAAAGGAATTCTGTGCATGCCATTTGGCACCAGTTTGGATGGAGGAGTTGCCGGAAGAAAGTCGTTGTCGACACTCCATATTTTCTGTCTGGTTTTATTCCCGTAACCTTTCCTTCTCCCAAAGATATCCACAAGGCAGTGGAGCCATCATTCAGTGGATGTGACTTGGTTTGGTTTTTCAGAGTTTTCTTCTTGTAGAAACATTGACCTTGACAGGGCTAACGAGCTTCATCTGCCTAAGTTTGGAGTCAGAGTTTTCCTTCTCTTAGACTGGCTGCCTGACAGGGCCAGTTTGCCCACCCAGTTATACCGCCGAGCACTCGGTCGCTCCACACAGCAGGCTCTGAGAAAACAAGGGGCCCCGCGTGAAGGTGCTGCTGTCAACATAATAGTATAATAACGGTATAAGTTAGTGGTTTACTCGCGCCAAAAACAATAACTTGACCTTCATTAAAAGCTTAGATATGCGAACGTTGATGTTTTCATTAGGTCAACTGAGTGCATACATATTTGAATAACAAAGGTTATTGTGATTTAAAAATCTGAAGAATTGTTTAAGTTTTGATATATATCATAGCTACATTAAACCTCTTATAGTCAATGTTTTCTTCACCAATAACGGTATAGCCAAAACATTATAGTTTATAGTACCCCTGGTTAAGGAATCGAAAGATATCAAGTTAAAATCTAAAACATTTGTTTAAATCCCTAAATTAATCTTCTACTTCTAATAAAAATCAACACTGCCCTGGCTGAACTGATTTTGTACCACCGAATGAGTTCATGAAGAACGTGAGTCAAATTTTAAAAACAATTTAAGTGTTGATGTTTTTCAGTTCCATGATACAAGCAGTGGTTCCCTTTTCTAGGAATGCACCAAGGCTTCGGGAATGACAAAAAAAATAAGCAGTCACTTTTCATTGCAAAGTGCTGGTTTATTGTGGAAGGCTTATTAAAATAAATCTTTTTTTAAATATTTTAATGCAAATGTTGTTTTTGTTTAATTATTCATAATTGTATCCTTGGGATAATATTTCGTGTAACCCTTATTGAATTTCTCTAATATTCAACAGTCGATGTTGTACAAATTACTGATGCCATCAGAAAATAAAGAAATGATTGTGTCTTAGAATGATAACAGGTTAATTAAGTTATGATAGAATAACGTTAAGGTTGGTGAAGAAATAATAAAAACAATACAGCATTTTTATGGATTATTGAAGAAAAAAATATGAAAACAGCTAATTATGAACATTTTCGAAAAAGATGACGAAATTCTCAAACAGGTAAACTAGAATATAAGAAAGTTTGAATGATAGCACGCACCATATTAATATATTACCTAAAATTCGTTACAATGATTCATTGAATGTTGACTAAGATTTATCATGGTTCAACAAAGTCGTTTCATTCAATAATTGCTTAGCACATGCTTCAGCAATTTCCATTGTGTACGTTTCTATATGGAAATCATACGTTTTAGCCGTTTAATGAACTACACGTGGAAATAAATACGAGGAGTAATAATTTACAATTCCAACATGGCAATCACCAATATATATCATCTTTTATTTTTAATTCTTTAAGAATATTTCTGGTTTCATATGTAAACTTTCCGAATTATTTGCCCTAGAACAAGAATATAAAAATTTAATAATCAATGGATATGCATAGTTACGACTCATTTGTCATCTGCACCGCTCATGTGGTTAAATCGTCCACCCGATACTGGTGGGCGCGGATTGGAACCCATGCATAATCATACGAGTTACTTATAATAATGGTTCATCAGCTCCGCATTAAGAGGTTACTGTTAGGAGCGGTTGGCCTGGTGCCAGTATAATATATTGGAATGGGCATGATTCTGCGTGTCTGAGGCTTGATGCCATCTCGCAAGCTATCACTATGAGCTACCGCAGTGCGGACATTTGGCGATATGAATAAAGTTGAAAGTGATATGAATATAATTCCAAATAACACACACACACACACAAACACACACACGGATCATTACTAAATGAACACTATGTAACAGAAAGTTGCAGAGCCCACAAGTTTTGTCAAACGTAACGAATCATTAAATTGAATCAGCAGGAAGGGTGAATCCGACGACCTTTTGCAAGGCGTCAATTCAGTAACCAAGGCTTCCTTAAAAATGCTTAATAGAAGCCTCCATTCGGTAAAACAGAATCGACGCCGGGTTATTGTCACCATGTGTTGCTGCCTGGAAAATCTTCGCTGTTGTGAATCCGACAAGCCGTTACAGGCGTCTTTTTGGTAATCCAAAGCTTCCTCATAAATGCTTAATAGAAGCGTCCATTTGGCAAACAGAATTTAAAAAAAAACGACGCCACAGTCGTTGTCACCACCCCGTTGCTGCTATGAAGCTAACCGAATTAGCCATAGATACGATCTAATCCGACGCGATATCTTTTCTGAGGATTGTGTATACTTTTCGTTACAAATCCATGTGGGGTAGCTCGGGCACCACTAAAGAAATTTTGAAATCGATTATAATCCATATCGGACCAGCACGTTTGCAAAATATTTCGTAACGTATGAGTATCAACTCCGTTAAACACACATAACATATTACAATTATCTATGATCACCTTCGGGATCTGTGTGTAGCGTTGAGTGACATATATCACATCATAGTTTCTATGTCTAGCTCGGGAAACTATTCTAGCTGGATTTTTTTGTTGGTCCAACATTACATCGTCGTACACAACAAGATTGTTAACGCATACATCTAAGTCTTCCACGAATGCACTTCATCAATATCTGTGATAAATTCAATAACGCTTCCGCCGTAAGCTTCTGAAACGGTTTCATTGTAATCGTTTAACACTTGATAGCAATGCTGATCATCTACGCTCGGGGCAACTAAATACAATTTGTCCCAGGTGAGATACTTCATTATCATCGTGAGGAGCAACTGAGTTTACCGCTCCTGGATGGTACGATGATAATCATTCTGATAGAGCTTGGTAACAACGGGTGATGTTTTATTTGTTGTTTTTACTTTAGCGATGAGAAATCGATCACTTCCATTAGATATAACATAAATATATTATGGATCTATATTGTGTGAAATGTAAGAATCGTACACCAACTATTGACCTGACAAATGTTACCACGAAAACTAACCGAGAAGCGGTTGCTGGTAAGTGCGAAGTATGTGGAATAATAAAAATATCGATTTGTGAAACATTCTACGAATTTTCCAAAAAAAGGCGATAGTGATATTACCGCCAAGTTAGATAAACTTCCAGGGTTACCATGTAGGAATTATCCAGGTGAAAAACATCTTCCAGGATATTAGTGATTGTGGACCAGGAACACGATTAGATATCAGACTTGATAGTCATGATAATCTTAACCCGGGAGAAAATCCGATAAATGCAATTGATGAAGCGTGTCGCGTACATGATATAGCTTACCGGAGCGGTGATTTACAACAGCGTCATCTCGCAGATGCGAAACTAATTCATGCGTTGAATTCTATCACTGGAAACACTAGTGTTTCATTCAAAGAAAAATTGACTTCATGGTTCATAAAATCCGCCATGAAAGGAAAATTAATGTTAGGTGCGGATAATTAATAACATATGAAATCTATTTATTATTCTCCGAGACGATACTGGAGAGGCAAGGCAGCATTCAGTAAACTCGCTAGCGCTGCAAAGGTAAAAAATACCACTGCAGCGGATTGGTTATCTAACAGGCTATATGGCAAATTTATCTACCGCCGCCTAAACAAATTAACTACTCGCATTTTGATGTGACAGCTCATAATGAAGTTCATCAAGCTGATATACTATTTCTGCCACATGATGGTGGTTACAAATACGCGTTAACCGTAGTTGATATTGCGAGTCGATGCAAACAAGCAGAGCGCTAAGGACAAAATCATCAACTGAAGTGGCTTTTGCATTTGAAAGGATTTATCGAAGGGGCCCTCTGCGCTGGCCAAATCTATTACAAGTTGATCCTGGCAAGGAATTTCAGGGTGTAGTGTTATCAACAATGAAACACCATAATGTTACCATTAGACAAGGGCATACTGCACTACATCGCGATCAGGCAATTGTTTAACGATTTAATCGGACACTTGCTGGGCGGTTATTTGGATATCAATACGCGAAAGAATTCATCCAGGATAAACGATCTCGTGAATGGGTTAATAGATTACCAGGTGTAACTACCGCGCTGAATAATGAGATTACTAGAACAATCAACATGAAACCTAACAACGCTATTAAAAAGAAGTATATACCTAAAACCCCACAAAAAGATTTCAAAGAACCAATTCTTGGTAATGTCACTGTAAGGTATTTATACGAACCAGGAGAGATTGAAGGTGACAAAAAAGAGCTACTGATAATATTTAGAGTGTCACCGTGCATAAAATATCTAGTAAAACACGATCTACGGGTAGACCAGCAATCTATAGATTGGATTTGACTGCTCCTCAGCGAGGATTTACTCGACAGCAACTACAAGTGATACCCGAAGATACTCAATTACCACCGCGTGGTCTTAACTAGCACCTCTGCGTCTGTTATACTCAAGACAAGTCAGCATCACGTTATCTCTGGTATGACCAATGCTGCTATTCTTTCTGTCTACGGTAAATTTGTGAGGATCTTTATCCGACCAGCACCAACGCATTATACAATTGCAACTCGCGCAGTGATTATTCTGTTGCTGTTTCAGTGTCATTATTAATTCTGCATCAATATCAAATTCTCGTTTTTTTTTATCCTGTTGTTTATAACCAGATAGTTTTTTTTTGATTATATCCTTGACGTTGTCAGCGCTGATAATATCACTTATTGTAGTGTCATTATCATTCCCTGACTCTGTCAGTACAACTCTTCGAAGTTGATTTATTCTCCTCACTCTTGACAGTGCACGATAAACTAAATTTGACCACTCAATGTGATTATCTAAATCCAAACAATCGTATCTGATATTGTTCATCCCTGTGAAAAATGTATCGTCGCTGCGTAACCTAGCGTCCATTGGGATTTATCAGCGCGCAATGCATCTTCGACGACGCTGATATCAACCAACACAATATCATTTAACACTAAATTCTGCTTTTCATGCTGCCCAGGAATATCAACTTCGATATTTTGTCTTCGTGTATCCTTGGGTTTATAACAGAGCGGCACTGGAAGTGTTGCAAATTTTTCTTTGTGTGTTTCAAATAATTTCATTTGAAGTGTGTCTCTGACGATTATCAAACCACGCCTCCCAAAAATCATTCATGGGAGTTTCTGAAATTATTTCACGAGCTATTTCACATTGGATTCTATCCGGTTTCAATCTGATTAGTTGTTTGAACTCGCGTAATTGTTCATCAAGTGCTCTATGATCAGTATTAATCTCTTCGTAATAGTCTACGTGTTTCTTTAGCCAATCATATGGGGATAAACCAACAAATGGTGGTGGTTGACCATGATCGCCGCACATGATAATTTTTGTATTTTTCAATAACAACCACTCAAGAAATTTTTGTAATACTTTCAACGATACCGTGCATATTTCATCCCAAATAATGACATGAGGAATAAATTTCTCACCCATTCGATCGGGAGTCCATTCATCACCTTTCCATCGAAAAAATCTATGATAAGTACAGGCATTCACCTCTCGTTGTTTAATCTCTCTGGCATGTATGTGGGTTGGTGTTAACACAATCATGTTTGATTTTGAAACGTTATCGTGAAAATCCGTAATATTTTTCCTACGAAATAATTCAATCGCACGAGTTGTCTTTCCTGACCCACCACAACCGTTTAAGTAGATAGTTTCATATCTACATATTGGATCGGATATCGGCGGTGCATTAGAAAATTCTGATATTTGATCACACTTCAAGTATTTATCGTCCATCGTAACATCTGCTGATTTACAATACTCGTGTAGTGTCTCCTTTTTAATTTTCCAACTTCTCCACGCTTCCCCTGGATCAGTGAATGCAGCCACGTATGATCTATATTTCTAGTGTATATACATCGAGTCAGTAGCTACTCTAACAGCGTATTCAGGAAATTTATTTATCATCGAGAATAAATTAATAGCAGAATAACTAAGCATAGATGATCTTAAATGTGTTTATTGGGAATTATATCCATCACAGTAGGTAACAATTGTACCTAATCGTGTTCCATAGGATAAGAAAGCGTTTTTACGATTTACAAGTTTTCCGTGTTTCGTTAGATCTGCTATGATAAAATCACATTCAACGCTGTCTATGATTAACTGCGAAGAATATTTTGCATTGTCATACCTTCCACCCTGGGTAAATTTACCGATTATCCTTCGTCCAAAATCTTTTGCTTGTCCGTTTTTAATTTCAAATAACTCCTTAGACCAATCCATGATTTGTTGTTCACTGAAATCAGGAAATTGTTTTCGTTGTTTGCGTATTATATAATCTAGGTCAGGTTTTGGTAACCAAACTTCGGTCTGAGCTCGATAACATATAATAGCTTCGCTGACAATCAACAATATCAGCATACCACAATCAATCATATATCGTAATAGCACAATTGGTACCCAATGTTTTTCAGACATATGTCTACCATGCCAAACATAGCTATACAGATGTAATCCTGTAGCGAGTTAAAATGATACCACACGAACAAATCCAGTTAGATCAAAATTAGGTAATGGTCCATTAATCGCAACACGAGTCATTTCATGTGTAGGATGTCCAAATCGTTTAAAGTCCTTACCTTCGAATCCATATCCAAGAAAACTACCAAGATAACACGCAGCTTTATCGATTGCAATCATACCCTCGCGGGAATATTTTGTATTCCACAGCCCGCCATGTCCATACTAGACACAACTAAATTTAACATCTTCGAGAAAATCACTTCGTGTTGGACGCCATGAGTTTTTCTCCCTTGCGAAGTGGGCTACCACTGATGGAATCGTAAAACTATCCGTGAGTAGATTTTCATGGAAACTCTTCGAGTTGTCAGATAAGTATTCATTAGTGATTTTTTTCATTCGTGAGTGTAATGTTTCAAAGCGATATAATTCACCATTTGGTCTTACAAATTGATCAAATCCTGATTCGGAATCTTCAGCGCTGCAAAGTAGCCACACTGACACAGGATCATCTTTACACAACGCGTGAATAACATCAAATAATTCTCTTCATAGAACACCTCCCTACAGAACTCCTCGGGAATATATATTACGGTTCTATCTCGTGGAAATATTGTTACTGCAGGTGTCCACACGTGTTCGTTATGATCAATACTTTTGATTGGAGCTCCTTCTAATTTATACTTTGATTGGTGTAATTCTTCTCCGGTTATCGTCGCTACCGATATTGGAACTCTTAATGACGTTTCTAATTTGGTTATATCTTAAATTGTTGCCCCGTGCTCCTTCACTGTCAGTCCCCATTCGGTTATTTTTTACGTCGACGTTCAGTTAATTTGTTTCCCCGGGATGCATTCGTGAAGTGTTCTATTATTCGTTCTGCTACACAATTCATTCTCGTTGACGACGTTTTCATAGGTCTTAGTTTTTCAATACTTGGTTTATCATTTAGCGGATATATGCCATAAACAACAGCTGTTACAGGATAAGATCTCTCGTAGTATGGTTTCTCAATTCCAGTCAGAATTCCTGGTCTGGAATCTCGACTCACAATGACAGTTTTTTAATCTTTGAGAATTGGTTCAAATGTATCTCTAATAATCCATTTTCCTTCCTCTTGATGTGAGATTATCTCAGCTGCTCTTTCGTCTTTCATGGTAGCATCGATTGTGGGTACATTGACATCATCATCAATAATTCGAAAAGTCGACCACGTATGAGATGTTCCATCGCGCTTAAATTCATTAAAACAATCACGAATTTTACCCAATACGGTTATATCGTCATTAGACTTTTTGGTATATCAGAGATTCTATCGAGATTAAATCTAGAATTTTTCCAAGGCTTAATTTTCGATAATTTCTCGAACTCCTTCATATTATAATTAAAACAAGTATTTAAATAGAGAGTTTATTATATTATGAATCATTGTAAATGGCTTATGATTGGATCAGTAACCCCGTGTAATAAATCATGCAGAAAGGAATTTTGTGGGTATCATATGCAAAGCGTTCGTAACGGAAGTCTTGGACCGGTTGCTTTTATACAATGTGGGGTAGGAGTGAGAGGAAAATCACAGTTATGTCTCAGTTGCGGTGGCAAACGATACAGAGAGTTGGGGGCGCCCGAAATTCAAATCATAAAACCAAACAAACCACACCGTCACGTGGTGTGAATTTTTCATTCAAACCAGGTGGATTTTGTAGGTTTCTTTTGGTTCACTTGGGCGTAGGGTGTTGTTCGCGAGGAGTGATCACTTGGGCGTAGGGTGCATTATCATTCATGCATTATCATTCATCCATTCATCCATTCATTGAATTCGCCATAAAAACTCGATTTGGGAATTGACGTCATTCATTCATTCATTGTTGTGCTCTCTATTACAATTCGCCATAACACTCGATTGGGAACTGTTGTGCCGTTCAATATATGTAACCTCTTGGCGCCATTCGATGTATAAATGCACCGAAGGTGTTCCAATGGGGTTTTAATTGTAATGCCTATAAACTACCCTAATGAACGGTTGTAATGGCATTGTACTATCATTAATTATGCCTGTAAACTACCCTAATGAACGGTTGTAATGGTATTGTACTATCTAAAAAACGGGTCAAAATTGACCCCAATTTTTTTATTTATTTGTAATTGAAAATAATATAAAATTTTATATAAAATGAATCATGAAAGTATTAATCAGATTATTTATGAAGTATTAAAATTGAAAAATAATGGAATTCAATTGTCAGATGATTTGAACCCTGATCAAATTATGTCAGAATATCAGGATATTGAGTTTGCAATTATGAACCATAATAAAGCGGATTCAAACTTCTATACGTAATTCTCTTGTTTATTGTGAAGATGTTGGTGTGTTTGTCCCGTTATGTACTATTGTTGAGCGTGTAAGGAGAGATTTGGGTCAAGAGTATGAGATTAAAAAGTTGATTAATTCAAAAGTTAGGGATATTAAAATTTTAATTCAACAGAATGAAAGCCTTTAAGAGCCTCTGTTGTATAAACTGTGTGTAAAATACTTCAGTAAGAGGACAGTTATAGAATACCTGTATTCTAAGGTAGTTTTCGGTGAAATTCTACCACGCGCGCTATCAATGAATGAAAATACAGGTATGGTCCCCCATTCAACCAACAAATAATAGCGGTGAAATTATATAGCTTGCACCAAGCTAACTGTAATTGAAAATATATAACTGTATATAAAATGAATCATGAAAGTATTAATCAGATTATGAACAAATACAGGTATACAACCAGGAAGTTATAACATTGAAATATTTTTTTTGTCCTTGAAAATGGAAAATCCGATTCAGGTTAATATTCTCAGTAATTCTTCAACACATAGACATGAATGAGCATATTGCATGATTTGATCGTAGTCACAATTAATCGTTGTTATAGTATTCTCTTGCAGCTGTTGTTATTGTTTTTCAGTAAGTAGAAATTTATCATCGTTGCCTAGGTTATCAATGATTAGTTCAATATGAAAATCCTGCGGATTTTCCATTTTTAAATCTCTTTGATGAAAAATTTCCCTTAATGCGTTTTCGAGTTTATGTTTCTCGTAAATAACTATTCGCGTATGATGATACATATTATGTGAAAAATCTACGCTGCTCTAAATTGCAATAAAAATTCAAAGAATGTTCCATTTACGACTTGAAAATCCTTTCATGATTTCACATCTAACGTCATTCCCCAAGAAGATTAACCAAGGAAAAACCCTGGTCGATTATTCTAAAATTCATCCTTGTTATGAGTCTATTAGTGGTTTCCAAGTAGGTTAAATGAGGTGGATTCAATACGATGAGACTCCCCGGGGAAACATTCGGGGAAAACGTGTATAGGATATATCCTAGATCAGCGTTATCTGATTTTGAAACGTCAATTGCATAACTACCTAGCATTGCATCACAAATAACGTGTTTTGCAATAACGGATGATATATCAACGTTGCCGGGTGATCTATGTTTGTTATTTTTATACGGTGAATTATTCGATCGTAGAATTTCTTCTGGAGGAATCGATTTATACCAGTGCGAGTGAATCTGTGGAAAGAATTCGTTAATTAGATTCCTCAGCGACGCTTTTATCGCTAGAGCAACCCCACCTGGAAATGTATAATCAGGTAAAGTTTTGTCGGTGAGTGAAAACAATCTTTGAAAATCTTTATCGGACGCTACCACATCGAATAATATCTTATTTAGATAATTCATGTCGGAGATAATTTCATTGAACACTTTAACGCGTTGAATAGTTTCATCACGTGTAACTGTTACATCAGTGAAAATCGATGAATTTCCGAGGGAACGTTGAAGAAAATCTCGTAACTGTTGTAAATGCGTTTGAAATAATTTTTTGATGTTACTGAATCTCGCAGATAGATTATTACGGAGTATAGATAGATTATTATACGTTACGGTGTGAAACTTCCAAGAGTAGGTGATTCAAACCACCATGTTACAGGGCCCAGTGTTATATACTCGGAACTTTGCTCGTTTGTTATCACACGATAACGTTTTGTTAAATCTGTTGAGACCTTTACAACGTAAAGAAACCTATCATCGTAATATAGTTGTTTTTCAGGAACGGGTAAATCATCTGTGAAAAAGTCAGATTGCTTAGGCTCTGGTAATCTCGGGTGAACCGCAGGAAGACTATTCAACCAAGCTGTGTGAATCCGTGGGGAGAATTCGTCGATGGTGTCACTGAGTTTTTTACGCATCCATGGTACGTTATATCCTGAAAGGTTAAACGTGGGAATATCTTCAACGCGGATATTGAACTGTGTTGCAAATTCAGTTTTTACTTCAGGAATAGAAATAGTTGATAAAAGTTGAATAACCCGCTGATTAAATTCTTCTTCTTCGGCGATAATTTTATTACACACTTCCATGTATTGGATGACGCTATCTCGGTTAGGTGGGATTTCACTGATTAATGTTACTATATAACCTCTAAATCGCTCAAAATTGGCATTCATATAAAAATCTGTCTAGTAATAATTCATCTCTCTTCTAAAGTAAAGCGAGTAATACGGGGGGTTTCTATCACTGATCTTATAAGATCGATAACGACATCTAACTTTTATTATATTTTAATCTAGGTATATTAACATAATCATCAGGAATATCAAACCCGTGATAATCTTCTTTCGTGGAAATATAATCTTCCTTTAGTGGCTCCGGCGGTATATCTTTTATATCAACGGTGCCTGAGGGATACTCAGGGTAACACAACAAGGTTCTAATTGAGCCGTTGTATATATCCACGGCGTAGTCGGGTGAATTTATCTCGATGACCGTTGACAACAGTGGTTCATGTCATATTATCTCAATAGATTTATCAGGTCCATCTGCGACGTCAATGATATTTTTTCCTGTGATTGCTTCGATGGATTCTATGATTATTTCATTGATATATTCGATGTCATATGCGCCTGTGGATAGGTGTATTGTGTGACATTCTGGTTCATCGGTGCCGGGTTCATTTTTATACAAAAATGTAAAACCGTTATTGGGTGGTTTAACATTAAACAGATCTGATCGCACATTTGGCCAGATGTAATATTATCTTAATTGCGTTAGCGCTATCTCTGATGCTGTCAGCGGAGGGTTAAATTCAATGCTGAACTTTGGTGTTTTCGTTACCAACGAGATTAATTTTGTTTTCGTCGTGGTAGTATTTTCTGCTATTAGTTGAAGCAGTTCTTGTGACATTGTTATTATAATTCTCATTGTTGAAATTGTTTTCACGCTCCAATTTCGACATCGTTGAATCATACAACCGAACCATCTTCGAGAATTCATCATCGGATATAATTGTATTATCGATGGATGTTGAGATCAACATTGACAATTTCGAGTATGCATTAGATACTGTAGCGAATTTAACAGTGTAATCGTGTAGTTTTCGCTGGGAACACGATGATATTGTTTTTGTTATTATTGATAATACCCCCGCGATAGTTGTCGCCGCGAATATACAAATTGGAACAACAATCGGGGCAATGATTGTAACCGAAGATAGTATTATTCCAGCACCAGTGATTATACCAGATACCGATTACACGGTGACGTCAATGAGGTTGATTCTTCGTCGATATTTATTTTATTTTTACGCGGTATTGCTCAGCGAGTATTCCTAGATTAGTTTGAAATTCTTTAACGGTATCATAACGGTATTGAAACACTGAAGGTATCGTTGATGACGAAGTTATTGGTGATAACATTTTATTGAAATTTTTAATTACAACAGTGAAAATCTTTCGGATGGTTATTGTTTACTTAAATTCGCTACGAATTCCACATACCACGTTGTTGGAACCCTAATTAGATTATTATCAATGGATGTTATCGTGAATTGTTCAATTGTATCCTTGTCGATGATTGTTGATATTGTATAATTGACCCCAGATGAACTCGACGATGATATATTAAACTGAGTTGGGGTCACTAACGTTAATCGATAAATACCCTTGACGGTTGCAGTGATATTTAATATACATGTATTATTTAGTGGAGTTCACGCAAATGATCCGTGTTGAATCGTGTATACTACGTGTTGGGTTTCTCATGAGGGATTTCTATTTTTTCAACAACTGCTATAATCCTTGTTGCATCCGCTACGATGGCATTGCTGGTAGTTTTGAGATCTTCAATAGATTTTTTAAAAACCGCGATTCAATCTGAAATTGATCACTCCTCGCGAACAACACCCAACCGGGAATTAATCGCGGTTATTTCATCGAGTTTTGTAATAATATTTGCAAGAGCTGTTTTAATATCATCTGGTTTTGCATCCTTCCCAAAGAACTTGTCGACGGCATTATCAGCTCTTCAAAAATGTCTACGTAAACTAGTAAATTGTTCAATATGAGTATCAAAATCAGTCCTCAATTTTGTTAGATTATCTATGGCGGCTTTTACTTGTGCGATATGTAAATCAGGGTATGCACGCGGAACACCAAATAAATTATTCACGGGAGTTTCAATGGCGTCAATGATATCCTGTTGTAGTTGATTAAATTTGGTTATATGATCGTTTTACTCGTCACGTAGTTTTTACATATCAATGGCGGAGTCACCAGCTGTGACTTTAACTTCTTCGATGATTTTTTTGTAATCCCGTTAGAGCATTTATTTGATCATATAATTTTTTTTAATTCATCTAAATTTGATATCGATGAGATAGTTTTGTTGATTATTTTTTTTTACTTGTCCGATAGTAGCTGTTTCGGAAACACGTGATATTGATCTTCCAAAAATATCTGCCATGTTATATATTACACGTTTCTCTTTAAGTGATTTTGAAAAACACTTTGATTTTTCATCGTGTACTCGTGGATGGCTTTGTGAGGTAATTTAGAACTCCTCGAGATAGCTGTCAACGCGTTAAAAACCTCTCGTCCGCATATCGGAAGATCTGTTAATGTCTGCGTGGGCAGAGTTGAGTACCAAATTGGGATTTTTGAAAATTCAGATACATATTTGACAAATTCCATCGGGCTGCTAATCCATACGAATCAAAATGTATCACGTAACTAACCCAATGAGTTCCAGGTCCAGTGTTGTCATCGAGATTAATTATACCAGTTTCTGGTATTTGTGGTTGTGCTGGTAATTGATCTTTCATGAATACACCTCTGAAATGTTTTATTGGGAGGTTTTTTACTGCGTCAACGAGGTCAAAATTAGACATTGGAAAATACATAGAATTTTCAATCGAAGATTCCTCAGCCACAGAAGTTATACCAGTAACATTTTTTGCCAGCGAGAACAGACCTATGAAACCGCCCTGTTGAGTTCCCAAACCCCGTCCATAGTGCTTTGTGTACCGGTTTCCCGGTAGTCTGAAACCCTTTCCCTTTTTTATACCCTTTTCTGAAACTTTTACCAATAATATTACTACCAACAGCACCAGCAGCGCCTAGTCCAAGTGCTTTAAGAGCAGGAATAACTAGTGAAGCCAGTGCGGCAAGAGGAAATATACCTCCGGTTTTAATCATATCGTTGACCGCGGCTTTTGAAAGGTCAATCTGATTCCTGTGTTAGCTTTTAACGCTTTATTGAAATGATTAATTTGAGTTTTCGTCAGCGATAACTTATTTGATCCACCTGTCATCTGTTCCTTTTTTTAGCGTTATCGTTGTGCCACACGTAGTAGAATTTTTTGATTGAAGTTTCTTTACCTGACCAGGTGTCAGGGTGACATTAACATGTTTGTACGACATTTTATTTAGATAGTAATAATCTAATTGTTCCATTACATATTTTCTATTGGTGCGTTAATGACTGGCATTTTTCCATCACCTCCATCAAGTATCATAGTTTTATCACTGAGAATAAGAGCAATTGCTCTAAATCCTCCAGGAGGAGGATTGTCAACACGAGCCTGAAATTTTACATCAACGGTCAAGTGTTTAGATAGATCTAGATGTTGCAATGAAAAGTAATAAATCGGGTATAATTCTTTAAAATCCAACTGTGATATTTGGAGTCCAGTATCAACGTTTTGATCACGACCCATAAACGACCACAATCGATGATATACTCGTCCTATTTGATTGTTATTGTAATTGAGGAAAAGTTGTTCTGCTGGTTCTTCCTGATTACTTATTCGCAATGATACTTCATTGACACCACAATGATCCAATATCATATTAGACCGCAATTGTAAACTATCAGCCGCAGCCCGATCTATATTTTGAGTTTTATTAATAGTTTGTAGCGCAACAAAAACATGTCTCGGTGCGGAAACATTTTTCGTTAACGCATGCTGCCAAGTAAAAGTCCCAGCAACGGTACTGGTTGTTGTAGCTGTTGTGACATCACACCAACTCAATAATGACTTTCCTCCGTGATCCATAAAAGACAGCAACCGAGTCTCAACAGTCAACGAGGGAGTCATAATTGGCATCTAAAGCGCTAATTTTGTTAATTCTACATTACCATCCCTAACAGGATCAGCATCCTGCCAAAGAGCATAATCATCAGTTGATCTTCGCGTGAGCACTACAGTATGACTAGTACCAAAGATAACTCTTCTGACATCTCTACAAAATCCAAATATATGCGACAACGGAATCACACATGAAACTCTACCAAGGTTGTCTATATTCTTTTTTCATGCTGAAAATCCTGCGTTGTAATTAGGATTATTACCGAAAACAACAGGTTCAACATCAGCGTCAGCGGTTTTACCATGATCTTGTGGTCGTCTTAGTGTAAACGGATCTAAATCATTAATCGTTTCAGACCGGAACCAGCAATTAATCTCAATCGCGCTTTTGCTATTTTATTAATTGCGTTGCCTATCTTAGGTGGCATTTTATTCGTAGATTGTAATTTTACTGGTTTTCTCTTTAAGGTAAAACCTCTTGCCAACGACATAAGCTTTTCTTTGGCGGCATCACACGTATCAACAGCCTTGTTACCAACTTCTGTACCAATTTTATCACTGAGAACCCCAATAGCTTTTGACGCTATTTCTTTACCGATCGGTAGCAGTTTTGGAGCAACTCGAATAAATAATCCAGTTACAGCATTACCGAGTCCATCTCCATATGTTACCTTGTACACTGGCAATCGTGAATTTACGACATAAACAGGTCTTGCTCTGCTCATACTACGATGTACTATCATTTTATTTAAATGCTATATATCTAATCGGTGATCAATAGTGGCGATTAATCGCTGTAATAATCATCAGTAAGTTCATCGATGAAACTACGATATAGTTGTATATCCATTCCACAATCTTAAAATAACCGTTGACAGATTTCAGCGGCTTCCTTAATTATCTCCGGGGAATTATTTCCATCTCGTTTTCATCCAATGAGAACTTCTAATCGTGATAAATCATCGAGGATACTTCTTGAACAGGGTATATTACCACCGTGATATCCCAGACCGGATTTTTCAGGCATATCTTCAACTTCAGCTTTTATATTAAGTTTCTCAGGAATAGGTTCTTCAAATGGTGGTAGACCTTTTAATACTTCTTGTACTTTTTTCTCATATCCGACAAAATTAAGGTCTTTTTGTGAAGTTGTAGTTCCACCATGTTTTCCCAAATATATTTTTTGTACCACTGGTCAAATTCTATACGCTTAACAAAACTAGTCTTATATATCTTTCTTTTTTCTTAAATGTTTCAACCGCATATCTAGCTAGTTCATCATTTGTAGATGTATGTCCAATTTCACCCAACGTTATTGTTGTAAATATTTCATCGGGTCGATATACCCTCCTCTCCCCTTGAATTTGTTCAGGTTGTTCATCAACTGGTTTAGGTTGTACATCTACTGGTTTAGGTTGTGCATCTACTATAACACCAGGAAGAGTTTTTAAAGATTCTTTGATTTTTTTAGTTCTTTTTGCTATCTTTGCAGTTTCTGTACCGATTGTTGAGGTTTCTGTATAAACTTTTTCAGTAGCGGTTACAACTTCTCCAGTTGCCGCAGTTATAGGCTTAAATAATTGTTCAGTATCGGTGGTAAAATCTAAGTTTTGTTGTTGTGGAGCTTGCAAATTATCTCTGAAAGAATCTCTCATCGGGAGAAATTTCTTAATCGCCGCCAACCGTCCTCTAGTTAATCTAGCTATTTGTGCTTCTCCGACGTTTGCCATTTATATAAAAAATATATTGCTAATTCATCATCGTATCTATGGCTAATTCGGTTTGCTTCATAGCAGCAACGGGGTGGTGACAACGACTGTGGCGTCGTTTGTTTTAAAATTATGTTTGGCAAATGGATGCTTCTATTAAGCATTTATTTTGAAGCTTTGGATTATCAAAAAGACGCCTGTAACGGCTTGTCGGACTCACGACAACAAAGATTTTCCAGGCAGCAACACATGGTGACAATAACCCGGCGTCGATTCTGTTTTACCGAATGGAGGCTTCTATTCAGCATTTACGAGGAAGCCTTGGTTACTGAATTGACGCCTTGTAAAAGGTCGTCGGATTCACCCTTTCTGCTGCTGTTGACAATGTTATACAAAGAACATTTAGGTGGAGCTTAAAGAATTATGTATAAGGTCCAAACAAGTTTTGATACGTTTTACACAAGCCCCACCCCACAAATAAAGAAGAAACAAAGACGTTTTCGAAAGAATTCTAGATCCTTGAATGATCTGATCCGCCAACAGTAGTTACGTATTAAAATGGCATCGTTCACAACTCCTATATAACTAACTCACTATAGTTGTAGAATATTACTTTAGTATATTGAACACATTGTAGTTCCAATAAACAATCCAAACAAATGTCTGCTCTCAGATCATATATAAAGACATTATTAAAGATCTCTGCCGGCTGGTATTAACACAACAAGCGTCTCACCTGCATTATGCAGCTGGAAGAAATTGCACGTTCGAAGGATATGGACCAATGGAAAGGCAATACATAAACAGTCATAGTGAAGATAAGCAAACGCAAACTAACATCCATACACAGCATTATAAACCATTTTGTGCTGTAAAACAATTTTTAAAGGATTAAATAAGCGTTAGTTATATAAATATTATTGACCAAGTTGAGAGAATGGGAAAATGTATTGGTCGTATGAATGCGATGATCCAAACTAATGAAGAAAATAATGCAAATATTCGAAGTGTTCTAAGGACAGAAAAAATTGAATCCGTTCGTGTTTCTTTTACGGAAACGATATTTTGAAATATTTTACGACAAGGGTTTGGCCCAAGTTTTATTTTGTTAAGAAATGACATCAAAAATGAAAACGAAAATAACACAAACGATATGTAAAGAAGATAAAACAGAACTAAAAATATATAACTATTTAGATGTGATCTTCCATATTCGATGAGAAAAATGTAATGCAATTAATTAAAATAATAGAATAGGTACGTAAACATTTGATATTTTTGTCTGGAATGCTGAAAGAGAAGTTGAAATGTTTTGACATGGTTCTTTGATTTCATTAGAGAATTGATGATTTATTTGCGTGGGTGGTTTTGACTAAATATTTCGCGAATGAATCTTTTTCTAAGATCTCCACACAGAGAACAATGTAACATAAAGTGAAATTCATTTTATATGCGTCTTTTATCACAGAAAATACATATACTTTGATTTCGGGAATGCCATTATGACGTCTTTCCTCTATAACCCCTTTTGGTAACTTCATTATCTTACCTTTCTTTACACTGTTATGTATTATGGTAGCGCTAGAATCATTTCCGGTAGGTATTGTCGCTTGTCGACATCCACTGATTGCAAACAAGAACGAAGTGAATGAAATTATATTTCTTGCCTTTGAGAAACTTTCCAAATAAACTTCCTAGATAAATGCGCGATAAAGTAATTGGGACTAATGTATAGTGATCACACAACTCCTTGGCGAATCAACAACAACAACACAAACATATAAAACACACCAAAAAATACAATGAATCCGAATGTTGGAAGTAGCATATATATATATATATATATATATATATATATATACACACATATATATACACACACACATATATATATACACACACACACATATATATATATATATATATATATGCATTAACAACTCATTTCATCTGACTTATTCTTAAGGCGGATGTGTAAAGCCAATCATTATAATTGTGTAAATATATTACATGCATGCATACATGCATACATACATACATACATACATACATACATACATACATACATACATACATACATACATACATACATACATACATACATACATACATACATACATACATACATACATACATACATACATACATACATACGTTGTTGTTTTCATCATCGGTGATCTCAACTTCTTGTTTCTAATATTGTACAGCAGCAGAGAGGGCGAATCAGACAACTTTATTGAAGCCTCTATTTGGCAAGCCAATGGTTTCTGCAAAATCGAAAAAAAAAGTTTCCTTTGGAGACGCAAAGTCGTTGTCGGGCCCTCTCTGCTGCTATGGGGTAAAAATCCTTTTACAATTTTCACAAACAGACTAATTTGTAAAACCTTACCTTGTAAATCAATTAGATTATTGGACTGGTCAGTGAGTTTGAAATTAATTCTCGTTAACGAATCATTATGATATCGCATATAGGCTGGATAAGTTGGATCCTAAATGATTAGAAACCCTGGAGGAGCTGTTGGTGCAAATGAATATAAGATATACCCTTGTTAGTCTTGATTTGATCTTTCGAGATTAATTTGGTAAATTCCTTCGATGACATCACATACTAAATTCACTGCAATCACCGAGGATATATGGACGTTTTGAGGAGCGTCTGGTTCATTATTATATTTGAGGATATTTGATTGTGGTGGTGGCATTTTTTTCCATGCGGCGAGTATTTGTAGGAAATACTCATCGAGGAGATCATTGACTGATATTTATTAGTTCATTTGCGTTATGCCCAAGAAACTTGAAATCTGGTAAATAAGCTTATGTGATATTGTAACCGGTTAGTAATTTTTGTTTATCTCCATTTTTGTCATTAATTATTATCTGAACTATTCGTTTGTTGATATATTCCATGTCGAATACAAGCTGATTTAATATCTCAACATACTTTGTAATCTCGATGCGTAAACTCGTTATATCACAGAAATGCTTCTGGAAACCCTGTCGTAGTCTATCTAGTTGTGCATTATGTAATTGATTAATCTCTTTCAAATAATCAATGACATTATTAAGAGTGAATACAATGGCAATGGATGAATCAGGATTTTTCTCAAAACCAAATTCCCATTCCATGGTATTGTTATCGAGAATAGTGGATTTATCAGTTAATTTCGCATTTTTCTATACCAGGTACATAATTTCGATATGATGGAGCGATTTCTTGGTATGACTATACATCTGTGACATAATCAGATTTTTTAGGTTCTGTTATTTGATAAGATGTCCGAGGAGGGATTTCAGGCCAACCCAGTATTGTCCTTATTGAGCTTTGATAGATGTCTACGACAAACTCGGGCGAATTTATCTCAATGGCAGATGATAGTGTTGGTTCATTAACCGGTATAGCGATTTTCGATTCTTTTCCAGTAATGGATTTTATTCTACGCTGAAATTCATTATTGATCTGTTCGATTTGGTAGGATCCAGATGGTAGAGAAACAACGTTCCATTCTGGGGTACCATCGGGTTTATTCTTACTCGCAAACAAAATGAAATTATTCGGTTTCTGACCACCGAATGGTACTGATCTGTTATTTGGCCAACTATGGTATACTCATAGTTTTGCTAGTGCTATTTCTTTCATGGAAATCGCAGTAGGGAAATTCACACTGAATTCAGGATTCGTTGAGTTAATGATATCATGCTGGTTTTCACCGGTGTGGTATTTTCCGCTAATCGTTGAAATTCGTTGAAGTAGTTCTTGCAATGTTGCCATTGTTATTATACTTCTGTTGTTTTTCTAATTTTGACATAGCGGAATCATAAATACGTACCATCGCTGAAAACTTACTATCGGATATTAATGTGTCATCCATGGAGGACGATATCATCGAGGAAAATTGGGAGTACCACGTTGACACAACATGGAACCTAACTACGTAATCCTGAACAAGAAATGATTTACCTCTCATAAATTTACACTTGGTTACTAGAATTAGCACACGATGAGTTTTAAGGATGTCTGCGATTAAACTGTCAACAAATTAACAAGTACCATTTGAGTTAGAGTTGCATGTTTTGTCAAAGAAGCAAATACAGAGTTTTACAATGCCGGTGGTGTTTAAGCTTGGTCAACGTTTACATTAGATGGTGATGGAAGATTTATAGATTCAACGATAAATCAAAATATTGCGCATATGATAAGAAAACCTCTACATGACAACAATAAATAATTTTTTCGGGATAAAATTTATAGTTGAGCAACAATCACCGGATGGATCAAGTAAATCAATCAAGACCAGCATCAGTTGTCATAATGAACAAAAAACACAAACCAGAAATATTAATAGAGATAGACAACACCTGCTACAAGAAAGCATATCCGGCGTATCAACATATCAATGGTTGATTAACTATGAAGAAGTTTTGCACGACCATCTAAAACAGGATGAACAATTAAGACAACTGAAATAGTTAATCAGATTACAACATGAAAAATTTCAGTGTTAATACTGAGTAAATTAATTTCAGAGATTTCAGTGTCAAATTTCTTGAACATTTGGCGCCATAATGATATAATATTTGTATACAGGTAATACGTCCATGATTCACTGCAGCGTAAGATATTGGAGCTTCACCAGCAAAAATGTCCTGATCAATTAGTCATATGTTATCGACTAACAGATAAACGAAGTAAAATGTACTTGCTGATTTTCTGGCAGCAAAACTGAGTTTTCCTATCGTCGAGGTTCTAATACAGGCTATGGAACAGGCGCTGCCATTAAACCCATCATGATGGATTCTGGGATATGCAATAGAAATAAAATTCCTTTCGCCTCAGGATTAACAATAATATCAAGTACCATTATCTGGATTGCAGATGGTGGCATATAATTGTAATTTTCGTTTATCTGGCTGTATCTAGAGCAACAATACTATATAGGTCCACAGGGTTGTGTAATGCTGTAATTGCTAATAGATTCACCAGCAACAGTGTCACCAGGATTTATCAACGATGTAAAGCAAACAATTGACAAGTTATGCGCAAAATAACAAGAAAGTACGCCAGTTTGTGGAATTGTTCATGACGCCGAAATAACGATCTTACCATGCTGAAACTTGTAAATGTTGTTATACTCCAGTTACCTTCTTGCATCACTCTCAAGTTAATCAGGTTCATATAAATATTCCGCTGTAGCTTTAGTGCCCAACACTGGTTGATGTAGCTGATCTAGTGATTTTCGTCGTGGTGTGTGTTTTTGTCGCAGTTGTATCGCAAAGGTTTGCTGCTTTTCCCACTCGTGACCACATTGTTGACGCGGCCAAGCGCAGCTTTCCGCTCAGTAATTCGTGGGAAAATTATTGTTGAAAGAGTTGTCATGCAAGCATTTAAGTAAATCGTTCAGCGATTGCCCTATCCGCGTTTGATTCTTGTTTTATTGTTGCATCAGCGTCGTTGCGGTATCGTGTAAATCTTTACCAGATTCAACCTGAACCAATTGCAACAATCGCAGGCCACAATGTGGACCGGTTCCTCTCTAAAAATTTCTTTCAATCGCTGCTGTAGCTCAGTTGATGGTTTAGATAAAGGCGCAACCTTTTTGAATCTACTTACAACATATAAGACATTTAACGCTTGATTGTATGTGCGCCGTTTATGTTTGTTATTTGGTAAAACAATGTATCTGCCTGATTAACTTCATCGGGTGTGCTGACATCAATCCGTCCATGTTGAATCGTTTTAAGACGTGGAAGAAAAATTCGCCAAGTGGACCGTAGTACCAAGACTTGTGCGACTTTTGTTGGTTCTGCAAGTGTTTTAGCTGCTACCTTTCCAATATCCGTGTGGACTAGACAACTAGAAAGCATTGACCCCTTTATGTAATTATTTGCTGCTCTTGACACTGTTTGTACCCGTCTTCGCTGATCCAATCAAACAATTCGCGAGTAATTACACATTTTACACATTTACCTGTAAGTATCAGCGTGTTATTTTCATCATGGTTTCACTCAGACATTATGTACCAGTGATCGTGTTGCAACGACACAATTTTAACTCATCACTATGAATAATATTATATATTTTGCACAATATGAACGTGATTGACGCAATTGACTTTTCAGCAACACGTGTGAGCAAGCACCAATAAAGCATCATTCAATGCTGCTAAATTTCATTATTGCTATAGTACCTGGTCCATCTGGGTTGGTTTAAACACAGTTGCTGCTAAATCTGATAATGAAGTTGCTCAAATGGGGCAAACATTATTTAGTAGCGCCATCCGTGGTAGACCAACAATGTTATAATCTTAACGAAGTTAATGACTGCAGTGTCTGCAGACTATGTTACTGACTTTATCACATGTATCGATAAAATACCATCGTTTGAGAAACTTAATGGGGATATCTACAAGCTAGTGGTTTATGTTGATGTTACGCTTGACAAAGGAGTAAATCCAGTCTGAATAATTTTACGAGGCAGAGATAAAAACAGATATGTTGTTTACGTTACTCAGCTGTATACGCAGAATCTCAAAGTAATTAGAGACAATTGTATCATTTTAATTGTTTCTAACGCGGCTAATACACATACTCAAGGGAGAGGAATAGGCATAGTTCCAAGATACACGGGTAACATTTCGGATTCGTCGCACGACCTATCCTCTATCACCGCAACACATACTACATTCAATACACTATTATCAATCGTTTGACTATTTTTGTCTACGTACCGTGTCAGCATATTGGCATGACATATCTTGGACTTATCCTCCCCGTCGATGATGTAGCCTATCTCGCATTTTACCTGCTTGACTTCGTATGGCTTTTCTACTGGACTAGCAGCTTTATTTTAGATTTTGAGAGTAGCACCAACTCTCGTTTGCCTACGTCGAATTTCTTATCTGCGTTCCTCGGTTGTAGTATTTCGCGTACTTACGACTAGATTTCGCGAGCTGGTCATTCAGCATTCAACATGTATTCATTCGTTCGCGCAGATCCACCAAGTATTGTTAGGTGTTCTTAACTTCTTCGTTCCCAACCTTTGTTTGACCATAGTTCGCGGAGAATACGCATAGGAACGCAAACTGTCTTACCGTAGGATAGTTATAACGGTTAGAAGCCTACGTTGTCGTGGTAAAGCTGACGGTACGCGAACATAATTGCATTCAGGTACCTTACCCTAATTCTGAAGCCCTTTCTAATTATATCCTTTCATTTTTGGTCCGTTTCTCTAAGTATATTTTTCCCTGCTCCGATTCTATATCTTCGCTCTCTGACTGTTTTCCTAGTTTTATCTTCTCTCTCTCTCTCGCGGCCTGCTTTTCTAAATCTATCTTTCCCTTCTACGATTTTATATTTTCACTCTTTAAATCCATATTTCTTCCGGGTTCCCTTATTTTTTTCTCTCTAGTTCTTTTCCTAGCCTCTTCTTCACATACGAAATTTCTAAAATACTTCCTCTCGTAGCCAAACTGTTTCCCCATTTATTCAAATTCATTATTGATGACATTTTACAAATTTAATACGACCAACTTAAAGTGAAGTATTCAGAAGATTAGTAATTACTATAATTGCAACTAACAGTATTTTCGTCCTTGGAAGGCAACACAGACATCAAATGAGTACCAGAATTAAAATAATGTTATTTATCTACTTAACAACAGTCTTGCCAAGAAAGTCATAAACACACAAAAAGATCATGCAAAAATAATGAAACAATTGCGGTACTCCGTTAACTCCGAAATGATCTCACTTTTGACTCCATTTGTAATAAGATAAACGGGGAAATTTCGGACTTACAACAAGTCAAAATTAACAAGACATTGAAGGAAAAATTCACTATGATTAATATGTGCGTGTATACATTCCAAATATTAGATCAATTAGCATAAAACGCACGGACGTAAATAATGAAAATACAAATAAATAGCATCACACGGAACAAGGCCAGGCTGTGAATGATTAACACTGATTTCACCACATAAAGAATGATGCGTTATACTTAGTACAAAATGTAGTATTTTACTCACATAGTAAAACTGAAAAATATTTTCACTCACATGGTAAAATTATGCAGAAAGGAACATATTTTCAAATTATCTCTATAGTGTCAACCGCATACTGTGTTTTACGAACCCAAAAATTAGCCCAAGTCTTAAAGATTACATGTATGGAGTTATACACTCCGTCACCAGCACACGTGGCTACCAGTAACACTTTCCAATCAAGCAGTCAGTATTCCAGGTTGGTCAATCGAGCAAGCAGCAGGAATTCAATTATCAGATAAATCAGATTGTAATCAGATTCTTTCTGAATTTCAAGACATTGATGATAGCGCTCGGAATAATGGATATGTACTTCCAAGGGAGTATTGACTCATCAAACGAATTCAACACGCAGTAAATAATTCCCTTGTATTCTGTAACGACATCAATAAGTTCGTCCCGTTATTCACTGCTGTCGAAAAGGTCAGAAATGAATTGGGGAAACAATATGAAATCAAACGCACAATTAACTCGAAAATCAAAACAATAAAAAGCGATTATCCGACAAAATGAAAATTCCACTTTGATTGCCTCAACGTAGTAAATGAAAAATCTCACCATGGATAATTGTCACTGTAAACATAAACCATACATGTTTGCAAGTATGAGTATATACAGGTACGGAACAGAATTTCTATAGACAGGTATGCGCTTACTCACCTAGAACGAATGTGTATGAGTTGAAATTCTATAGACAGGTAAGATAGTGTTCGGTGATTTATCACTACGCGGAAGTATGAACACAGTGTCCGGGGTGAGTTTTCACTTACAATTTAGATCGTATATTATATTTATATTGGTAGGTGAAGCCCTAACAACTAAATTTGCACCCGAACGATAAGCTGCGATTAAGAAATTTATTCCGATTGGTGATTACGTTCGAAATAAGTTCCAAACGAGACAAGAATTTCAAACCGCTTTACAAAAGGAACCGAAAAATTCTGTCTGTCTATTATACAATTATTCAAACCAATAACCACTGCAACGGGGAAAGTCGTATCGACCACTGAAAAAGCCATATGGGCAGATATTCCTGACTAACAACGAGGGGAAATCCAGGGCTTCTTCCTGTACTTGAAACACTAGCAAAGATATCCATTCAAACAATCTTCAAAAACACTTCCTGGTTGTATAATAGCCGCTGCACGACTTCAGGAACAACAAGAATAACAGGGAGACATTATTGAACAGGAAGAAGAGGGTGATTATATTGAAGAAGAAGAGGGTGATATTGAAGAAGAAGAAGAAGAAGAAGAAGAAGAAGAAGAAGAAGAAGAAGAAGAAGAAGAAGAAGAAGAAGAAGAAGAAGAAGAAGAAGAAGAAGAAGAAGAACAAGAAGAAGAAGAAGAAGAAGATGAAGAAGAAGAAGAAGAAGAAGAAGTTGATATTGTTAGTGGACGAATTGCATTCAATGATAAATTCATTTCGGGTAAATTAGATGAAATAAGAAAAGAAATATTATATTCAATTTTTATAAAGAAATAATGGAATTTGTCGTTAGGAGTGTTTATCAGAGAAGAAAGTATATCCACGATGATTATAATCTCCATGATGAAAAATCATGGAATAATGGAGTATATCGTGTGTTTACAGGTGCATCTAGGGCATCAAAAATGGATAAAACATATAGAGAATTTATGGATTAAATAATGAAAGCTAAATAATCTACAGAGAAGCAATGAGAACCTTGATTTCTTAGACTACCAGAACATTCAAAACCTTTTGATACACAAAACCACTCTTTGCAGGGTGCA
Organism: Unio delphinus; assembly: GCA_029339505.1. Lineage (NCBI taxonomy): Eukaryota > Metazoa > Mollusca > Bivalvia > Unionida > Unionidae > Unio > Unio delphinus. The sequence goes on along the minus strand of JAQISU010000018.1, from coordinate 10,758,597 downwards.
ACTGGTATCACTAAAACAACAAATGAAAAGGGATTTTCTCAAAGTGGAACGCCAAGTGGGGTTTCAGGTAGTGGTCTAGTTCGTTTTCCTAATATAATTCTCGGGGATATATCACGATTAGAAATTATCGTAGGAGGGAGATGAGCTGGAACTAACTCACCGGAAATAATTAATGAAGCAGCTGATATCTGCAGACTACTATTTGAGGGCGGTATCATGGATATTAGTGTATATCGAGAATTTATGCATGAGCTAGCGAACGATTACCACAGTGATTAAATCACCACATTAGATAAATGTCATTTAAATAAAATGATCACACGCTACAACCACAATAAACCAACCGTGGTCTATGTAGTAAATTCACGATTGCTAGATTATACAGCGTGCTATGGAGATGGTCTTGACAATACCATTGCAGGGTTATTTGCAAGAATGCCTCCAAAAATAGCACTAATTGAAAACAGTTATCAATAAATACTATTGATGTTATTCGTGACAAGGGTATTATCGCTGTTGGTGATGTTGCTGGGAAAGCATTTTAAGCGGCTAAAGAAAAACTACTAGCGTTAGTTCGGCGAAGAAAGAAACCAACAACGTCTTCGTCATTGGTGACTTCGTCACCGGTGATAAAGTCACTAGGACCACTACCATCTATTATGACTGCAAGTATTAGCAAAATAATAAATAACGCAGTCGATCAAAATATAGCATCACTGAGCAGCGTCCAGGATAATATTATTGCAAATATGATAGCGGGAAGTGGTTTAGATCAAGAAATATATAATAATATGTTCAAATCGGCTCCTGATACAGCGTAGCACTCGTGCGAAAGGGTAGTGATAAATGATGCAATCTTGCGTGGTGCTGGTGTTGCTGATGGTAAAGTCATTATATAAAAACTATCATTGTAGATGCTAATAATGATTATATCAATCACCGCAGAGGATAAATTACTATCATTTATGGAACATGGACGAAAAGCATTCCTATCATGGCTAACAACAACAACAACAGATACCATGGATTCTAATATTTATGGTACACTTACATGGCACCTGGTATCAAAACAAGGTGTTTCAGCTCCGCGTCATATATTTATTGCGATCAAACGCGATTAAACTCTCAGGAACGAAGTCATATGATATTTGATCAAATAGGTGTTAATAAAGTATTATTGAAAATCAACGGCCAACAGGAACCATCCGAGGATATACTACTTGATTACGGAACCAACAAAATAGCACGTGTGTATCATTGACATTTATGGGACGCGATAATAATGTGGATACTGAAGCCACCTTGAAATAACCGCATGCAGATATCAGCTACTTCATTAATTATTTCCGGTGAGTTATTTCCTGCTCGTTTTCCTCCAATGAAAACTTCTAATCGTGCTATATCACCAAGAACATTACAAGGACAACTAACTAAATCACTACCTGAAAAATCCTTTTGATATCCCTCCCCCTTTTTACCAGTTGCACCTTGCTCACGGGATAATTCATACAGTGATGTATCCATTTCTTCTAAATTATCATCATCCCATTGAGGGTCTTCTTGTCTTTTTCGTCTTCGTGTTGGTGTTATTTGGAGTTTTCTTTCTTCTCCTTTATAATCATCAATTAATCCTTTGAAGGTTTTATTCTCCTTCCTCCTCCTATCTAAACCCCCCACGATTTCATTTTATACAACTCATCAGCCTAATCATGGAGTGATATTGCCTCGTCTTTATACTCGTCTGTTAAAAACTCGTTTCTTGAATTATAGCTGTTAATAACAATATCGCTTAACGCGTATGGCTTTTGTTGTTGCATTTGTGTTATAGCCTCCTCGGTAAATTTACCCACTAAAGGAGTAATCACTTTTTTTGTTAACAACGCTGATTTTGAAATTTCCGTTGCTTTTTTTTTCAAGTGTAGTAAGAAGAGGCGTCTTTTTCTCTTTCTCTTCTTCAGGGATATTCTTGTATATAGCACGCTCAGTGGCTGATATTACCCGTTTTGTTACCTTGGTAATTGGTCGAAATAACTCTTCAGATCCCACAGAAAAGTGATTCTGAAGATTCTGCCTAGCTTGAAGATTTTCCCGTACGGAATTCCGTACGGGAATATACTTTCTAACCGACGCTAATCTCTCTCTGTCTCTCTCTCTCTCTCTCTCTCTCTCTCTCTCTCTCTCTCTCTCTCTCTCTCTCTCTCTCTCTCTCTCGCTAATCGAGTGGTTAATGCTTCGGTTACCATTATTGAAACAGTAAAGCAATTTCCAATTGAAATCCTTCGGATTTTCATGGACGATGTAATGATTTTGTCATTATAAAATTATTTCTACGTTTTAACCCGACTCAGATAGACAAGCATCAATGAAAAATTAACCAAAAATGACCAAAATACACTCACTAAAATATTTTTCAGTTTCACTATAGGCAATTTACTTTCTTATTCAATAATCAAAGCTGGTATTGATTTACAGTTGAACCGTTATTTATATCTTGAAAGTAAGACATAATTTGGTCAGGGTTTAAATTATCTGATAATTTAATCTCTTGTTTTTTCAATTTTGAAATCTCGGATATAATCTTATCGATATTTTCAGAATTCATATATGATATTTACATATTTCTAATACAAAAAATATATATTGTTTCAAAAATGAACCCTGTTCGTGGTAAGTTGTTGTATCATCTTATTCACGCCAAGGGATATTATGCATATATATATATTATAATATGTGAATCATGTCCGTGACAAAGTGCATTATTACATTTTACTCACGTCCAGAGATTATGTGATGATATATATATGTATGTATATATATATATATATATATATATATATATATATATATATATATATATATATATATATATGTGTGTGTGTGTGTGTGTGTGTGTGTGTGTGTGTGTGTGTGAACCCCGTTCATGGTAAGTTGTTGAGCATATTACTCACGCCAAGGGATATCATGCGATGATATATGATGATGAATCATGTCCGTGCTAAGGCGTTTGATCATCTTAGGACGTCCAGAGATTTTATGCGATTTACCCCATTTGGGGGCCTTAGGTGTATTTTCATCAAAGGCCCCCAGAGGTTACATATAAGACAGCACATCTCATAGGACTTCCTCAGGTGTATTTTCATCGGAGGGCGCCCAGAGGTTATACATATATGTCAACACATCTCATAGGGTCCGGTCAGGTGTCTTCACATCTGCCTGGTCCCAGAGGTCATGACACGTATTCCCCTAAGAGTAGGTCTAATTCGCCAAATAGCGGGTTAGACCACAAGAAGATACGTTTGATGAATGGACGTCACAAACAATAGATTATATATCACGAAGCATATTCCCCTAAGAGTGAATCTAGCTCGTCAAATAACGGGTTATAATCACAAGAGGATATGTTTAGCGAAATCGAGTTTTTATGGTAGTTGTATAATGAATGACGTCAATGATGTGGTATTTGATAATGGATTGATATATACAATGAATGAATGAATAATAAGGGACAGTACAAGAACATTAAATGAATGATATCAATGATTGATGACACTCCTACATTCATGCAACCACATATACCCCACAAAGTCGCCCTGGGTTGAATGAAAAAAGTCATTCACACCACGGTTCGGTGTGGTTGGTATATGTGGTTCCAATTTGAATTTCGGGTGTTTACTCACCCAATTAAAACCATCTTTCGGTTCCGTTGGCAATAATGCCTGTTACGGGTTTCAAACCATGAGCGCCAGTATGGCACCGCGACACGTTGCGATTGAGCTAACGGTTCTTATATACAAGCATACGTTTTCAATATAATAGTATATATATATATATATATATATATATATATATATATATATATATATAAACTAATACAGATGGGCGGAAGTCAAAAACGAACAGATGTGATGAAAGTCAAACGCATGTGAATTATAGATGCCACGATCGTATTATTTTTAATTTATATACCCTATACTTACTGACAATATTGAAGTAGAGCCGAACGTTTGTAAACACTGCATATTTGATTCGTTTTCAGATAATTGCACTAACTGTTTCTACAGGTATAATGTGTAAATCAATAACAAAGAGGCGTTACGCGTGCCGGTAACTGAAGACCACTGATCAATGTTAGCTCAGGCTGACTGTACAACACAATGAATGACGTGGAATGTATAAGACATGAATCTATATATCCTTGTTGTACTTACTGACAATATTGAAGCAGAACCGAATACTTGAAAGGAAAAAAAGAATATAATTGTTTGTAAACACTGCGTATTTAATTCGTTTTCTTACAAAATAGATTATACTTCCGCTGAGAATCGTGAGAGTTAAAAATAAATCGGAAAATCCCATTGAGATCCATGACTCTTTCATAAGCCGTACATATACCCACAAGAGTTATCTCATTTGGTGTTATAACGAATAGTACAAAACATGGAAAATCAAAAATAAACGAATTGAATCCTTTGTCCAGTCCCTTTCGAAATCGCTGATCGGGTTATTCCCTCTGCAACATATCGTACAGAGGGTGTACAAATATCAAAATATCTGCTGGCTTCATACATTGATTGAAAAACTATTTCTTCATTAATTGCTATATTGAATGATTTTACAGATCTCCTTGCAACTGTTTTTACAAGTGCCAGTTTTCCCAGATATAGTATTCTCACTCTGTGTAACAGCTCGTAAATTATCCAAGGAATTATCAGTCTTAATATTATTTATGTGATCAATAACAAAACCATCCTCGATCAATCCGTTATATACTTCATACACGAAGCGGTGATTATAATATTTTTTCTTTCCACCAAACATCAAGTACCCCATACCATTGTCAGTACCAACTGGCTTCTTCAGTCTTCGGTGTCTGACAATACCATCACGGGAGGCCTCATAGTTTGCAATCATAGGGTGTGGTCGGAATTCTTGGTTCATTTATATACTATAATATTATTTGTCTAATTAAGTTTTTGGTTGAAGAATGATATTACTTGAGAATCTTTCAATGTAATCTTAAGGTGCTCTTATAACACTGTCCTTGACAGAGTCAAGGACGCTGACACAGTCAGATGTAGAGTCATTGACTGAGTTCTTAATGGAGTTTTTAACTCTCTTATCAGTAGCGCTTCAACTCTCTGTATCTCTTACCATCACAACCGATACACAATTTTGATATTCCTCTCACCCTTACCCCGCATCGTAAGCAGGGTAAAGGCCCATAACTCCCGTTGCGAACGCTTTGCATATAATACCCACAGAACTCCTTCTACGTGATTTGTTACACAGGGTTACTGATCCAATCATAAGCCATTTGCAATGATTCATTATATAATAAATTCTCTATTTAAATACTTGTTTAAATTATAATATAAAGGAGTTCGAGAGATTATCGAAAATTACACCTTGGAAAAATGCTAAATTCAATCTCGATAGAGTCTCTGATACACCAAAGTGTAAAATTCGTGATAGAATCACGATAAGTAAAATTCGTGATTGTTTTGAGGTATTCAAGCGCGATGGAGCATCTCACTGTTGGTCAATATTTCGAATTGATGGTAGCGTTGATGCCACCATAAACGATGAAAACGTAGCAGTGATAATCTCACATCTAGGGCGAAAAAAGTATTTTTTTAGGATGAAATTCATTATTTGTTCAGACACGGGATATTGGATTATCAGAGATAAATTCGAACCAATCTTGAAGGATACAAGAATGGTCACTGTGAGTCAAGATTCCAAACCAGGAATTCTATCTGGAATTGACAATATTTCCCCAGAATAGAACAATGAAATATATACCCGTGGAGTTCTCTCCAGAATTCTCTGAGAAAAAAAAATATTTGATTTTATTTACCAGTTGAGTAAAAACAATCCTGTGTCAGTGTGGTTACTTCACAGCTTTGAAAACTCCGAGGGCAGATTCGATCAGTTTGTAAGACCCAGTGGGGAATTATACCGTACTGAAGCCCTCCATGACAAGATGAAAAAACTATCGAATTGGAAGAGCTTCGACGAACAATTATTAACAAATTGTTTTGCACTTCCGTCAGTTGCAGCTCATTTTGCGAGAAAGAATAACACGTGGAAACCAACGCGAGCTGAATTTCTCACAGACATCAAATCAAGCTGCATTGAATATAACCACGGCGGATTATGGAATACAAAATATGACCCTGAAACTATTATTTCGGCTGATATAGTTGCGTGTTACCCAGGGAGGTTTCTCGGGTACGGAGAATGCGCTGAATACATCAAGCGATTTGGACATCCCACCCATGAGATGGCACGTGTTGCTATTAATGGACCATGGCCAGATTTTGATTTAACCGGATTCGCTCGTGTGGTATCATTTGAATTAGCTACAGGACTTCATCCGTGCTGTTATGTCTGGATTGGCAGACACATGTCTGTGAAACATTGGATGCGGTATATGTTACGGTATATGATTGATTGCACCATGCTGATATCGCTGATTGTCAGTGAAGCAATTACATCATATCGAGCACAGACTGAGGTCTGGTTGCCACAACCTGATAGTCTAGATAGTATAATCAGCGAAAACAAAAAACAATTCCCTGATCTCGACGAAGAATATATCATGAATTGGTCCAAACAGTCATTTGAATTCAGAAACAAAGACGCAAAAGATCTTGGTAGAAGAATAATCGATAAATTCACTCAAGGTGGAAAATACGACAATACAAGATATTCTTCACGGCTGAATATAGATAGCGTTGAATACGACTTTATAATCGCGGATGTAATATCTAAGGGTATATATGTAAACCGTAAAGACGCTTTCTTGTCCGATAGAACCAAATTGGGTGCAATTGTTATTTACAACGATGGATACAGTCTTCAGTGTACACATTTGAGGGCATCTATGGTGGCTTATGCTTCCATCGATTTATTTTCGATGATAAATAGATTTCCTGACACTGCGGTTAGAGTCGCCACTGATTCATTTTATATAGATATGAAACACATGGGAAGCAGAGGCCGAATTTACTAATTCTGATGAGAGATGGGGATCATGGAGAATTAAGCGGGAAATACCGTGTGATCATTCCAAATCAGCAGATGTTACAATTGAAGATAAATATTTGAAAAATAATTAGATATCAGAACCATCTAACGCACCGCAGATATCTGATCCAATATGTAAATACAAAACCGTAGATCGTGTTATGCCGGATATTTTATGCGTGGTGACACTCCAAATAGGATCAGGAGCTCTTTTTACCACCTTCGAGCTATCCTGGTTCATATAAATACCTAACAGTGACATTGCCGAGTATTGGTTGTTTTGAAAAATCTTTTTGCGGTTGTACTGGTATATACTTCTTTTTAATCGCATTGTTAGTTTTCACGTTTATTGTTCGAGTAATCTCATTATTCAGCGCGGTAATTACACCTGGTAATCTCTTGACCCATTCACGAGATCGTTTATCCTGAATAAACTCCTTTGCGTATTGATATCCAAATAACAGTTCAGCAAGTCTGCAATTAAATCGTTCAACATTTGTCTGATCGCGATGTAGTGCATTATGTCCTCGTCGTAACGCGGTATTATGATTCTTCATCGTTGACAGAACCGCGCCCTGAAATTCCTTGCCAGGATCAACTTGTAATAGATTTGGCCAACGCAGAGGACCTCGCCGATAAATCCCTTCAAACGCAGAAGCAACTTCATCTGATGATTTTGTTTTTAACGGCTCTACTTGCTTGTATCGACTCGCAACATCAACTACAGTTAACGCGTATTTGTAACCACCATCATGCGGCAGAAATAATATATCAGCTTGATGAACCTCATTAGGAACGGTCACATCAAAATGCAAGCGGTTATTTCGTTTAGGTGGTGGTAGATAAATTTGCCATATCGCCTGTTTAGATAACCAATTAGCCGTATGTAGTATTTTTCACCTTCACGGGGCTAGCGAGTTTACTGATTGCTGCTTTACCCCTCCAGTATCCTTTTTGAGAATAATAAATAGATTCTATGTTTGTATTAATTACCGGCACCTAACATCAATTTACCTTTCATAGACGATTTAACTAACCTTGAAGCCAATTTTTCTTTGAAAGATTTATCAGTGATAAAATTTAACGCGTGAATCAATTTCACATCTGCGAGATGTCTGTGTAGCAGATTACTGCTTTTATAAGCAACATCATGAGCATGACATGCCTTATCAATAGCGTTTATTGGATTTTCAGAGGGCCGAGGTTGGTTTTGATCATCGAGTCTAATATCGAGTCTAGTCCCGGGTCCACAATAACTATACCCAGGAAGATGTTTTTCTCTCGGATACTTTGACCATGGTGTTCCTGGGAGTTTTACTAATTTGGCTGAAAAAAACACCTCCTCGTTTTTGTTTAATCCCTTTGATTTATCAAGGGAAACAAATCTAAAAAATTTTGTACTACATTGTACACACCAGAAAGTGCTGATAAGTTATTTTTAGTTGTAATCGTCGTCACGTCGTCTGTGCCAGTACGTGCTTTACACTTCACACAATCTAGATCCATAATTTATATATAACAACATGAATGTAATTGATTTTTCGGCGACAAAAACACGAGAACCAGTTAAGCATCATGCAGCGCTACCGAATTTTATTCGCATGATTATAATCGGACCATCTGGAAGCGGCAAGACACAACTGCTACTCAATTTAATAACGAGATGGATGAAATGGAACAAGTTTTATTTAGTAGCCCAGAGTGTAGATGATCATAGATGTTACGAAGTGTTAAAGGATTTTAACGAGAACGCTTTAGAAATTGCCGATTATAATGTTATCGAGATTATAACCGATATCGAGGAAACACCGAGCATTGATGATAATGATGGAAGTATTAAGAATTTAGTCGTATACGATGATGTCATGTTAGACAATCAAAAGAATCCAGCTAGGGTATTTTCCAGAGGCAGGCATAAAAACAGTGACGTGATATATGTCACTCAACGATACACTCAAATACCAAAAGTAATCAGAGATAATTGCAATATTCTTGCTGCATTCAACGGAGATGATACACATACACTACGAAATATTCACCAGACTTGGTGCGGAGGTGATATGGATTATAATCTCTTTAGAAATTTCTTTAGTCACGCTCAGTCAATCCCACATTGATTTGTAACGATAAATTTGCATGATCCTAGATCAAGATATCGTATCGGACTTGATCAAATATTTAGTTGAAATTGTAGTGATTTTCATTGTTAACACATAGCAGCAGAGGGGGTGACTGACAACGACCAAGGCGTCTTCGAACATGCGTTGGTTATCCTCGTCGACGATTTTTTGTACAATTTACGAGGAAGCCTCAGTTTACCGAATCGACGCCTCCAAAATTTGTAGGGTTCACCCCCTCTGAAGCTAAAGAATTTATGCATTATATACAACAATTAAAAACTCCTATCTGGTATTCTACGCTACCAACACAGAAAAAGAATGACCCACCAATATGCGGCATAGAAGTATTTAATGTACTCAACGCTATTTCATCATCGGGAAAACCACCCCATAAAACCGTACATGAATATACGAGTAATCGCTTTTTAGAGAGATCTTAGAGTATAATAATTGATATTTTAGAGAGATCTCTATCAAGTCTGAAAAAAACCACAGCAGAATTATCTGCAACCGGTGATGTAAAAAAAAATAATTGAAGTTGAAATATCCGAGATGTTAAACCTCGCAAGTGTTGATCCAAATGAAATAGTTGTATTTCAAGATCGTCAGGGTAAATTGAAAACTAGCAATGTTTCCCTTGATGATATTTTAGTTAAACAACGCGGTGTAACGGAAAATGCTATCGCGGTATTTTCTGATCAAACCAGATATTCTATTTTCAACTATTGTGGATAGTATTAACAATTTAGAACCATTAAAAAAACTATGCGATGAATACGACGACCATATAACTAACTTCGATCCGTTTTCTGAATTACAAAGAAGTATAATTGACAATATTGACAACCCTCTATTAGATTTCTTTGGAAATCAACCGATGACCACACCGAAACTTACGGAGATAAAAACCTACATGAATAATCTGTCAAAGTTTCGATCCGAAAAACTGTTTAAAAAAACGATGATGCCGTCGATAACATTTTTGGTCAAAATGCTAAACGCGAAGAAATTAAAACGATGAAATAACCGCGATTAATCGCCGAATACAAGTTGTTTGCGAAGATATTAAAACGACCATCGATGTCATCAAGGATGATCTACCGAGGATGATAGAAAAACTTGAAAAAAGTCCCTCACGAATAAACAACTATCGTAAATAATGTGTACGCGATCCAACACGGATCATTTACGTGGACACCATCCACTAACATATTAAATATCATCGCGACCGTCAAAGGTATTTATCGATTAACACTAGTGTCGCCGACTAAATTTAATATTTCATCCACGAGTTCATCTGGGGTCAACAATATGATATCAACGATCATCGACAAATGAACAACTGAACGATTAACAATAGTATCCACTGATCATAATTTGGCTATGGTTACAGTAACATGGTATGTGGAATTCGTAGCGGGTTTAAGTAAACAACTGAATTAAATTCGATGGCGAATTTGACACATGCGAATTTAACGCCAGCAATTTGAAATCTATTATAATAAATAAAATGTCATCATTGATAACGTCACATCAGTATCGCTATGATCAGGTCAGAGAATTTCAAACAAAACTCAAAGCACTAACTGAGGAGTATCAAGTAAAAATAATAAAATACCGACGAAGAATTACCGCAGATGATGTTACCGTGTACTTGGTATAAGGTGTAATCACCGGAGCTGGTATACTACTCTCCTCGGTGACAATGGTTGCCCCGTTAGCTGTTCCAATTTGTATATCCGCGGCGACAACAATCGCTGGAATTATTTCAATAATAACAAAAAATATCATCATGCAGCCAGCGCAAACTGCAGGTTTACGTAGTTAGGTTCCATGTTGTGTCAACGGCGTACTGCCAATTATCCTCGATATCGTCCTCCCACGATGACACATTACTATCCGATAGTGAGTTTTCAGCGATGGTACGTGTTTATGATTCCGCAATGTCAAAATTAGAAAAACAACATGAGTATAATAACAATGACAACATCGCAGAAACTACTTCAACGAATAGCGGAAAATACCACACCGGTGAAAACCATCATGATATCAATAACCTCAACGAATCCTGAATTCAGTGTGAATTTCCCGACTGCGATTTCCATGAAACAAATAGCACTAACAAAACTATGAGTATACCATAGTTGGCGAAATAACAGATCAGTAACATTCGGTGGTCAGCAACCGAATAATTCCCTGGTGTTTGCCAGTAAGAATAAACCCGATGGTACCCCAGAACGGAACGTTGTTTCGCTACCATCTTTGTCCTACCAAATCGAACAGATCAATAATGATTTTCAGCGCAGAATAAAATCCAATACTGGAAAAGAATCTAAAATCGCTATAACGGTTCATGAACCAACACTATCATGTGCCATTGAGATAAACTTGCCCGGTTATGTTGTAGACATCTATCAAAGCTCAATAAGGACAATATTTGGTTGGCCTGAAATACCACCTAGGACATCTTATCAAATACCAGAACCTAAAAAATCTGATTATATCACAGATGTACAATCATACCACGAAATAAAAATGCAAAATTAATTGATAAATTCACATTACTCGATAACAATACTATGCAATTGGAATTTGGTTTTGAGAAAACTCCTGATTCATCCATTGCAATTGTACTCACTCTAAATGTCATTGGATATTTGAAAGAGATTAATCAATTACATAAAACACAACTAGAGAGACTACGACAGTTTCCAGGAGCATTTCTCTGATATAACGAGTACACGCATCGAGATTATAAAGTATGTTGACATATTAAATCAGCTTGCATCCGACATGGAATATATCAACAAACGAATAATTCAGATAATATTTAATGACAAAAATGGAGATAAACAAAAATTCCTAACCGGTTACAATATCACAGAAGCTGATTTACCAATGATCCCCTCGATGAGTATTTCCTACAAATACTCGCCGCATGGAAAAAATACAATCCACCAAAACAAATAACCTCAAACATAATAATGACCCAGACGGCGGTGGGCGACATATCGCTCCTCAAAACGACAATATTTCCTCGGTGATTGCAATGAATTTAGTATGTGATGTCATCGATTTAAGTTACCAAATCAATCTCGAAAGATCAAATCAAGCCCAACAACGGTATATTTTATACTCATTTGCACCAACAGCTCCTCCAGGGTTTCTAGTCATTGAGGATCCAACTAATTCAGTCTATATGCGATGTCATGATGATTCGTTAACGAGAATTAATCTCAAACTCATTGACCAGTCCAATAATCTAAGTGATTTACGAGGTGAGGTTTTTCAAATTAGTATGTTTGTGAAATCCTAAAAGGATTTTTACCCCAGAGCAACAGAGAGGGCGCGACAATGACTTTGCGTCTCCAAAGGAAACTTTTTTTTCGACTTCAGAGGAAGCCTTGGTTTGCCAAAAAGAAGCTTCTCTAAAGTTGTCGGATTCGCCCTCGCTGCTGCTGTACAATATCGGAAACAAGAAACTGAGATCACCGATGATGATGATGATGATGCTGATATATATATATATATATATATATATATATATATATATATATATATATATATATATATATAACATCTTCAAAACAAGACGTTTCCAACAAGGACAAACAATTTGAACATAAATATGCGGTACACCATATAATTATTATGTCATAATAAAATTCTTCACTTTAAAATGTGGCTGTTATACACTGGTAAAGTGTATTAATATTAAGTTATTATAAACATGAAATAGGTATAATGCAAAAAAACGGTGACCTAGTGGTTAGAGCGTACGTCGCGGAAGAGGGAGGTTGTGGGTTCGATTCCCAGACGAGTCATACCAAAGACTTACAAAAATGGTACTTATAGCTGCCTTGCGTGGCACTCAGCATTAAGAGATTAATGTTAAAACTGGTCGTCCTGGTGTCATGATAATGTGACTGGGTGTGACATCATGCTACATGTCTGCGGCATGTTGCCCCTGTGCTAGACATCACTATAAACTGCCTCACTACAGACATCGTACCGATATGACTGAACAAATTGTTAAAACTACGTTAAAAGTCTTTATCAATCAATCAATTAATCAATCAATCAAACTAAAAATAAATTGATTTGTAACAGAGAAACAAACACATACAGTATGGGACTTAATTAAAAACATACAACATGCCTTTAAACTTTTCATATTGATGGGTGGTGGTAGCACTTAAAGGCAGATAGCTTAACATAGCAATAAGTGCAAAGAAATAAAACAGTAAACAGCTCACAGTTCGAAAAAGAACTTTGATAAGCGGTAGTGCTGTTGCAGAAAGTGACCAGTGGTGTAACTAAAATACGCATCAAACCAATCGAACGCAATGGAAATAAAAGAAGCAATTGGATTATGTTTTATTTGTTTTGAATAGTTTAATTGAAAAAAAGATTTTAATCATAAGCTGTATATAGGTCTATTGGAATTGCACAATAACAAAATAGTATCGATTTTCAAAACTGACGATAATGATTGTATGAAACACTCACAAAGGGGAAAGTACGTAATCGACGTATGTAAATATGCAAATGAAAATGATAAAATGATTTATTGGCCCAAAAATTATTATTATAAAGCTTTAGCGCAAAGAACGCAGTTTGTAAACTATTTATTTTTTTTAAGTCATTTTTTTCATTAAGGAAAGTTTAAAATATTTTCATCATGATACATAATCTAATCATTACGAAATAATTTAAGAAAAACATAAACATGAATGAAATTTCCTAATCGACTTACTTAAATACAATGCTACTTCCAACATTCGGTTTCATTGTATTTTTTGGTGTGTTTTATATGTTTGTGTTGTTGTTATTGTTGATTTGCCAAGGAGTTGTGTGATCACCATACATTAGTCCCAATTACTTTATCGCGCATTTATCTAGGAACTTTAATTTGGAAAGTTTTCCAAAGGCAAGAAATATAATTTCATTCACTTCGTTCTGGTCTGCAATCAGTGAATGTCGACAAGCGACAATACCTATCGGAAATGATTCTAGCGCAACCATAATACATAACAGTGTAAAGAAATCGCAGATAATGACGTTACCAAAAGGGGTTATAGAGGAAAGACATCATAATGGCATTCCCGAAATCAAAGTATATGTATTTTCTGTGATAAAAGACGCATATAAAATGAATTACACTTTATGTTACATTGTCCTCTGTGTGGAAATCTTAGAAAAAGATTCATTCGCGAAATATTTAGTCACCCACGTAAAGAAATCGTCAATTCTCTGATGAAATCAAAGAACCATGTCAAAACATTTCAACTTCTATTTCAGTATTCCAGAAAAAATATCAAATGTGTACGTACCTACACTATTATTTTAATTAATTGCATTACATTTTTCTCATCCAATATGGAAGATCACATCTAAATAGTTATATATTTCTAGTTTTGTTCCATCTTCTTTACATATCGTTTGTGTTATTCTCGTTTTCATTTTTGATGTAAGTTCTTAACAAATATAAACTTGAGCCAAACCCTTGTCGTAAAATTTTGCAAAATATCGTTTCTGTACAAGAAACACGAACGGATTCAATTTTTCCTGTCATTAGAACACTTCGAATATTTGCATTATTTTATTCACTAGTTTGGATCATCGCATTCATACGACCAATACATTTTCCCATTCTCTCAACTTGGTCAATAATATTTATATAACTAACGCTTTTTTAATCCTTTAAAAATTGTTTTACAGCACAAAATGGTTTATAATGCTGTGTATGGATGATAGTTTGCGTTTGCTTATATTCACTATGACTGTTCATGTATTGCCTTTTCATTGGTCCATATCCTTCGAACGTGCAATTTCTTCCAGCTTCATAATGCAGGCGAGACTCTTGTTGTGTTAATACCAGTCGGCAGAGATTTTTAAAAATGTCTTTATATATGATCTGAGAGCAGACATTTGTTTGGATTATTCATTTGAACTACAATGTGTTCAACATACTAAAGTAATATTCTACAACTATGGTGAATTAGTTATATAGGAGTTGTAGACGATGCCATTTTGATACGTAACTACTGTTGGCGGATCAGCTCATTCGAGGATCTAGAAATCTTTCAAAAACTTCGTTTTGTTCTTCTTTATTTGGGGAAAGGGGCTTGTGCAGAACGTTTCAAAAGTTGTTTGGACCTTAAACATAATACCTTAAGCTCCACCTAAACGTTAATTGTATAACATTGTCAATTTAATGATTCGTTACGTTTGACGGAACTTGTAGGCTCTGCAACTTTCTGTTACATAGTGGCAATTTAGTAATGATCCGTGTGTGTGTGTGTGTGTGTGTGTGTGTGTGTGTGTGTGTGTGTTATTTGGATTTATATTAATATCACTTTCAACTTTATTCATATCGCCCAATGTCCACAGTGCGGTAGTTCATAGTGATAGCTTGCGAGATGGCATCAAGCTTCAGACATGCAGAATCATGCCCATTCCAATATATTATACTGGCACCAGACCCACCAGTCCTAACGGTAACCTCTTAATGCAGAGCTGCTGTACCATTATTATAAGTAACTCGTACGATTCTGCATGGGTTCCAATCCGCGCCTACCTGCATCGGATGGACGATCTAACCACATGAGCGGTACAGATGACCATTGAGTCGTAACTATGCATATCCATTGATTATTACAATTGTATATTCTTGTTCTAGGGTAAATAATTCGGAAAGTTTACATATGAAACCAGACATATTCTTAAAGAATTAAAAAGAGAAAATGATATATATTGGTGATTGCCATGTTGGAATTGTAAATTATTACTCCTCATATTTATTTCCACGTAGAGTTCTTGAAACGAGAAAACTTATGATTTCCATATAGAAACGTATACAATGGAAATTGTTGAAGTATTTGCTAAGCAATTATTGAATGAAACGACTTTGTTGAACCATGAATAATCTTAGTCAACATTTCTATGAATCGTTGTAACGAATTTTAGGTTATATATTAATATGGTGCGTGATATCATTCAAACTTTTTTGTATTCTAGTTTACCTGTTTGATCATTTCGTCATCTTTTTCGAAAATGTTCATAATTAGCTCGTTTTCATTTTTTTTCAATAATCCATAAAAATGCTGTATTGTTTTTATTATTTCTTCACCAACCTTAAGGTTGTTCTTTCATACCTTAATTAATCTATTATCATTCTAAGACACAATTATTTCTTTATTTGCTTATGGTATCAGTAGTTTGTACAGCATCGACTGTTGAATATTAGAGAAAGACCATAAAGGTTACAGGAAATATTATGCCAAGGATACAATTATCAATAATTAAACAAAAACAAGACTTGCATTAAAGTATTTAAAAAAAGATTTATTTTAATAAGCCTTCTGCAATAAATCAGCACAATGCAATGAAAAGTGACTACTTGTTTTTCTTTGTCATTCCCGAAGCCTTTTTGTATTCCTAGAAAACGCAACCACTGTTTATATCATGGAACTGAAAAACATCAACACATAAATCGTTTTTAAAATTTGAGTCAAGTTCTTCATGAACTCATTCGGTGGTTCAAAATCAGTTCAGCCAGGGCAGTGTTTTTTTTTACTAGAAGTAGAAGATTAATTTAGGGATTTAAACAAATGTTTTAGATTTTAACTTTATATCTTTCGATTCCTTAACCAGAGATACTATAAACTATACTGTTTTGTCTATACTGTTATTGGTGAAGAAAACATTGACTATAAGAGGTTTAATGTAGCTTTGATATATATCAAGACTTAAACAATTCTTTAGGTTTTTAAATCACAGTAACCTTTGTTATTCAAATATGTATGCACTCAATTGACCTAATGAAAACATCAAGGTTCGCATATCTAAGCTTTTTATAAAGGTCACGTTATTGTTTTTGGCGCGAGTAAACCACTAACTTATACCGTTATTATACTATTATGTCCACATCAGCACCTTCACGCCGGGCCCCTTGTTTTTTCAGAGCCTGCTGTGTGGCGCGACCAAGGGTTCGGCAGTATAACTTGGTGGGCAGACTGGACTCATTAGCACTGGCAGGCAGGCAGTCTAAGAGAAGGACAACTCTGACTCCAAACTTGGGCAGATGAAGCTCGTTAGCCCTGTCAATGCAATTTTTCTACAAGAAGTAAACTCCGAGAAAAAAAAACACACCAAGTCACATCCATTGGATGATGGCTACACTGCCTTGTGAATATCTTCGGGAGAAGGAAAGTCTACGGGGAACTAGGTAACGCCAGGAAAATGGCCATCATCGATAAAGAATTAAAAAGGCCAAATATTAGCATAGCTGCCATAAAAGAAACCAGGATCGCCTCTAGTGGCTCCCTCAGACAGAAAAATACACCTTCTTCTGGAAGTGTCGAACACCTTAAGAACCCCTTCAGCACGGTGTGGGCTTCGCCATCAAAATCAATATTATGGCACTGATTGAACCTCCCACAGGAGGAAATGAGAGTCTCTTATCCATCCCTTGAACAGCCATATCCACGTTTGGCGAAATGGAACGCCTCAGTCAGGACTGGTTGAACGCAAACCTATCAAGGAAACCACCAATCGATGAGAAGCGAAAAGCCTTTAGAGCCTGCAAAAAATGCCCTAACGAACGACCGCTTACTGCTTTTAAATGTACCCCAAGTAACACCCAACGAATCGCTATAGAGTACTGGCATCAAATGTGTGAAGGAATCCAGCGTAGTGCCGAGTCCAGAAACATCCGAGGTATTACAGTGCTATATGAAGGGAACAGTCCTGTACCATGGATCTTTCTCAACCTCCTTCCCAGTTAACAGCGGCATGAACAGCTATTCTGGATCTTCTTCTCTTTGCTTCTGCCCTACGCCTTTAACTCGTCCATTGATGGCAAATCTACACACCAGTTCCGTTCGGAGGCTGTTTAAACTGGTACGACTGCGCTCGAAGACCAAATTAAAGGATGTGCTCATCAGGAAGATCCATTTTGAAGATGGCGCGGCTCTTATGACCAACACCGAGGAAGACATTCAGAAACTGGGAGACCGTTTTGTTGATGCCTGCATGCAGTTTGGGCTCACTATTAGCCTGGAAAAGATAATGGTCAGTTTGCAAGATACCACCATTGCCCCTTCCATCAAAATTGACGGTATCACTCTGGAAGCAGTCAACAACTTTACCTACCAGGGGTCAGCCATCAGCAACACTCTCTCACTTTATTAGGAGCTGGACAAAAGGCTTGAAAAGGCTACCACCATCATGTCACGACTAACGAAGAGGGTTTGGGACAACAACACGCTGACAGAGCACACCAAGGTCCACGTTTACCAGTCCTGCATTCTCAGCACCCTTCTATATGGAAGTGATATCTGGATTATCTACTTGAGGCAAGAGCGCCGGCTCAACTCCTTCCATATACGGTGCCTTAAACAAATCCTGAAATTCAGCTATACAAGACCGTGTCTCACACAGCGAGCTCCAGCAGCGTGCAAATATTCTTAGCATGTTCTTGCTGCTGAGCAAGCGTCCCTTCGGATGGTGCCGAAGAACATCATATAAGGGCAGCTGTCCAGTGGCACGAGAAGAAATGGTCACCCCTGACTCCGTTTCAAGGATGTGTGCATGAGGGAAATGAAAACATGCGACATTTCACCTGATGGTTAGTATGTGCTAGTCAAGGACCGAGGCACCTGCAGACTGACAGTAAGTAAGGGCATATCAGTCTCTGATACAAGGAGAGGACACTTGTCACCAAATAAACATGCAAGAAAGAACAGCGTGGTAGCAACAACAGTAAATGAGACATCCCAGTATGTCGGCACCAACTGCAAGAAGGACTGTCACACGTTCATAGACCTGTACAGCCACAACAGACGATGTCAACACCCCAGAGACATACGACACCCCAAGGGCGCTATCCGTATGGTCTCTCGAGACTAAGTCGCCAATGATGAGCGATTTTTTTATTTGGATTATGACTTATGAGAAGTATATATTTTTTATTAATAATGTGCATTCAATATAATACTATATCTAGATTGAACGATCTCTATTCGAAAGGGCTGGCAGGATATCATATAGAGCTGGCACCCTGGCAGAATATAGCTGACAGGGCTGGCAGCTTGGCAGCATAGGGCTGACAGCGTGGCGGCAAAGATCTGGCTGTCTTATACGGCTGGTACAGAGTTGGCAATGTGGCAGCTTAACTGGTAGTGTGGCAGCGTAGCTGTTAATTTAACTTTATAAACTTCAGCGTTGCAGAGCGGATGTGAAGATGTGAATTCCAAAATAGGCTCTGAATTGTAGATTCGGATCATACGGTCATATATATATATATATATATATATATATATATATATATATATATATATATATATATATATATATATATATATGAACCGCATTCATTTCTGTAATATCATACTGTTGCATGTATTGTGCTCATCTTCATGCTATTTAGTGTTCATATGATCCATAAGCATTTCCGTAATGCAGTATATGATTATACGTATAAATTATTTTTTATACTCAGGGTACAGCGATCATATATCGTTTCATGAATGTTTTCTTTTTCGTTCTAAGGTCAAGTTACATATTTTGAATCGTCAGTCTGTAAGGCAAATCGTTATTATGATGTACGAGTTCATTTGTTCTATTTTTATTCATTTCGTTGTAACGTTAATATTTTCCTTAGACTAGATTACTTCATTTAATAAATTTTGTTTCTTTGCTTACATTACGTTTTGGGTTTTCATTTTTACAATGGGATGCATGTCAACAAAAACATCTGAGTACAGGAGAATCGACCAAATTTGGAATGAATCTTTCATACATGGCTCTCAGCTGGTAAAATTATTGTGATCTTTGTACTTGGAACGTAATAATTAATTCATAACAGAAGTTAAAAATAAAGACATAGGCTTAAGTCAGTATTGTTTTCTGAAGATACTCACTACAATATGGTTCATAAGATTCTGTATGAAGGAAGCGGTCTCCAATGGGGTTTCCAGCAGGCGAGTCATAACCCATTAAAGAACAAACAGTATCGCAAGTGACGTCATTTTCATTCGGGTATGCCAGGAACCAGCATGTTGAGTTAATAGATTCTGTAAACAGATATATGGCTCTCATATGACTGCAGGAGATACTCTCCTTTATTTCTGGAAAACAAAATAACAAATGATTCACCGCACATGCATAATTTCGCCAGTTACAAATATCCATGACAGGTTTTACTAGCATGCATTGTTCGAAATATGTAAAGGTAAATTAAAATATTTTTTCAAAACAAAATCTGAGAGAGAACAAACTTTTTGCTGAGCAATCATGCGATTCATTTACATTTTAATGACACCTGGATAAATATAAAATAAAATGTGTTGTGCAAACCTTGTATTACATTTTAGTGTAAACATATATCCGCCATTCTGATACTCGTTCTAGACATGGAAAGTCCTAAGATTGTACACAAACCTTACGATGACAAGAACAAAACAAACTACTAGGAAATCCATGGGTTGGAATGATACATACAATGCACACATTATAAATTTCTAAACTTCTTTGCAAAATGTTTGTTTGCAAATCTTTCGTTATTTTGGGAAAACCTTGTTTTTGCTCTTTTCATTTTTACAGTTTTCAATTTTCTCTCATTTTCGTACAATATCATATTTTCTTTCTTGTATGTTATATTTGCTATTGGCATTTACAAGTAAAGTTTGCTTTTGTTTCATCGAATTTTCTACTTTGGTAAACTTACATAGGCCAATCAGACCCATATTAAAATTTAAAGGGACACGAGAGATCCTCAACGACCTAGCTGGAGACATGTTTGCGGTTAATTCACGTGTAACTGACAAACTTTGTTTGGATTAAAAAGGTGATGCAATTGAAAAAGAATTCTCTGATTTATTCCCAGCTGTGCAGTTGCCAAAGGTATGGCAAATAATTCACTTGAGAATGACGTTCATCAGAAAAGAAAGCCTTCAGCTGACACTATATTCGTCAGGCTTTTAATGAGGTCACTTTTATTGCCTGCTTGAGTCAATAAGAAGGTATTCAACACAGTGATCCTCTTTTAACTACCCATTATCTTTATTCTAATCAGGGTGATGGTTTCTCAACAAAAATCACTAGACCTTAATCTTATATTGTAAACACGTCATGTTCACCGAGATCCAGAACTTGATTCAAGATTTGTGGTCACCACTTAAAAAGGTTTCATTTTATTTTAAAGTGATTGGTTGTGTTTAAAATCAATATGGAACTAGTGAAGAAATAAACATTTAATTTTGTATTTTAAAATTATTGGTTCTCGTCAGGGTCATGTTAGGAATAAACTGACATAAATGAGCACGCGACCTTTTCCGCGGAGCCCCGAGTCGACGAGTGATCTAAAGCGCTATCCGTTACGGATGGCTGCTATCTCACCTCTGTCTGCGTGGGTTCAAGTCTCAGATTCGGCCAATGTGGGTATGTGCTAATACTTGCCAGTAGCTTCTCGTGGGTCGGTGTTTCTTTATAGGGTTCTTCCCGGGTTCCTCCTTCTCCATTAATACTGGCCGCCAAGAATAAAATATCATCTGCTGAACAATGGTGCTGAACTCTACAATAACTTCAACAACATCTACTCCTTCCCCTTCGTGATTTCTCAATTTAGGGATTGGTTCGAAATTGCGTATTAGAATACGATATAATCTGGTTTAGTAATATAGTTCGATGTGGGCTTTTACACATGACAAGTTGTTTTCTTTTGTTGTATCCAAGTGTTTCAATCCAAGTCAACAATTCTTTATTTAATTTTGACCTATATGAATTAATTCGTATCTCTGGACTCACACGCAATTCTTGGACAAAGTTTATCAAAATATTATTCGGATTTCCAACACCGGAGTATTAACTATTATGTTTCTACAAGGAATTGTAGATGAGTACACAACAATCTTCAGCATACGTCATCGTCTTCCATCTTGGATTTTCCAGCAGTACTCGAACATTAATCTATCAAAACATTGCATTGGAAAACTTTTGTAATTGAATTATTGGATCATTCTTCTGATTCGTACAACTGTAAGTTATTTTTCCAATTTTGCAATCTTTTTCCAAGGAAACAAATTGTTTATTAAATTTACAAAGCTTTTTTTTTTCACTCATTGTTTGTTACCGTTTATTTCATGCTTAAACTCATAACAATATTTATAATACATGTAGCCTTTAATATTGATAACCAATTTCACCCAAATGACTCCAAAATTATCTTTGTTTTAGGAACCAAATAACCTGCATGTGGGCATAATATGGAACATATATGTCATATGGCGCTGCGCGAAATGAACAGGTCTGGGAAACAGTCACAAAAAACCTCACATGTAGAACATTGACAGACGATAGGACAATGCCAATCTGTATAATACTAATATGAATTGTTTTATAATAACCCCTTTTGAAAAACTTTATTTTTTGCAAGAAACAATAAAGACTAGTAAAAGACTTCTTATGATGTAATGATGTAACATATGCATAAATGTAAATATAAAATAGGGCTCCTTGCTCCAACTAGCCCTTTTTTAATTCCTAAAATAAATACAAATGAGAAACGACACATGCTGTCACACACTTAAAACAATAAGAATTTATTTTCAAATAGTATAACACGCCGTGTCTCATCAACATCCAAACTTGAAAAATCTAAATTTAACAGGGACCTTGTTTAGTGTCCAAATTTCAAATAAATTTAAATGAAATAAGTTCTTTATCTGTACGAACCAAAAATGAGAAAGCAAAGCCAGAAAATCTGAGAGGAAATTGACATTTGACATAGCGGCTTTCCTTAAACATATATCAATAACATACATACAATTTAACAATTACACCCATATAACTCACAGAACTTAATAAGCCATTAACAAAGGTCACTTTAAATAAAAGGTGATGGAATTCTGATTTGTAATTTAATTTTTTAAACCCAATTCGATGTGTGTGTGTGATTTGTATTTTTGACGTAGCTTTAACAATTTGTCAGTCATATCGCTACGATGTCTGCAGTTTATAGTGATGTCTAGCACTAGAGCATCATGGTGCAGACATGAAACATGCTGTCCCACTGTTACGTGCTTATGCTCGAATAAACAGTAACATAGAAAGAGTGAAAATAACAAGCTTGTAAAAACTTAATAGACAACTTATTGAGCTCAAATATTTTCCAGAAAAGAAAAATAAATTTACGGTTTTAAGAATCAATTCCAAAATTAATCCAAAAATAATTCAAAATATAATCCACTAGTGAAATTGCAAAAGTTATGGTAATAAAATGTCCTAATAATTCCCAGTTCGAATCTTAGTGAAGCACCCAAGATGGAAAACGATGTCACGTGATAAAGTTAATTCTGGTCTTATGAAATTAAATGAGCACAATTATTTTCCAGATAATAACAAAATAAATCCTCTTGATCAAAACGAATTGAAATAATTTCCAATACAAGGTAATTTAAAATAACTCAAAACGTCACACAACTTAGTATTCTAACTGCCCAGCTTCTACTAAATAGTTCGCTCCAAAACATAATTTATATACCTGTTTTTATGTAAACAAGGAAGGGCTCACATGATCTGCTAGAATCTTTTAGAACAAATTTACGTTAAAAAAAATTCGTACACACCGTATGACCAAATTAAAAGTAGAAATATGTTTATAACGAAACTTCATAATGTCCTTAGAATCAACCAATCATTTTAAAAGCTTGTTTACAACTCTGAAGCCAGGTCAGAAATGAGATCGACACCTGGTGTTTATTCTTAGAGTACAGGTCATCCCACTTTCTAAAAATGATATCTCCCTATGAATGAATCTTAAACTTAAAATGTCAGACTTGAATCTGACGAACAAACAATTAAAATAAAAATAAATGAATTAAATCAAATATACGTAACACTACCCAGTCACATTATCCTGACACCAGGCCGACCAATCATTATATTAACTGTGTAATGCTTAGCGCCAAGCGAGGCAGAGTTATTATTATTTTTGTACGTCTTTGGTAGGACTCGGCAAGGTATCGAACCCCAATTTGGATGAATAACCTTATAGACAACACTAGGAACAACAAATGCTTTTCAAAAACTTAGCTTTAAATTTGACATAATTTTCTTTCTAATATTAAACACAGTAACACATCTGATGTGGTACAAACAAACATAAAACTCTTACGTTTGGAAAGTAGGGGGTCGGGCATTTGTCTGATCAGCCCCCCACCCCCTCCGGAACAAAAAAAAATAAACGTAAAGTAAATAGGTAAACTTTCACCACACCTTAATGATACGCTAATGCATATCAACATATTATACTGTCATTTAATACCAATGCTAATATATACGTATATTCGTACATTTTCGGGGGTTGATTATACTCTCGTCAAGCGTGTGTTTAAAAAGTGATAACAAAAAGTAAATTGTAGGTGCTTAGCCTACAACAACGTCACAGCGTCTTTATCAACGCACAAACATTCAAATCTTGTTACCTTGATCTTTTTCTCACTTATTACAGCTGTTTAGAAATAACAATCCAAGCATAGAAACAAAATATTTCGCCCTTGGAGCAATGCTCTTGAATTTAAATCCTTGAGCTGAATAATTAACAACAAGCCCTTAGTAGTAACTATTTGTACTATATTCAGCTTCTCGTTTGTCAGTCAGTTTATACATTGGAGAAAGACATTCAGGTCCATACGATGGACAGAGGATTACACATGTGTTAACGTTTAGAATCTTGTACAGGAGAACTTCTTACCCAAAATTTCACCTTTGATGAGTTTCACAAAATAATCTGAGATCGATGCTTTGCATCCAGGTTGATCTTTTCCGCCATTTGGGTAGAAATCCACGTGACCAGTAGAATGTTTCATGCCGAAGTCTGAATATTCAAATGAGGAAAACGAGATGGGTATGTTGCTAGTAAAACGTTATCTAAATCATAAAGATTGCAAACGCGCATGAATACATTAAGAAATCTGGAGCAGGCTCATTACATTTATATTATTAATATTTCTTATACTGCTATTCGAATCAATTGTCATGGTTAATTTAGTAATATTAGAATCCTAAAGTATATGCCGTCAGTAAAATGTCACAAAATACGGAAACTCGTAACATTACCTGTTCTATCTGTATGTATAATGTCAACAAAATCGGCGTCAGTTGAATCGAGTCGAACCACTGGATCTGTACCATCAAATAACGGTCCAGCAGGATCCAAGCCTACAAATTAGATCCCTAATGTTAATGTTTTAGGAATTTGGTAGGTCCCTTCCAAACCTTTTCATTTTCAGATTGATTATTGATTCGTGTTTATGATAAATAGTATGAATTATAGAGTTTACAAGAGGGGGCAACCAGTGATATATCCCAATGGCCGGGCCCGTACGGGACCCCGGCCAAACAACACCTTTTAATTTTATAAAATAACAAGTTTGCTTGAACAAGAATTATAAAAGACACCCATGTTTCTTACCCCAGCGCCCGTGATCGCTCTCTACGGAACTGATTATATTTACCGAAATACATGTATTTGACAACATAATTCAACATTACAAGTTACGATAGTAATTCTATCTCATGGAGAGTGCAAGTGTTGCAAAAGTCATTTGTTTGTACAAGGACATTTAAAATCCATTATCGAAACGAAATTCTGAAAACAAATTTGGAATAATAATTGTCAGCAAAACTTTGCGCTTTAGTAAGTATGTATCAGATCATATAGTAAGCATTCTTCACGAATAAAAATAACCTAATTTATTCATTCAAATAAAAATAATCATGAATTTTATTTTTCAAACGTAGAATTAAAACAAGGATTTAAAAGAAATAAAACCAACCCGTAATTCGTCCAGCTCGTTCGCTATCTCCTCCAGTATATCCAGCGATATGTGCCCCCAGACTGTGTCCGATAAGATGCATTCTGGCATAATAGTTTCCATTTGCTACTTTGTTAAGTTTTTTCATGAAGTTCCACAGTAGCGCCCCTACCACGCGTGTGTTTGCCGCAACTTGAGCGTAGTTACTACTCCTTGCACCCTTAACCCAGTCAACGAGAATGACGTTCACATTTTCCTGATTGAATGACAGATTTGGTTCATTAATATTTATATAGGAACTTCTCACAGATGATATTCGACAATCTAGCACGCATGATTATGGCAGAATATTGTATGGCAACAATAAGTATAGGTCAACGTATTGTGTGTTTCATAAATATAATTAATTTAACACTGCGCGAAACAAAAGCTTAGTTCAGACTCAAGCCTAAAGCAAATTAATTTCCAGTATTCTGAGATTTCAGATTTTTACAAATTGATTAATAAAAAGGACTACAGTATTAGTGAAATAAT
The DNA here is from genome assembly GCA_029339505.1 of Unio delphinus. Taxonomy (NCBI): domain Eukaryota; kingdom Metazoa; phylum Mollusca; class Bivalvia; order Unionida; family Unionidae; genus Unio; species Unio delphinus. The sequence goes on along the minus strand of JAQISU010000018.1, from coordinate 10,732,094 downwards.
TTTATAACGTTGTTTCTTCAATTATTGTATATCACGTTCCCTGATAACATGGTGGAATTCATAGAAACATTCATTTTTTACGATACCAAATTAATAGAATGTAACGACAATAAATCCATTATGTTTCATAGCATGGTTTGGATTAAAAACTGGTCAGCAGTTTACTATTTCCCATATCGGGATACAGTATAAACCATCTTTTCCAGTCTGGTGGGGACATAACATATATGAAAACATGACTCCCAACACATATGACCTATATTAAAAAAATAGAATAATTCAAAATAATTAGAAATATGTCGAAAACAAACTTTTACTGATTTCATAATTTTCAGGAGTATTGTTTAGAAAGGACGTTTGAGGTTTGATTTGAAGTTTTGCATTTGCGAAAAGCTGCTTTGCTCCCGTCGATGAAAGTACAAAACCATGTAGCTAAGTCGAATGATTTCGCTGTCTGTTGAAATAATCTTCTGACTAATACTTGGTTTTGCATTCCTTCGTTCCATATATCTAATTTTCCAGCTTTTGCGAAGATATTTATTTCGAAACATTCATTTTTGTTATGGATGTGATGTTGTTCGTCCGTCAATTCGATGAGGACCCTTCCAGTCATTCAAGGGTTTGATGGGCTGGTACTCTTCTGTGCTTGCGCAAATGGCTGATAACGCAAAAACTTGCACGGAATGTTTGGTTGCATAAGGGAAAGGGGATGAGGTGACATCTCCAGGAGGGTTGACGGCACGTATTTTTCTGGCTTGTCTCTTCAGCTCTGCAGCTGCTGTCCTCCTAGATTCGAACAACTTGGAGCATTTGTGCACAGAGGAACGCCAAGTGACTCGATCGCTTGCTGTTTGCTCCCATGTATCAGGGTTTATGTAGTTTTCAGATTGTCTTTCAAATGGTTGTTCTGACCTCCATGGGATCGCTGTCCTTGCTGGAGCACGCCATAGAAGAGTCTCTTAGGCAGCCGGTGGCCTGTCATGCATACAACATGTCCCGCCCAGCATTGCTGACAGTGCATCAAGATGGTGTGGAAGCTGGAGAAACTTGCTTGGGAAAGTACCACAGTGTCTGGAACCTTCTCCTGCCAATTTAGTTTGAGGCTTTACCAGAGACCCATGGTTTGAAAGTGGTTCCGTTTTCTAGCGTGGCATTGGTACACCGTCTACGTTTCGCATGAGTAAAGTAGTGTGGGGAGCACAACTGCCCTGTAGACATTTAGTTTGGTCTTGCTGATGATGCCTCTTCTATTCCAGACGTAGGAATACAATCTGACGAACGTTGTGCTGGCTCTGGCTATGCGAAGCTTCAACCCGTCGTCAATAGTGATACTCTGTGAGAGTGTGTTTTATAAGGTTGTATCTTCAATTATTGTATATCACGTTCCCTGATAACATGGTGGAATTTATAGAAACATTCATTTTTACGATACCAAATTAATAGAATGTAACGACAATAAATCCATTATGTTTCATAGCATGGTTTGGATTAAAAACTGGTCAGCAGTTTACTATTTCCCATATCGGGATACAGTATAAACCATCTTTTCCAGTCTGGTGGGGACATAACATATATGAAAACACGACTCCCAACACATATGACCTATATTAAACAAAATAGAATAATTCAAAATAATTAGAAATATGTCGAAAACAAACTTTTACTGATTTCATAATTTTGAGGAGTATTGTTTAGAGAAAGGACGTTTGAGGTTTGATTTGAAGTTTTGCATTTGCGAAAAGCCTTCCAGTCATTCAAGGGTTTGATGGGCTGGTTCTCTTCTGAGCTTGCGCAAATGGCTGATAACGCAAAAACTTGCACGGAATGTTCGTTTGCATAAGGGAAAGGGGATGAGGGTGACATAACCAGGAGGGTTGACGGCACGTATTTTTCTGGCTTGTCTCTTCAGCTCTGCAGCTGCTGTCCTCCTAGATTCGAACAACTTGGAGCATTTGTGCACAGAGGAACGCCAAGTGACTCGATCGCTTGCTGTTTGCTCCCATGTGTCAGGGTTTATGTAGCTTTCAGATTGTCTTTCAAATGGTTGTTCTGACCTCCATGGGATCGCTGTCATTGCTGGAGCACGCCATAGAAGAGTTTATTAGGCAGCCGGTGGCCTGTCATGCATACAACATGTCCCGCCCATCACTGCTGACAGTGCATCAAGATGGTGTGGAAGCTAGAAAAACTTGCTTTGGAAAGTACCACAGTGTCTGGAACCTTCTCCTGCCAATTTAGTTTGAGGCTTTACCTGAGACCCATGGTGTGAAAGTGGTTCCGCTTTCTAGCGTGGCATTGGTACATCGTCTACGTTTTCACATGGGTAAAGTAGTGTGGGGAGCACAACTGCCCTGTAGACATTTAGTTTGGTCTTGCTGATGATGCCTCTTCTATTCCAGACGTAGGAATACAATCTGACGTACGTTGTGCTGGCTCTGGCTATGCGAAGCTTCAACCCGTCGTCAATAGTGATACTCTGTGAGAGTGTGTTGCTAAGGTAGGTGACGCGGTTCACTAAGGTTACTTTTTGGGCCTTTGACGGTGATGTTTGACTCATCATAAGGCTTTCCATAGGCCGGCTGACACAGGACTTTAGTCTTCTCGGTACTGATCGTGAGACCAACGCTTGTGCAGTAGCTGGCGAACTTCACAACGCAGCATTGCATGTCGGCGTCTGAACCAACATTGAAGGCGAAGTCATGAGCATATAAGAGATCCCGGATGGTGTCAGTTATGACCTTGGCTTAAGCTGGAAGCCTCCTGGGATTGAATAGTTTTCATCTGTACGGAAACTGATGCCTGTTCCAAACTCTTCGTCTCTGAAAGCATTAGTCAGCATGGAACAGAACAAAAGATTGAACAGCGTTGGTACCAGAACACAACCCTACTTGACGCAATTGGTTACGATGAATGGCTCAGATGTTTCTCCATTGCCCTGGACTCGTGCCTCGTGGAAATGCTGTACAATGGATATAAATTAGCTCAATCTTCGGTAATTGACCATTACCTTCCACGAACCTTCTCTGATGATAGTATCAAAGGTCTTTGTCAAGTCGATGTAGATGAGGAAAAGGTCGGAGTTTTGCTCTTGAAATTTCTATTGTAGTTGCCTCGCAGCGACACCAATGTCTGAATCCACACTTGCTTTCTGGCAGTAGTCCCTGGTCAAGGTGAATAGTGAGACTGTTCAGTAGAATTCTGGCGAGTATTTGTCCTGCAATTGAGAGTAATGATATACCCGGTGGTTCTCGCAGGTGTGACGGTTCCTTTAAGCTTATACAGGTTGATTATGAAGGAATCTTTGAATTCCTGGGGGATCGTCTCTTGCAGCCACATCAGTACCAACAGTTGGTGGAGCCTTTATATCAGTGCTGTGACCAATTCAGTGTAGACTTCAAATGGGATAGAGTCTTAACAATGTGTTTTGCCACTGGAGCGCTGACGAATCACTGTATGTGTCTCCAGCAAGGATGGAGTGTCTTCGGTAATTGAGGCAGACGACTAATGGCTTCATCATTTCTGGATGGATGACAATTCAGGACGCTGTCAAAGTGTTCAGCCCTTCGTTGAAGAATCTTCTCTTTGTCAGTAATTAGTGTGTTCATGTCTGCGCTGAGAAAAAGACTGATTCAGAAGATGTAGGTCCATACACTTCTGTCAGGGCATTGAAGAAGTTCTTCATGTCATACTTGTTTGAGTAACATTGGATCTCTTCAGCTTTGTTGCTCATCCATGTATCTCGCATCTGACGATATTTCTGCTGTACAGTTCTGCGTATGCTATTGTACGCATCGTTCCTAGCTCTCTGAAAGCTGCCCAGTCGGTTCCCACAATTGGATTGTCAAGAGGGGTGGATTTCAGATACTTTTACAGGTTTTCCATGAGAAAATGTTTGGTACTGGTGCATTTCAGTGTATTGATGTTCAGTCGTTTAGGAGCCTTCTTTCCCTGTGGATGTCTTTTGGGCAGAATATGGATATTGAGCTTGATGATGATGAGGCGGTGATCCGTACAGCAGTCAGCATCGCACAAGGACTTGGTCACCTGCACATCCTGCCTGTCTCTCCTCTCCTGACAATGACGTAGTCAATTATATGCCAGAGCTTAAAGCGTGGGTGCATCCACGACACGTCCGGCTACGGGTATGGAGGCGCAAGACTGTATTGGTAATCAGCAATTCATGATTGACACAAGTCTGGAGCGAACGAAGACCGTTGCTGTTACACTGACCCACTGCGTAGTTTTCTTACATTCCATCCCAGTCAACGTGATCACAGTCTACTCTTGTATTCAAGTCGCCGAGAAAAAAGAACGTGTCTGCCATTGGAACATCAGCAATGACGGAGTGAAGATCCTCATAGAACTGGACTTTTACTTCATTTTGGATAGTCATGATTGAAGCACCACAACGGATGATGATAATATGCTATCTACCAGACAATAAGGGGGGTTTCATGGTCATAAGTCTGTCGTTTAATCGCTTGGTTTGTCCAGCCAAAGTGCCAATCTTTCTTCATTGCAAAGCCGACACGAGCCTAACGGCGCTCTTCACGTCCTCGGCCGCTCCAAAGAAAGTATATCCGGAGCCCCTTTCACAGAGTTCGCCTTCTCTTGCAAGCCGGGTCTTGCTCGGGGCAGCAACGCCCACGTTGTATCAAGTGTGCGAGGACCATTCCCCATTTTCTTTCTTGTATTTTGACCGCTGAAGTAGCGTCCCTTGCAACAGCGATATGCTGGCTATGGAAGTTTAGACCAGGTAATGTTTACGGCACCTTTTCGAGCACCTGCCAGGGAGGTGAGCACTGCATTTCTGAATAGGGCTGCGTAGTCGCCAAGGGGGCTGCTGAACTCCACTTTTTCTCCATGTCAATGGTTAACTACCCTAATAGCCTGAGACGTCTGTGTGCAGGTTTACAGATACGGCTGCACGTGTACCCACACCTGCCTCTTCGTCGCTTCCCTGTCGCCACAGGACTTTAATGGATGATGAAATGGGATGGGTGGATGACAATAATGACTTGCGCGGTGACTTTGTTTTAAATGAGGAAGAGCTGCGCAATTCATCAAACTCACCATCTCGCTCAGCACCATATAGTTTGAGCAACACGACAACGTCGAGACGTCCGGAGACAATTAAGTGCAGTGGATGACCAGAACGTCCTACGTGTCTTGTCGTACTCAGCGCTCCACGGCGCTTTGCTGGTTATCGCCTTTCTGTCCGTTGACCAGCTGGTGGTTCCTCTGCGCAGGCTGCTGGATCAAGTATGTACATGCTACGTAGACAAATCCCAACTCACCGATGTTTTAAGACCCGTCGGCTACCCTCGGCCTGGTTTAACCACCCAGTCGAGGCCGTTTTCTGTGATGTGGCCGCTGCGCATGCCACATCTTATTGAAGCCACAGGTGCGAGCTGAGTGCCAAGTGAGAACCAAAGGTGGCCGATCTAACCCCGAAGGAATATGGCTGCGAATCTATCCAGAGGTGTTACCCCCTCCCAGGATATCCCGTACACACCTTTCTTCTGGATGCATGAATACAAACAGCGGTTCATTTTTTGGCTCTTGTTCCCGTCTTTGCGATCTGAGGACATTAAATGATTGAACCAGTGACATATATCGAAGGGTAATTTTCTTTTAAGGGTTTAACTGAAGAGAATACAAAGATTGCTTGTCTCTATTTATCAATCAACTCTATTTCACGGATACAAATATCTGCAATTACAACCTTGCCGAGATATATGTATAAAAAATTGCAACGGCATAAAGACCTAAAATTCGTTACAGGCATTAATCCCATCCGATCGAACATAACGACGACAGTTACATAGTTCTCATATTTATGTCATTGCTGTAATCCATTCAGCTTTTGTGACAATAGACCATCCCCGCATGCATGCAGACGTACAGATAGACATACACGATGTACAGAGAAGCGTTTGAACCGGTTTTCGGACGAACAGACAAAAGCAACACAACATGTACGAACAGAAATGCAAATTTACGTTCGGACGGACAGACAGACAGACACGACACACCCAAAGTACGGGCAGACGTCCCAACAGACGTTCGGACATATAGAGATACGACGCACACACAGCATTCAGACACAGACATGCAGATTGACCTATATAGGGACGGACAGACATGCAGAAAGACGAAAAAACATGCAGACAGACAACAATGACTTGCCCGTTTAAGGATTTCATCTTTCATTTTGATATCCCATTCAGCCGAGGAGCTGTGTTTGTAACCGTGAATTATAAAATTCGTTCTTGTGTTTATATTGAAATTGGACTTCTCAACGGCACTATAAGATGTTTTCAGAAACTGTGGACTGTCTAAATTTCGACGGGTGAAGAGCTTGTACGTGACACCTAACTCATTAGGTGGCTGAGGTAGATGAAGTAAAGCGTTGTTGAAGGGTGCCTTATTATCGAAGCATCCAATGTTATAGTAACATTTTCTACAATTCGAGCCCTTGATGAAACCTGAAAAAATGAAATGAGTATTTCAATTGATGCAGTGACTATTTAATATTAAATATTTAATTAGCACACTAACTTGAATTAATTAATAATGTAGTACGATTTGCAGACTTGTGTTTTTACCTTCACTATTTTTGCAATGAACACTAAGAAAAAGCGTTGAGACTGAGGTGAAGATAATTCTATGTTGGTAGTATATATAAACCATACCAAATGATAAAATCGTATTACTAAATTCACGTCTTTGATTCTGTGTAGGAACATTATTTGCATGTACGGCACAAGTCAGCATGGATTTTTTAAACCACATCTAGCAATGTGCTACGTGTACCAAGTGATTGACTCGTACCAGACGCACCATATTGAAATACATATTTTAATTGTTGTGTTCAGTGAATAAATTGCCAAAATAATTATTGGATAAAATAAATAACCCCCAAAGCGATAACATGCAGTTTCATTATACAAATACAATCTGTATTAACCCTGTGCTCATGCAACGGGCGAAAATACTAGGATTTTTTTCTTTAACTACAGTTATCAAACGTATAGTGCTGATAAATGTATATTAGCTGGAATGTAAGCTATTAAAATATAAATTGTTTCAAAGCAATCATTTTCATACAAACACGTTCTGTATTTGAAAGATACAATTACATTGCACTTTTCGCAAACTAATCTTGTTGCCTGCAATATAATCATATAATCATAAAATCATCATAGGCTTTAAAAGGCTTTCAAAAATAAAGGTTAACAATATCATATGTGTCTAAGAACAAACATAATTTGAAGATTTATTTTTACCCAGAACGGCCGAATGTATTTTGATGATGTTAGATGCAAGATACCACACAAACCAAAGAATAAAATAACCATATGCGTGGATCTATATTGAGTTCGACGTTTTCCTGCTCCAAAGAATGTAAATCTAACAGTTGTTGTCATCTAAAGGGTTCCTAAATCAACAAATGCTAAACTCTTTTTCTGTATTAACCCCTAATATCCACACAAATGCAAAACTCATTTCAAACATGCATGATATTTTTTCACATCTGTATAGCCCACCACCAAATCTTTCCAAGCTGAATAAGGTTAATTCACGCTAAACACCAAAGAAACACTAACCTCTGCATCTAAACAATCAATTGCATCTCAGATTAGATTACTAAACGTGTACACGTTAATATATCATGAAATTTCATTCTGATAAGAAACTAATCCATCCTACCATCCATTCTCGGGAATACGATTCATTATGACATCCGCTCATAGAAATCGCCTAGTTACTTGATTTGGGAAAATCTTTGCATGCATCGATTTCACATAAGTAACAAATTTCATGTACCTATTGCAAAAAGAAAGGACACGTTTTTACTGATTGCTACAACCACCTGGAAAAGAAGCATCAGAATCAAGCCATACCTACTAAAAATGCTTTTCTCTCAGCAGTCAAGGTCATTAAAAGGTTATTAGAAGCAAAACATTTGTTTGGTCTAATAAACTCCAGTCTGATTTTCTTCTGGACAATTATGAACCATTCATTTCAAACGGTTCTATATCTCTTTAGAGTAATTCCTTCAATACTATCTCTTTTAAATACTTTAAAGTACACAAAAGTCTTTCGGAGTCTATTTTATCAGGAACTTTATCTTTTACTGTGAAGTCATTTTCTAATGATGGTGCTTTTATTCAAAAAGTGCGGATTTCTTAATATTTCTATCCATTATGACAATTGGTTATCAGACTTAGTTTCAATACCCGTGACAGTTGACACAGTGTGTGCTTTGTCCGTTGAAAGCATAATTTATTACCTGGCAACGATCTAGCTTGAGATAAGGTTGTGGTTAATCCACTTGTAACTGACTAGCCCTGTTTTTATCAGAACGTCTCATCATTGGAAAAGACTTCCCTGATTTATACCCAATTAGTGCAGTTACTAGAGGTTTGGCAACGAAAGCCCTTAAGAATGATGTTGATCAGAAAAGTATTCATTTAACTGACACATGAAGTTGTCAGGCTTTTAAAAGGTCACGTTCTTGCCTAGTTTTGATCAATCAAAATGTATTGTTCACAGTGACCTTATTGGCGAATCACGACTGCTTGCAAATGTAAACTCTTATGAAATGGTTACTAACAATGATTTTATTTCTAAATCAGCATACACTCTTTCTAAGCGAAACGCAAGAGCTCTTCGCATTGTTATACACAAGTATTTCTAGTGCACTTTGACTCCTATCATAACCCATTTAAATTTTAAAACAGTTACTGAAGCAGTCATTCAACCTCCTTAGTGTAGCACGTGAAAAATTTCCACATGAATTTGAACTTGAAAAGAAATAGTTGTAATTCTGTAACAACGTATATAATGACAAAATTACATCAATTAATCAATTAAGATAACGATAAATAATTCATTAATTATCGTTTTTCTAATTTGTGGCTTTGGTTTTGTCGCTCCGTCTGCACCAAACAATAATACTAATAATGAAACAAACAAATTAATGTATTATTCACTAGGTTAAAAGCAGCTAATGTTGAAAAAAATTGAAATATAAGATTTTTAATAACATACCAATAGAGCCTGTTCTATTACATAATCCAATTTTTATATCATATAGTTAAAAACAGCATGAAGTTGGCCTTTAATGTTTCCTAATATCTTTGTATTTTTCAAGACAATTTGATATTTTTTCTCAATATTATCTTTGCGAACGGCATTAAAGTTTCAAGCATATATAAATAAATTTGAGCTTAATATACCCTTTTTATTAGACAAGTGATATCATTGAAACATCCCACACGATGGAAAAATTGAGATAGTTTTAACCATTTATTCGTGTTATGTGCAGTGTGGATCACATAACTGTATAACATTGCTAGTCGAGTCAAACTGCAATGAAAATGCTCGTCAGGCAGCTGGTGGTTATGCAACTACCATTGTAGAGCATTATCATATTGCGAACTATATACAAAATAAAATTTCTCGAAGTAATAATCTTATCCCCGGCAATACATTATTAAATACTTTCTGTCATTTAAAATATCAAAATAGATACGGTCAAGATAATAGTTGAGAGTTTAATTTTTACTCAAAACGAAATACTTGTTTATAACTTTAACTTTAGTATATTTGCTTTCTATCTTGCGTCTGATAGTTGTATTATCAATGTGAGGATTTGGTTGGAACTGATTTGTACTTTTCAAATTCTAAAGTTAGGTTAGAGCGCCCTGAATATGGAAAGTACTATTTTTACCGGATTTACTTAGTTATGTTCCTTATTGCGTATTGACCCAATTTTAACCGGCATAATGTAAACAGCTGGGCAAACACTACCTGACAAATGACTTAAAAATGTCAGATCACACAATGAAAACGTTCAGGAGATAAAATCTATTTCAGCGATTGAAAAAGTAACATTGATATCTTAGATAATTTCCCAAATACAAATAATATCATCTACATACCTCTTATGTGCCATTCAGACACAAATCCGTATGTTATGTTGTGTAAGAAATGATTAGTAACCATCTTGCAGACTGGATATGCAGTTAGGTAACAAAACCAATAAACTTGTATATTCCCTGCTGAGGGTTGGTTTCATACCTAATTCAAGTTTGATAAAATTTAAAATGAATTTCTCTCATACAACTAGACATTGTGCTATGTTTGTGTATGTGTTTGTGTTTGTGTATGTGTATGTGTTTGTGTTTGTGTATGTGTATGTGTTTGTTTATGTGTTTGTGTATGTGTTTGTGCCGAAATCCGGTATAGTACACAGGCACATCTTTACATATATGCAGTTTTCGACAGCCATCTACTCATCTTTACTTTATTATATCACCAAAGGTTGTAGTGTTCGATGGCTTTTCTAGACATTATGTAACGTCTCATAAACCAAGTCAAAGGCTAACTGTGTTTTTCTTTCATCTTTGATTGCGCTAATATTCAACATTTTCACGCTGCATAATGTACACAAGTGAACTAATAAGACCAACAACAACACAAACAACAACAACCATAATAATATCGACTTGGAGACGCTACTAATCATTGGCAGCTCCAAGCGCTTTACGATATTAGATTGCACACTTAACATATGCGACAACAATATTACGAAAAACACCATGACATGACAAAATTAAAACATGATGACAATCATTATGCAAGATATTATTAAGACTTTAAGATTAGTCTTGTAGTCAAAATAAGCCAGCTGTAAGGGCCTTCTTTAATGATATCACAGTACCCTTGTCTCTAAGGGCTAAGAGCAGCTCCTTCCATTACGCTGGGCCCAGGTAAGTGCGTTTGTTTCTAAATGGGGCTTATATTTCGGTGAGCTTAGAGAGATATATTAGACTGGCTTCATTCTACACTGAACAGGTAACAAGTGAATGCTACAGAGCAGGATGTTTGTATGCTCAGCCATTAGTAATTTAAAGATGACCAGAACAGCCGTTTTGAGTATTGTTATTATTTTAAGTTATTTACAACAGTCCAGTCTTAAAGGTGCTAAGGAACACACAAGTGCCTTTCTATTTTTCGCGAAACAAGAACGCTAGCATCTTAGCTGAAGCAAATAATATACATCTTAAATCCCACCACCTTCCGCTCTACAAGTGCCGTTTCATTGACATCGCGATCTTTGACTTCTTTAGACACCTGTGGTATCGGACCGACATGCATGGTGCTAGTTTTTGTCCTTATTTTAACATTGTCCTTATTTTAACATACATTGGCACTGATGGGGCGAATTCCATCGCTACCTTCGTATAGTGGGGTTGATGTTCTCTGACTTGATCCGACCCTGGCATCTGGGACACGTTGACATAAATGTTGATTCTAGCCATATTGTCGTCAGTCGCCTCTTCAATGTTGATTACAGAATAATATACTACAGTTATACAGAATGACACTTTTATGTATTTTCACGATGGCATCCCCACGTTGATCATATTATTATATACTAGAATTAAATAGTCTTGACACAATAATGATCTGTTCAATCATACGAGAGAGGAAAAGGGAAGGGAGGAAGAGAAAATGAGCAGATAAGAAAGAAAATTAAAACTGGTCACAAGATGGAAATATATTCTTGAATAGCGTGTACGTAACCTAAATGAAACAAGAAAGAAGTTCCAAAGGTTACATCACTACTGTAGCGACAAGAGTGATATAAACACTGTATGTGTCACAGAATTAGAAGGAAAAAAAGAATTTATGTTATGCCTGAGAAATATTTAATTACTTGTGTTGTGCATGTGTACAATGCTATCTTGGATAATCAAGTGTTTTCCCAGACAAGCGACAGAACCAACATATGTCTTGCCGCTGTAAACTACCTGCGGCTACAGACATCATAATCACGATATGCATGGGTATTTTACCCTGAATAATACTCACTATCCTAAGAATTAAGCAAGATCAAGTTCTAATCGACAGTGATATTTTGAATCTGGTGAAGAGAGCACGTATTTTCACAAGGCATTTCTATAAGCCATAGGCGTGAGTGTTAAATTTATATTTGATTTTATATGAGAAGTTAATTGAGTGTGTATTATCATATCGTGTAATGATTTATGTATTACAACGCAGACATGAAACGTTGTGAACTGTGAATTTCAAGTTTTTATTATGAGTTTAATGTATTGATATTTTCCAGAACTTATTATTTGGTTTTATTGTAGCTTACGAGGCTAACAGTCTAACTAGTCTAACGGATGTAACTAGACTGATGAGTTTAGCTAACAAGTAGAGCTATCTAGATGTCTATATGTACGTACGTATGTCTGTACATGTGCTGGAGCCACGACCGTAGACGTAGCTAATACAAGGGTGCTGTATGCTGCCTGTAGTATACGTATGACTGACTGTACATGTAGTGGATCCATGAAGGATACGAGCGGCCTATACAAGATAGTGGGTCAACCCGAGGGACGTGATGAAACTGCGGTTTACCGGTGTATGAATTGTGCGACTGTACAAGGGTCAAGAAGCATATGTTTATTCCCATTGTTGTTTCAGTTAGTATATTTGTTTTTTACATGAGATTATTTTGAATCTTAGTTGAATTCTAGGAGATTTGTGAATGCTACTGACAATGCAGAACATTTGAAACGTTTTTGAAAACTTGAGATTGTTTCTACGTGACCTTATGTGAATATCTTAGTGTGTACTATTATTTGGAACTGAGGTTTCTTGAAGCTGTCTATCAGAGATATATTTTTGGGTTGTTTTTCAATGTGTGAGTATTAGTATAGAGTGATTGGATCAATTGTATAGTGAGAGTGTGTGAGAATCATTGTATATTTACATCATACATTTTCTTTACTAATTAAGTTAATACATTTTCATCTTGAACTCATTGTGTTGAGTCATTCATTTAGTCCAAAACCCACTCGGTTACAATTCTGCGACAGTATGATAATATCGAATATTTCAATATATTGCTATGGACTATAAAATACATTATTTATTGACGATTCTAGCATTGGCTTTAGTTCTGATTGAAATTATTATATATCAGTATGATGATATACCATTACTTTCTAAAGATATATCCTGGTTTAGTTTTATATTTGTTGTTTTTATTTCTGATTGTGTAATTACAACATCAAAATACGTTTTGTTTTCCTGGTTCATTATTCGGTAAATTTCACTCTCAATGTATTTGTGTATTATTTCTTGGTCTATATTTATTTTTATATTCATAAAAATATTTCTATAATTCTATCTTTACTCTGTACTGTTAATTTCCAGTATTTGTCTCTTCTCTTCATTTATCACTTGTCCATTTTGGCAAAGCTAATAACGATGTCTCGTTTTCATTTGGGTTTTCTTTTCTTTACATCTGCTCTTTATTTCAAGGTTTCGTTGCATTCCCTTCATGAACTTTAATTGTATGCATGGATATTGTTTTTTCAGAATTTTCTTCTCCTATTGTTCCATTCCATCAAATGTTTAATTTTTATTCAAATTTCATTCCTTACTCGCAATCCCGACATTAATGTATACTGACCTTTGTGATTTTCGTTTGTTAAATCCATGAGATCTTGTCAGGATAACTTAGGAATCTAAACATTCAATAGTTCTTAGTTGCAGTGCGTTGATTTAGAAAAAGTTTTTTTCGGAAACTGAGGAACATGAAACAAACAAGAAAGAAAAGAAATAATTTCAGTTGTGGTGTAATTTAAACCCAGTTTTGGTTTGGATACATGCATTATGTCATAATTTGTACACATCACCACGATTCGTGTTTTTAATTATTGTTGATATTGCTGTATCCTGCGTTATTTTTTACACATTCTTTGTCCTTTTAGTAGTATATGTAAGAAATTGACTGAAAAATACCTACTATACTTACCCTCGATTTGACAATTTAATAAAATGATTAGAAAAGGCCTACAAGATTTGTCCTCCATGATGCATGGATGCATTGTTTTAACATTCTTGTATATTCCAAGTAGAGTGTTCTTTTCGTTTCAAACATGTCATGTATTGCTGCATCCTAAATACCAAACAAAACCAACAAACCCAATAGTTTGTGGAATACCATCAAACATAAATTATCAATATCTGTTCACTCAAAACATAAGTATTTTTTTCGTAACCACATACCGTGATACAATTATTGATAGTTCCTGTTGTTAACAATCAGTAAAGAAATTGAATTAGTAAAATCGAAATATGCAAAGTTTCAAATGTATTCAGAAGTAACTGCAATTGGCTTCTATGCAATAATTTATCAGAAAAGTAAGGCATTTGATGTATAAAAAGAGAAACGTAATAAACGAATTGTCTATATATTGCCAATACAGGACTTTTAAACGTTTAATCTTTCAAAACATTTGTGTTTGAAAGCGGTTCAATGGCTTCAATTTTAAAAAAGATTATTTTAACTCAGTATATAAATAAGATAAATAGCAATATTGACCTACAATTAAGATGCAGTAATATAACTATAAGCAGAATTCTAACTAAAGTCCATGATGCCTAAGAAATGTGTCACAAAAATGTAAATAATTCATTACATTAAACCACATATACAGTTGTTTTCTTTGAGTGGCATCATCGAAGAAAATAATAACCAGTGTGAATTAGATTAAATAGAATCTCTTGCAACACATATAATATAATTTTAAAAACGTAAAATTAAAGAACGCCATCCGCCCATATTACAGCTGGATATTAAATAAACTTTCGAATGCTATTGATTTAAATAGTGGAACAAACTCAAACCTTTACAATTAAAAATCTTTTCCTTGATTCCAAAACTGTCGGTTGTAAGCATTTTAAATGTTTCTTTTTTGTACAAATACAATCCCCTTGTTAATATTTTTGATTGCATATCATATTTTGTCACTGCAAGTGATTTCATTAAATAAATGAAAAATAAATTCACATGCAAAAAGAAATAAAATAATTGGAACCAAAAAGAAAAAAAAAATACTTTTTATGGTTATTTTTTACTCTTATCAATGGTAAAATAGCTGTTTGAAAACAACAAGCTCAAAAAAGTCGCAAATTTACGATCCCCTATGAAACCTTTCAATCTGATTCCTCAATATCCCCTTGTGTCATCATATTTGCAATGAGAGTTATAAGATATATTGCCTTGAAAAAATTGTTTTATGTGTCTAAATGAATCCTCCCCTGACGTTACGTTTACCTGTCAAATTAAAGTACTTTTAATTTTGTTACTGATACAGTTATAAGGCTAAATTGTGGTACTATGACGTAGAATGTCTGCGTATAAGTTTGAAACTTTATATAGAAAATGTATCTGCGCCTGTGACAATGACCTATACCATCGTTTCTTGTCACTGGCACGAATGAAGAGCGAACTATTTTTCCTATTCATGTCGGCGCAGAGAGAGAGAGAGAGAGAGAGAGAGAGAGAGAGAGAGAGAGAGAGAGAGGGAGAGAGAGATCTAACCATTCATACAGGTATAATCATGTCTGATACAACGTCTCTGTACACAAAATGACAAAAGAGTATTATCAAAGTGTTGTTGTTGTAATCTATGTATATTCTTACTATATAAAATAACAAGTCATGTAAAGGGGTCAGCTATTGACTATAAATGGAACACGTAAGTATTGACTCACCAAAGCAACAACAACAATTATGGCACAGGAACCGATCAGTACGGCATGGTCCAATACGTCATGAACTATTTCGTCATAGCATCCCTAAGCAAATAAATAAACAAAGAATAAAAAGTATTACACATGTCAATCGCCCGACCTATATATATATATATATATATATATATATATATATATATATATATATATATATATATATATCATTATTTAAAAAAATAAGAAATACATTGCATGAATGGATTATAAATAATAAATAAAAATATTGTTACACGCACAGGGGTATCCACTTGACCGAGCGGTGTCAAAACCCTGGCGCGAGTCACGCTGAAAGTCATACGTTTTCCCTACATTTATAAAGACTTCCATACAACCTGAGTTGTACAATGGAAAGACAGATGTGTCTGCTATATTTAATAACCTTTGCTCTAATTAATTGGCGACCCAGATGAGACAACTTGCCCAAAAGTCCATTAACCGCACCTTTGCATGGTTTTTCTTCATTATCATCCGATTTCCGTACCGCCAGCCCGTCATGCCATAGAAATTATACTAGTATCCCCTTACTAACTGGGAAATAGTTAACTGCGCGACCCTAGGCCAGTCAATCCACAGAATTTCCGGCGTATCACGATCATATACATACGCCCATTTTCCATTATGGACACATAAACGGTACCTAACAAGTTACAACTTATTGATTCCATTATATAATTTACTGATTTCCAACAATAAATACTGCCATTTCAACCACAACACTTTTATACACCGCTGAATTATAATATGGTCTATGTTACATTAGGGACAGTCATTCGGCTTGTACCTAAATTCACTAACACTCGGCTCTGTGACGTTTGCTCCTACTAATTGGCTAACTATTTCGGGCTACTAATATTTCCATGGCACCGAAGACCAAATACTCACACAAATAAATCTAAGAATTGTTTAAAAACGGGATGCTGTCAAATATACATACTCCAAATTTATTACAGTATATATATATATATATATATATATATATATATATATATATATATATATATATATATATATATATATATATATATATATTCCCACTTTTCGGACACGAAATATGTAACACCGCGACTGTTTTTCTCCTTGTCTCAGTACAAACGCCGGCATAGATCATTTCATCACCATTTATTTTCATTTGAATTTTAGAAAATCCTGCACTTTCGCAAGTTATTTGACTGACTCAAAACACAGTATTGTTTAGGTGCTATTATCGCTTTTCAATCTATGTAATCATCATTAGGTTTTGTGCTTAAAATGAAAATATGAATAAGTATCAGAGGATAATAGCTTCATGTGCGTTTTTTAGAAAAGGAAGAAACAAAACAGGAATAAAAACTTAAAATTGTTCGTGTTATTGATGTTTAAAAATAGTACTGCTCATTTATATATGTCAATGACACGAAGAGGCGACCTATCTACCATAAGTGAACAAGTCATCTGTAAGAAAGAAAAGAAACATAAAACTATTTGATATTATTACTGTATTATCACATTTATTCGATGGGTTTCGTTTGGAAGAAACAAAACATTACATAATTAATAGTTTTTAATCGGAGAACTTCTAACTTTCATCAGGTTTAATTTGGAAATACTTATATGTTATGCATCGGGACAAAATATTATTGGATACAGTCTGTCATACATTTAGTTCTAAATGTGTAATGACGGAAGGGATTGTTAATTCTTGATATTTTTGGAAATTAATATTTTCTTTAGTGGAAATACGGCAATTGTTGCTATTACAAGAGAAAGAATACACTAGATGGAAATCTTACAGAATTGTGAGTGGAGTGATAAATGAACTACTATCATTAATAAGTGCAGGAATATTGAATTGTTTACAACGTTTAATTCAACTGGGCTATGTATGGATGTTTCACACAGTTTGAAGAAAGCAGGTCTACTTGTTTGTAGTCAGTGATGTGTATATTACGTGTGCGTAAATAGTTTCAAGCTTAATACCAAATAGCTCGACAATGTGTGCGTGTGTTTTTTTCTCTCAAAATGTGTATAATGTGTGTATAATTGGGTCCTCTCTCTTATTCATTTAAAAAGAATATTTTGCATGTCTAGTGAGGCTAATAATTGTTCATTTTTATTCTTTTTTATATTACAACTTTAAAAAAGAGACAAAGATAAATTCTGTATTAACTTGTGAATGGATATTGTCAAATACCCCAGAAAAACAATCGGCTTCTTTTTAAAAACAACTTATGCTTCTTTCAACGCTTACACTGGTGTACAGGTGAGGATTGAATTGCATCTCGCTATCAAATGGGGGCATTTTTGATGGGGGTCCGTTCAAATTCTCAATTTCGTTACAGATATTAGTACTTCCGTCCGACTTACAGCAACTCTGAGCATTGAATTCCACATGTGTTGTCGTAGAAGTTTGATGTGAATAAAGAAAATACTCTCCCACGAATAATGTATGTGTACCAAAGAGAGAAAATTAGTGACTACATGAAATAATGAAATAAGTGGTAACCGTTATTTTGCCTCTAAAATATGTGGTACACACCCTGGATAACAATCTCTGTCTAAAAAGAAGAATATATCCCACGACATTTTCTGGATTTACCTGTTTTAAAGCACGTGCTTTCGATTCAGCACTAAATAATCAGTTGCTTTTTTCAGTAATGAGTTTTCCAAATTCAGCACTTTTAAAGGACTGAACAACATCTATAAAACAATATCTCTACATTTGGTAAGTTACAAACCAGAATAATCTCTACAAAGTTTCTTTTTCATAAAATCTATCTTTCATTAATAACAAATCCTGGCCAGTTACACCCATATATTCTTTATTTTAACTTTGCCCATTTCCAGACTGGTTCCCAATTATCTATACGATTAGAATTTTGAGTCGCAAGAGACTTGCACCAGATCTTGTAACCAAGGAATAATTGAGACCTCAGCCTACAAGCACTACAAGCACTCGTATAAACAGATCACCCAGGTTGTAATAACCAAAATAACTGAGACGAAATTTGGAGAAACATAACATCCTCAGATACACACAAGAAGAATGTGTCAAATATGGCAAATTTGCAAACATGGTGCACATGTAAATGAAGATGCAGGTGGAATTAGAATCACAATAAGAATGTGTGAACTGTTAAGATTCGAACCAAGAACGTTACAACACGTAGAAGAAAGGTCTACTATCTGAGATATGTTTCCAGATGTGTCCACAATGCTCGGTTTTAGTTCATTATAGACAAGATATTGTCACTATGCCACAATCATATTAAATGAAGTGAGATTTAATAGCTACTTTCACTAGTAGATGGAGCGTTAGCTCAAATACTAAGATCAGTAAGACTGGATTAAACAGTGAGTCCGTATACACAGTGTTAAAGATATGATAAAGGTAAAGCTAAAGGCAGATCAAAGTTTACATCTTCAATGAACATGCTAATTGGATGAAAGTTTACCTGACTCGTGTTTCTTGTACCATTTGAAAAGTCGGTACAAAGCCCAGGAAGTTGTTAAATTCATGTCCCCAGTCACACCGCAGCAATGAAGCTAAAACGAATGAAAGATAAATTAGTGTATGTCCAACCTTTTACGATATTATTTTACATAAACATAAGTTAGTTCTGTGATTAGAAAAGAGTTGGGACATACTGACATTCCTAAGGTAGCGTAACATTTCGGAAATACAAAGTAATGAAATCACAAAGAACGAAAATCTACACAAAAAAATTGTTTCCAAAAGAATACATATTGGAAGGAAAAACATGGCGACTTAAGCTGATGAAAGTAAAAAAATATTTGTAACAACTGGATCGCCCTGTTGTCTTTTGAACTATGCATAACACGAAACAGCAATTGTCACCTAAGCATGTAAAGTTCCTTAACTCAACACCAATGTATCGATTACAGACCTTGAAAATTGAAATCGATACATTAACATAGCGTTAAGAACTTTACAGACTTTGGTGATATAGATGGAAAATTACTGATTAAAATTGTATTTTGCTGATATGCCAAAAACACTGGATTCACAAAAAATTATAATGACTGCAAAATATGACCGCCTTTTCACACACTTGCATAAGATCCCACATGTTGGTAACGACTTTGTGATCTTGCGTATCAGCCTCTCCATACTGTTGTAACAAGATTTATTCCATTGAGGTAATCACTGTGTTGGATATCTGAAATGACCATTGAGTTAATCAATGTGTTAGACTTCTGAAATGACCATTAAGTTAATCACAGTTAGACATCTGACATGATCATTAATTTCATCACTATGTGAGAAATCAGAAATGACCATTAAGTTAATCACTTTGTTAGACATTCGAATTACCATTAAGTTAATCACTGTGTTAGACATCTGGCATGACCATTGACTTATTCACTGTGTTTAACATCTGAAATGACAATTAAGTTAATCGTTGTTAAGCACCTCAAATGACCATGACCTTAATCACTGCATTAGACATCAGAAATTATCATTAACTTATTAACTGTATTGTGCATCTAAAATGACCATTGTAAACAAAATTATAATGACCCTTAAGTTAATCATGCTGTTCGAGATCTGAAGTGACATATGGAGGAAACATCTTAAACACAGGATAATCTCGAACAATATTTAAATGGCTAAAGAGTCCACCTCTATGAGGATAAATTTTTGGGCACTGTTAATTGCTTGATAGTAGTTCAGCTTGAAGAAAGGATGTGTACCGTATACACAAACACACACGTTCGTATTCGAAATCGGGTCCGCGAGTAAATGTACCCATCGCTTGCTTGTAAGCACCGATCTCTATACCATCTCGACAATGTACACATCACAAAAGATGTTTCAATGCATGTGATATAGGCATCCAGGCGTTGTAGGCATTACCGCATGTCGACTTATATATATATATATATATATATATATATATATATATATATATATATATATATATATATATATATATATATATATATATATATATGAATGTTTGTTTGTTTGTGTCGTATGCGTTTCTATACCGTTCATCCGATTGCGATAAAACTTTGGTGAGTTGTTCTGCACACGCCCGCGAAGGTTTCTGAATTAGTACAACCATTTAAATTGTACAATTAACAGATGTGTGTATTTCATTTAGTTTTGCGACATTTACCGTGTGTTCGCTGTGAACTGTAGGCGCCTTAGATACGTCACGTGATCGAACAGTAGGCGCCTTAAATACGTCACGTGTGAACTGTAGGCGCCTTAGATACGTCATGTTTACTTAATTACGTTTGGTTCGCCTTGGTTACGTCAAACAATCGCGGTGTGAATTTGTACTTCACGTGATTGAACAGTAGGTGCCTTATATACGTCACGTGATCGAACACGGTCTGGATTGGCTGAAACTATGATGACGTAAATCAACAGCTGTATGAAATTCATAATCGGTAACGATACCTATTTTCGCGTGTGTTCGGTGTGAACTGTAGGCGCCTTAGACACGTCATGTTTACTTAGTTACGTTTGGTTCGCGCCTTGGTTACGTCAAACAATCGCGGTGTGAATTTGTTAATAGTTGTTACAAAGCATTACCTTCGCTGTCAAATCAATTATGCCACCTAAACGAAAAGCTATTGGTCGATCTACACCGCAAGTACGAAAGATAAAGGCATCACGAGCTTCAGAAACAGACGAGCAATGGAAAGCAAGATTGGAAACCGTTCGAGTTCGCACTGCTCAAACCCGATCATCTGAAACAGACAAGCAACGGGAAGCAAGATTGCAAACCGTTCGAGTTCGCACTGCTCAAGCCCGATCATCTGACACAGACGAGCAACGGGAAGCAAGATTGGGAGCCGTTCGAGTTCGCACAACTCAATCCAGACGAACAATGCACGCTGATTTAAATCTTAGTGCATTCCATTACAATGCTAAGTATGATTGCAGTCTTCATCTAAGTGCGCTTATTGGAAAAATGGATAAATTATGCGTGTATTGCAATGCCCTTAAATTTAAGAATGAATCACCAGGAATGTGCTGCGCGGGTGGAAAAGTGAAACTGCCAGAATTACATTCACCACCCGAACCATTATCAACGTTGGTATCAGGTGACACCAGCCAATCGAAACATTTCTTGGCAAACAACAATTCATGTTTCCAAATGACATCGTTCGTTGAAACAAATATCATGCGCGAGAAATACATGCCAACATTTAAAGTGCAAGGGCAACAGCTGTATGAAATTCATAATCGTTAGCGATACCTAAAATCGCGTGTGTTCGGTGTGAACTGTAGGCGCCTTAGATACGTCACGTGATCGAGCACGGTCTGGATTGGCTGAAACTATGATTTCGTAAATCAACAGCTGTATGAAATTCATAATCGGTAGCGATACCTAAAACGCCTTCGGTAAGGTAGCCACTTATTGTGGGCTCGATAAATACCACTAAATAATCTTAGATGCTTTCCAGAAACCAGTCAAATAGTCTATTAAAACACAAACACTTTCTTTCTTTCAGTCGCATTGCAACGCATGCCGGGGACTTGCTAATATATATATATATATATATATATATATATATATATATATATATATATATATATATATATATATATATATAT
This sequence comes from Unio delphinus, assembly GCA_029339505.1. Taxonomy (NCBI): domain Eukaryota; kingdom Metazoa; phylum Mollusca; class Bivalvia; order Unionida; family Unionidae; genus Unio; species Unio delphinus. Next base: position 10,709,893 of record JAQISU010000018.1, on the reverse strand, counting down.
ATATATATACCCATTAGTCTTAGTTCATAGACTTTTCAGTCTATTTGATGAATTGTTTGTTTAAAATGTATGTTTTAAAGTGTAAAACATATTGCAAAACTGACCAATACAGAATAAGCAAAACAATAATGCCTGTACAATAACGAATTAATTAGATTACATTTTCTTTTTCCATTCTGTCTATTGAACTCAAAGGTATAATCATTATGTATTGCTATGGAACTCACCCTATCACGGAATACAAAGACTATGATTGCGGCTACGATAAGGGCGATCACCATAACAGATATAAAGAAGATGAACTGAAACACAAAAAGGTCTGATGTTAAACCCTCAGTACCTTTCTAATTATGTAAATATCTTAAACGATATATTCATGATATATCAAAGAAACCTTTATCTTTCTGACGTACACACACTAACACTAACACACATTATCATTCACAATATGTTGATGAAACTGAAGTATTTGCCTAGTACAATACCAAAATGACATACGTTTATCACGTGTTGTCAAGTACATGTAATATGTTGTACCTAATTGGGAATTAGCATTTTTTCATGCAAAATTAAGGCAAAGGTTACACAAAGGTAGTTATGAAGAATAAAATTAGTACAAGAAGAAGTATTTTTATTTATCCTGCGATTCCAAGAAGACATCTACTGTTCCTGATGGCACCGCAGCCCCCAAAGATCGCTATAAGAATTAGGCACACCCCAGACACGAGCAGCACGTACGAGGACAATAGGTACAGTTGGGTACCTAAAACCCCAGAGAACTGTTTGGCTCCATACTCTGACGCAAGACTGTATATACCCAGACCCAATAATCCGGCTCCGGCGAGCTGCAGAGAAAAGATAGTAATTAGCATCATTAAACTATATATGTGACTAATTAAAAGAGTAAACAGAATTTTTAAAACAAGAAATAAAGCAAATACAAAATAGTACCTTACGTGTAAACCTTGGCTTATACTGCAGCTTCTAAATATATAGCACAACTTCCTTGCAGTAACAGACAGTTTTCTATGAGCAATGACCTATACATGTTCATCTAATGTAAGTGTGTGTGTGTGTGTGTGTGTGTGTGTGTGTGTGTGTGTGTGTGTGAACATTGTTCTGAAATGTTTCCAGTGCTCGATTAATGAAGTATACATTTCTATTAGAATGAGCAAACGATTTACACTATTTAGAAGCAGGTGCATTTTGAACATAATGGCATACTTCATGAATACATACATACATACATACATACATACATACATACATACATACATACATACATACATACATACATACATACATACATACATACACACATATACACACACGCACGCACACACACACACACAGATAAACCGACATAGAGACCGTTTTATCTGCGTGAAAATGAACATAAACTTACAAATATGATGGCTGTGAAGATTACTGTCCCATATCGAAGGCATTTTGTTAAACTATCAATATATCTTTTATCTGAAACAAATCGAAAAAAAATCATTCTCAAAAGTGCATGCTGTAGGGTTGGGTTGTGGTTGGAGTTTGCCCTTGTCGCACTCCTCAACCTTTATTCCCTTGGATAAGTTAGTTTTCTGAGGTACACGCCTGGTGATTACAAAAAGTGTTAGCTTTATATTCTGACCAGGATATATGTGTGTGCGTTAGTTCATGTGTGTGAGAGAGCAGCCATGTTCGTTTATTCTGCATAATGGCTCATGGCATTTCCAGGGGGTAGAGTGAATATAGTGTTTTCGAACTAAGCAGGGCAGGCAGGAATTAAAAGTAACATACTCGGGAATTTAAGATGGCAATCCAAAACAAGTGATGTAATTCAATTTGAGACGTATTTTAAAGTATGGTTTCGAGAAACTAACTACTGTAGATGTATTTAGTTCAATTGACATTAGTACAACTGGTGATATAAATGTCAGCAGATGTACAATATTGCTTTATTAAGTCTTAAGCTTTATCCACATACATGAATATCAATATTTACAATAATTATTGAGCAAATATTTAAGGTTAATTCATAATAAAAGATTGAGAGATATTTACTGTATGACTGTTGAAATGTGATCCCTGTTTCATAGCCTCTAACAGTGTTAAACGAATACACAATATGCAGTTTCTCTTGGCCATTTTTAAGAACATGGCCCTTTAGGAAGAAACAAATTGGTTGATCTATAAAGAACATGGATCCTGAGAACAAAACACAATTGGATGACCTACTATATATGCTCATTATATAAACCCAGTTCAACGATGTGCTGAGGTATCTAAAATTAGAATTTGCTTCTTATTAGTTACTTATCCACACAAAAGCCCATTGAGGATTGGACAGAAAGAGAAATTTCATATGTATAACTCATCATCACATAGGACAATGGCAATGCCTTTTGGTACGCCACAGATTCGGATTGGTCACCATCGACTGCAACTTACATGTATCTTTAAGTCAAACTCCACCGAAGACTGTATCCAATATTGATAAAATCCTTTAATTTGTACAAAACTACCTGGCGACTCAAAACCAGACGCTTTGGGCAGATGGTAGTAGTTAATCTTGGATGGTCGCTTATCTAAGAGAAGGTAATATCTGACTTCAAACCTTCATTGGTTTGTGACTATACCCTCTCATGGGAAAGGCAAAAGGAGTAAACCCTAACAGAAAATACGGAGGTGGAGTCCCTGATGCGACTTGGCATTGTTTTCAGTGTCATCGCGGCAACTCCTGTAACGTCGCTGGTGCCATGATGTTTCAGAGTGTCCTTTCCCTTGGAACAATCAGCTGCGTGGAGAGCGGGACACAGCTGCATGGGCATCAACTGATTCTTCATATCACGCTGCCAAAGCGTCGGGACCATACGGGTAGCAACAGTTTACCCTTTATAAATCAATTGGTGTAGAGTCAGAGGCAGGGGTTGATTCCGACGGTGTGAGACTAACAGGTCTCAATCGAAAGCTACCGCCACCTTACGCTGAACAGCCTCAAGGCAGTAAATTGCCCTCCCGCCATAGTTTTTCTGCCTTGCTGGGTACGTAAGGATTAAGGTACGTAATTACCTGACCAAGCGTACTGCATCAACTGCACTAAGAAATAACAAACAAAACCCAACAAAAAAACCTGCAATCCTCAAGATAAGTACTTGGTATGTACTCTCAGATGTTAACCAGGTAACTAGCGATGTTCAGTCATCAACGGCAAAATCGTCTGAATCCATGTTGACATCGCGCAATACAGAAGACACGGCTAGGAAAGAGTGCTGACAGAGTGTATCCAGAGTCACAGTGTGAGTTCTGCGCAATGAGATCCACATTCGACATGCTCCTCTGCGTCAGGGACCTGCAGAACAAATGCAGAGAACAACACAAAACCCTGGGTTGTCCTCATCCCTACTCTCTTCTGCGTTTTCTTCGTGTCTTGCTCAATCACGCCCTTGGGATTCCCACAGAAGTGATCTACCTGTACACGCGATCAGAGGGCAAACTGTTCAAAGTAGCACGGCTAAAGGCAAGGAGCAAAGTGTTTGAAGCAACCATAAGTTCTTTGCATATGATGCTGCCTTAGCTACTGACACAGAAGCTGCGTTATAGCACCTGATCAATCGCTTTGCTACAGCATGGGGTGAATTTGTGCTGACCATCAGTCTAAAGAAAAAACAACGTGATGGCTCAGAACGCGGACACTTCAAACATCATCATCAACAGCTACTACCTTGGGTTAGACGGTCAGTTCACGTACCGCGGTTCTACCATCGCTAACAATCTACGCTCGATTCTGAGCCCAACACGTGGATTGAAAAGACATCATTAACTCTTTCCAAGCTGTCGCAGAGAGTGTGGAACAACAGCATGCTGACCCTGAACACTTAGATGTCCGTATACCGCACCTCAGCGCTAAACACTCTCCTTTATGCCAGTGAAACCTGGACTCTGTATGTCACACAGGAGAAAAGACAGTGAGACTTTCATATGTGATGTATCTGACGCATATTCGGGATCACATATGGTAACAAACAACGAGGTGCTTGAACGTGCCAAGATTTCTAGCAAGATTCCCACTCCTCTGGCAACGTCGCATCACATGCCTGGGCCATATACGTCTAGACAGGCCCAGCTGGCTACATGCTCTGAGCGCTGGAGTAAAAGACGTCGAGGACAAGCTATGATTGCTGGCTGATGAGAAGCGATCTCGGAGGAAGAAGAAACAGCTATAACACACACACACCAGACTCAGCTTTCAAGTGCAGCAAGAACTGCCACTCCTTTGTCGGGCTACATAGCCACTACAGATGTTCCACAACCACCAGCCTGGATATATCTTTTATGTGCACTTAAATCGTCTCTCGAGACTAACGGATACCAACAACAACGTGATGAGAGAACCGATATCAACTTTCAGAATAATCGACCTGAGATGCCAGACCTTCTTGTTATTTTCGCCATACAGAATCACGTACAGGAAGAAATTTCTTAATTGTTTCCATGTTCTCTCGAGTTCCTCTAGCTGTATAAGATTCCATAGCTCATGCCATAATATTGATATACCCTAATAATCTAATTACAGCAGCAGAAAGATTGCAACCTCAAATAAACGTCACAAACAAAACATGCAATAGATCTGTTCAACTTCTCTGTTGCTCATATACATTTATTCATTACTAAATATTCACAGTATTGCGATTTCATTCAATTTATTAAATGGGTTTTTTTGCTTCACGGTCATGACTAGTATGTCGCTTGAATTATCATTGTGAGTAAGGGAAAACACTATTACGTTCTACGCTTTTATTTGTTACTGTATTTTCTTTCTCATTTTAATGTTAAATTAATTTTAAAAATTGAGTTTTTAAACTCGAATACTTTATTTTATGACATTGTTTTGTATATTCACATACATTGTGTTCGTTTTCCTCGCTTATTCTAAAGTCCGTTCGGTTCCTATCATGTTACAATGCAAAAGGAAAGTTCACAGTCGAGGAAAACAGTTGAATAATGGATGGACGTGCCAAGAACAGCACATAGTTTGGCAGACATAAATCAATGTTTGAGTGTTAGATACACTTTTATTTATACATTTTGCTCATGCCAGTAAACTACAGTGATAAATAAAGATAGCGTTGTACAAATTACATATTTTATTTTAAGATATTTAAATTGTGTAGGTTATATAAATAACCGTTCTTACGAATTTGTTCTTCTTTCATTGCATAGATCGGTGAGGCGGGTCTTAAGAATAATTAAGTCGTTTCCCAATGGGTTAGATCAGGTCAGTTCTTTTTTGGTGTGGGATATTTAAAGAATGTCGCTTAGCAAGTAGATGCAAACTGCGTTTGCACTCATTACGCTGGTACAAAAGGATGTTGAGGAGGATAAGTGTCTTCATTACTTCCTTTATTCTTTCTGTATCATCATTCGACATATGCATTTTATTTTGTGTTTAGATATTATTTCGAGAAAACATTTATTTGGATTATTCATTGGATTTGCAAATTGTTCATTGGACTGAAATTTATTAAGAGAGTATTGCATATTTATTAAAAGGAATTTTGGACAATGTCGTTGTGATAAATTAGGACTGTTCGAAGGCCAGTACATCCAATGATCTGAAATTCGGAACACTTGATTCTTTAGGACGTGTTTGGGGTTGGTATAGTATTGTTTCGGTTTTTATTTATAATATTGCAGGTTCAACTTAAATTTGTATTGTAGAACATTGATAATAAAATTATATACTTTACAATACGTGCAGGTGTTTTCTTTTTTGTGTTAGTTTATTACCACAGTGTCGTAACATAAGTAAAATGAGACAACTTGAAGATCTTTACAACGATTCGAGTGTCAGCGATAATTGCCACGTTAAAGACTAAACGTGCACGACAATCATATATTACTACCATATTTGAAATGTTATGGAAATTCACAAAGAAAGGCTTTCTGCGACGAGTTCAGAAAAGAAACAAAACTGATTTTGTTTTGTTTTGATTTGATTATATGTATTTTTAGTTATTCGTTTTGCTGTTTGTCCTTATGGGCAGTTTGCAACTGTAATCGTCATCAAGTTTAAACCATAAAAAATACACAAAAAGAGCCATGTATAGAAAAACCAATAAGTAATTTTTCTATGTTTTGTACATCTAATTTGCTCTCAATTTGAGAATTGCTGTATAGGAATCTTTGTACTTGGAATGTGATTATTCATTCATAAAATTTAAAATAAGAAAATAGACGTAAACTATTGTAAACACGTTTCACTTAATTAAGGGTTTCATTCCGTATTTTTTAGGAAGATAGTCACTGGAAACTGTTTCATATATTTCCGTATAAAGGAAACTGTCTCCCCTGGGGAATCCTTCAGTTGCGTTGTAACCGAAAATAGATTTTCACATATATAAATAAATAAAGCCATTTCATTACTCATGTATCAATCAAATTACGGATATCGATCGTGGAGCTTATTTACGAGAAAAAAGGTGCTTCAAAGTATAATTAAAGCAAACTGTTAAGACATAATGAAACCTACCAGTTATTCGTCTTTCTCATGATTCTATCGCAAGCATTTCGATGAAAATGTGCCCCCAGATTGTGTCCAATAAAATACATTCTCGTTAAGTAGTGTCAGTTTGCTACATCGAAGGTTTTCGGTACCTTCGACAGTAGCGTCCCTACCACACGTGTGTTTACGTGAACATGATCATAGCATGCTTCCTTTGCACCCTTAACCCAGTCAATCAGAATAACATTCACGTCTTCCTGATTAAATACTGGGATATTTCGAATGTTAATATTGTTTATAGAAACTATCACGCATAATATTTGAGGCGTGAAAACTATTGATTCCGGCGAGAATATTGTTTGACAATAAAATGTATTGGTCTACGGTTGGTGCTCTTCAGAATCAGAACTAATGTAACTCTAAATAAAAAAAGATTATTGCCAAATACTATACTGTATTCTGAGACTCCAACTTTCACCAAAGGTTGAGAAAAACTAAGTAAACTAATGTTGAAAACAATTGTTGGTCATGCTATCGTATTGAAGCTAAATTTACTAACGATCAGAAAACTGAGTTGCATTTTGTGTACATTGCCTGAAAATATATGGTTCATCTCCTAGAACCATTCGCATTACCCGATACAAGATTATTATAATGACACGTTAAGGCAGAATGTTTTTCATTCTTTATCATTGCATAGTGTTGTTTTATATATATGTGGCTTGTTACTATTGGCCATGTTTGAATACAGTGTAGACTTTTTGTCACTGTGGCTGGTGGAACCTTATAAAAATCTGAAAACACTTATCATGACACATTTGATCTGTATATACTAATCTATTATGTTATAACGATAAGAAAAACATGCAAATTATAGCAAGCAGACTTTCTATGATCACATTTGTTTCAGGAGTATTGTTTAGATAGGACTGAGGTTTTTGAGCTTTCATATGTTTTTTGTTTTTATTTCCCTGCTGAAGACAACTTGTGCATTACTCAATAAAGATTATAACTCGGTAGCTGGGTTGCTGACGTCTATATAAGTATAAAACCCGGTAGATAAGTCAAACGATTTTGCTGTTTGGTGAAATCATTTTCAGACTAACATAATTGATTTTGTTTCCTTTCTGTGTGTGTAAATTCTTTCCATATAACATATATTCCACCTTTTGTAACGATATTCATTTAGAAACATTGTTTTCTCATGACAACATGAAAATAAGGAGCGTTTCGTCTTTTGATTGAGCCACGACCTTTAGCACTGAGACCAATAAATGACTGAACTAAATATGTCTAAATGTAATTTAGTTATTTAAAAGATTTAAATGTAAGTACACAAAGAAAGTTTTATGTATTTACTCAACTCTTATTTACGTGTATAGCATCTGCAAGCATATATTCTGTACGGTAAGGAATATACAGCCTTCCTCCATAATGGACTGATAATTACTAAACAAATTCAGATAAAAGTGGCGATTTCTACCCCACAGAGTAATAGAAGCAAAGGTGGCCAGTTTTTCTACCACAGACATCGCGTTAGACATACATAAAGAGGAACCTAAATTTAAATTACAAATTGCACCCTACATTGCTGACAGCTGTTAAGGTTATCACTATTGACACATATTAGGCAATAAAACCTGAACTGTACCATGTATTGTTATGCCGCTAGCAATATAAATAATTACTTTAGTAACTATCTCGTAAACTATTGAAAAGACTTGTATGGATTTAGTAATGTTGCCATAAAAGGTTGTTTGCAAATAGTATGGATAATTACTTCATCATCATGACGTAGATTACTTTAAAAAACACCTGTCAAAATTGAATAGAAACATTACACTTAGACGACATATTGCTTATTTATAACAGGATCGTATATATGTATGGAGTGTTGTAGTTGTTGTAACAGAATTTTTACCGAGTGTATTGTGGATTAAATGAACAACACAAACACAATATGTGAAAAATAATGTAAATTTATGAAATAAATTATTAACGAAAAATAATGAAGGAACAACACAATAACTCATGCATTCAACCCTCAATCATACTTCACGACCAATCACAATTCAAAACTACATTAAATATTAATACAAAATAGACACAAATCGAAGGAATCTATTTGACTAAACACAGATCCAAGGAACTGCCTGGACTACACAAATGTTTCAAACAAAAATGGAGCCTTTACAAAAGTTGTATTAACGCAAGTATAAATTGCGATAATAAATACGAACATCAAACTATACTATCGCACATATGGATTGCGACAACAATTACAAACATCTACATGCATTTTATCAGTTGCTAACTTTTATTGAGATTCATATAATTCCTTGAAATACTGCTGTGATTCAAAGTAACTATGTGTAAATATAACAATGTATTCAATTGTAACTACAATTGCAACACACACATGTGTATCGACCCTGTACAACCGTACGATTCACCAACTGTTGAATCGCCGCCCAGCTTCTCCGAATACCTAGTGTTGGCCCAATACTTTTATCGGCCACTTGCCCTTCACGGATCCACTACAGTTATACGTATAGACAGCATACAGCATCTACTAGAACCATATGTCCCAAACATTTAGATACTACCCCTGACGTTTACACCTCTAGACAGCTCCGACACTCGGACATTTAGACTTCTAGATTTCCGGATATTTTACACATCTCGACAGACATAGACGGACAGACAATCCGACTGACAGGCAGTCTGATACCTCAGTTTGATCGCACAATTAAACAGCATAATCACGGCACAATCAATCACATTCAGCTACAATTCAGAGACATTCAGAGACGTTTAGAGACGTTCAGCTAGAATCAGAGACGTTCCGCTACAAATCAGAGATGTTCCGCTACAAATCAGAGATGTTCCACTACAAATCAGAGATGTTCCGCTACAAATCAGAGATGTTCCGCTACAAATCAGAGATGTTCCGCTACAAATCAGCTACAATAAAGAAACCAAACTAATCATAGTTGTTTCTAAAACAATCTAAAACTTAGATTACGCAATTGCATTTAAAGTCTAATAGTGACTTGTAATTCCAAATATTCAACGGTTTAAATCTACATTATAATAAAGGCATCATTACATGAAATGATAAACTGAAAATAATTCACAATAAAACGAAATACAAATTTAACACTCACCCCTTTGGCTGGAGAAAGAATGACGAGCTATCTCTCCTTTGATAAGATACTTTTGGACTCGTAATCTTACCAGACTTATTCTGCCTTATATATCCTCAAATAGGTGAGCAGAATTCACGGCAAAATTCCCGTGCACCCCGTGATTCTAATGTTCCTGACTTCAAGTGATCTGTAGTCAGGCACATGCAAATCGCTACACGCCACTTACCTTGAAAAATACTTATTCACCCCAGGTAACGCATGTACGACGAAACAAAAAAAAATGGTGTAATTGGTTTGTAATTCAAGAAGAAATAAATTCAATTTTCGCCTAATTCTGTGACAGTTGTATATTGGACTTTTAAGACTAGTCACCAATTAATCTGACGGAACATTTGCAAGATTGATGCCTTGATTTCTAGTTGTAAAGCGGGTAGTGCAAGACAGTATATCCTTTGTTTTCATGTTGCAAGCAAATGAGAAAAGAAGGAAGAAGCGAAAGTGGAAAGGACGTATGGAGAAGGAAGACGAAATAGGACAACTGGAAGGAATATAGACGCAAAGGAGGATAGAGAAAGAAGCAAAGGTGTAGAAGTTGAACATATAAGTGGAGAGATTACACAATGAAAATCCATCTTATCACATAGATTTAAATTATGTCTTACATTGTACAATTGAGTTTGACTAACTATATCAAATGCTATGAGACATTACCGAGCACAGAGACACTGCTTTAATATTTGCTAATAGATTATATATATATATATATATATATATATATATATATATATATACATATATATATATATATATATATATATATATATATATATATATATATATTATTGTTTATACAACAGTAAGTCTATCGTGTGTTATTATATGTATTTAGAATGTCGGCTTAAGCTGCCTGGGGGTTCGGAATTCACATCTGACTGCTGGAATAATCTTATCACTTTATCAAAGAGTACAATAATCCAGTCAAGATAGTATATGTCTCTTCAGTTTATAAGTTGATCCAAATTTGGATTTAGTAGGGTCTATAACTTTTAATAATCAAAACATCTAGGGAATGCAGGGAATAACTCGCTAATCTCGCAAAAGATTAAAATATAGTTTATTTTTATAGAGTAGCTAATCCACACCTGTGCAATACACATGGCGCGGAGATTCCAATGACATAAGCTATATCATATTTTTATTTTTTTTATTTTTGAATGTTTAATCAACTTTTTAAATGAAATGAAATAGAAATTACACCAGGTTTCAGTTTCGATTTGAACTTTAAACACAACTTAATAAGTTTATATACGGATAAGGATGATGGAAATGCAATGGAAATATTTTAAAGAGACTTAGTATGCGATGAAAGTGAAAGATACACAAACACGCACTACCTATAAAAAATATTGAAGAATTAAATGACGCAAGTCTACCAGCCAGCCAGTATCTTATTGATATCGTCTGTTGATAGAAGCATTTTAATGAAAATACGAGGCACAACTCTAATTTGTTGCATATTCGATACAAGGAAATGGTTATTAAGTAAACGAATCTAGTATTATATATATATATATATATATATATATATATATATATATATATATATATATATATATATATATATATATATATATATATATATATATATATATATATATATATATAAGTAAACAATATAAATGTAAAAAAGCATACACGGCAAACTTATGCGATTATAAATAGTGCCCCGTAGATTGAGGACGGCAAAACCCCATCAAAGTACAAATCTGCCTTCCGGATTACAAATGTTTTACACAAAACGGTTATTAGAATAGATTCTGCAGGAGAAATTCGTATTAGATGAATAGCAATTTACAAATGAAATTAGAATTGTGTAGAATAGTCTCTGCAAAATCTTAATATGCATTTTATATGTTGATTGGAACAAACTGCAAATAAATTGCAATGTTTTAAAACGTGTTTGACAACAGTCTACTTCATTGGAAAGGTAAATTCAACTAGCTGAAATACTCAGTTTTGAGCACAAGGATAAAAGAACAATCCTCAGGTGGAAGTTTCGACAACGTTTGGAAAGATTTAACTATTTAATCTTGAGATCAATTAAGGGAACGTATGATAAAAACAAATGTCAACATGTCATGGAGAATGTAGCACTAATTGTTGTCAGTAGGATATAGACCATGAAATCGGCGTCATAAATTAGCATCAGGGTGTACATGGCGCTGGGCTCAATATCAGAAGTGCAAACATTAATTATGAAAAGCACATACAAAGGTATAAATTTAAGAATAATGTAAGATTTATAGTTTGTTCAGAAAATAATAATATAACTGGTCGGTTAATTTTTAATGATTTGGAACAAGAATTTGAAACAATATCAAGGACCATTTTTAAAAATGTTATAATCTTGTTTATGTTGGCATATTTGTACTTACTATAACACAATACTATGACCGAGATCCTGGACCTGGAAGGAGTTCTCATCTTCATCATGGCGTGGCGTTGCTGTTATGAATGTTTTTGCTTGTTATGTGTTGTGATTAGCTTTTCATAACCTTCTTCTCATTTCTTGCTATGAGAAGGAATTACTCGTAAGTTGGGGAACGTCAATATCCATGGTAAGAGAGAGAGAGAGAAGAAAAACGAAGTCAGGCTCTCTTAAAGAGAGCGCCACGATGATAAGACAGCTACATCTGAAATTTGAAGAATCAACGTCAGTTCTCTGCTGATACGTATAACTGATCTGACCCGATTTGCGCATTTCTATATATACGTTCGCGGCCAGATACAGGTCAGGCAAGGTCATACCCTTCTACGCATCAGACAGAAAACTACGAACTCCCCAACCCGGTCGAGACCAGTTCTAACAGGTAAAAACCGCATTACTTACGTCATAAGACTCAATTCTGTTAATCATCTACACCGACCTTAACGACGTCAGACCAAATATGGATATCCGTTAGTTGGAAGCCATCTTGTTTCAGAATCTCTTAGAGAGGAAAGTTACTCGATCTTCATTAACCGAATTGAACTCATGCCAACACTAGGTCAGAAACATATTTTTACTAATGAAACCTAGAACTTATAGCTGAGCAGGCAAAGATCCATGTATTATGGCATGCAATCTTACAAAACACTGTACATTAGTTATTTTTACTGATGTTAGGGAGTATACTTATACACACTGCCTTTTTACTACACTTGTTTAGCAACCTTTTCTATTCTGTATAGTTGTGTTACAAAAACAATGAAATTACCTTTTAATATATTTTAGACACTACTTACATATAAATAAATAAAACATTACTTTAATTCAATTCAAAAGAAAAAATCAATTTATTAATTTTTCTACAAATTCAATCCTAACAATACCCTTTAGTCTATTTGAGCCGAGTCCTCGAGGCTCGAAAAGAAAAATCAATTTTATTCATCAAACAAGATGAAAGGTCAAAAATACAATGATAAAAAGAACATTGCGAGACATTTTCGCAAGGTTTAAAAATACAATGTAAACACTGCAAATACATTGCAAAATACCAAGTAAAATACAAAAAATACAATGAGAAGGTAGTACATTGCAAAATATTCAATAAAGAAAATACAATGAGAAGTACAATGCAAAATATTTGATAAAATTCCCAAAACACAATGGGAAGTACATTGCACAAATCTCAGTCAAATTCAAAAAGTACAATGCAATGCAAAATATTGATAAAATTCCCAAAAATACAATGGAAGAACTTAGCAACACTGGATACCTTCATAAAGTAGAGTGAAATAGCGTGGTAAGACATTAATTAAAAATTTAAAAATTTACGTAACTTAAACAGCTTTACAATATAAAATTCTACAAAACCTACATAGAAACTAGTCTTATCAGACGATTGTAACACAAAATAGTAGCACGCAGTTCTTGGTATCTTTATTTTTATTTTTCTATTTTATTTTACTCTTTTTTTATACTTTTTTCTTTTTTTTTTTTCTTTTGTCTCTTCTTCTCTTTTATATGTATTTGCATAACATCAGCAGAACATATGTATGGGTGACTACGTTATTTGCTTCAGCCAAGTGTAATGAAAAAAATTCTTGTTGTTATGAATGCTAGTGAGCCGATATTGAGCTGATCTTCCTAGTTTTACAAAGAATTACCAGTAGCTTGAAGTAAGAATGGATGCAATGAAGATGGCATACAAATTTAGTATTAATCAAGAGTTAGGAAACTGACAATACAATGTTGTTCTAGCCCTAATAACCATGACGTATGTTCACTTACAATCAAACTTTGACCTGTGCGTGTATGAAACATGTATCGCCTTTGAATTAACCTAAGAACAATGAAAATATCATTTAAGCGTTTATAACGGTATGGTCTAGTACATCTTTGAAATGTACGTGTATTAACGTTATCTGTGACGATGAAAAGAGAATGTATTGCCATTTCGTTTTGAACTAATTTGACTCAGAAGCTGGCCGTATATAGACCAATAGCTTCTCATATCGTGAGAGCTATGCATTACGTTAACTCGGATTCGAGTAATCGCTAGGACACTTTGACTATTTTATATCATTTCAATTGTGAGAGAAAAACCTCTAAAACATTGTCGAACCATTTGGCTGACAAACAAAAAACATCTGAAGTAAATAAGTTTGAGACGGCTAGGCGAATTACAATTCTCCCTCAGATAGATAAATACGGTAATACTATGTTAGATGTGCTGTTCGCGTAGCATGTATACGATAGTTTCAGATTTCAGGACGAACAGATTTTGTATAGCTTATGCGAAATAACGGCAGTTGGCTCTCATTAAGGCTCTATAGGCAAAAAAATTACACTGTGATGAATATTTCTGAAGTAGATATAGATAATAAGAATGTTACTACATAAGAAATGCAGCAAAAAAAAATTAGATCATTTGTCTAGGATTATCAATTAACGCATCGACCTTACAATATTTGTATTATAAGAACAAAATAAGACCAAGCAAAAAAGAACATACCTGTGTGTGTGAATTACTACAGTCCAAAAATATTATTCCTATGAATGAATGGTATATTAAGGAATAGTAAACAATGCACGTCTTGTCTGTAATAATGAAATTGTTCAAATTGTAAAACGTTCAAGTCACTGTCAATGCAGCTGTCGTTGACTCTGGGTCTGGCGGAGATGTTGCTGTTAGGTCAGTGGAAATCCAGGTCTATGGTATAGGTGAATTTCAGTCTGGATTGCTGGTACCTTGATTTCAGCGCTGGATTAGGGATATATACATTCGACATGTGGAATGTTTCAAACGATACTGTGGGAAGAATACTCATCGGCGATAAGCATGGTATGATGGTAAACGTCTTAGTTGTACTTGTTATTCCCATGTGATGAAATTGACGCTGATGTATTAGAACTGACCCTTCGTGTGGGCGAAAAAATACGAAAATTACAGAAGAGTTGTTCTGTCATTCCTGAATTCACGTAGTGTAGCTGACGGCGTGATATCTGATGATAGCAAAGATGTTGGTGCGAGTCTCTCCCATGGATCGTAATTATAAACACTCCTTCAAAGAAATAATCACTCCGCTGGCTTTGCGAGAGGGTACAGAGATCTGTAACATTCTCCACTCACTTGTTATGTAAAAAAAAGTTGTTGTTAGTAATCACAAGGGAGAGAGAGAAGAAGAAAGAGAAGAACTCTCTTAAAAGAGTGTCGCCGCGATGATAAGACAGCTACATCTGAAATTTGAAGAATCAACGTCAGTTCTCTGCTGATACGTATAACTGATCTGACCCGATTTGCGCATTTCTATATATACGTTCGCGGCCAGATACAGGTCAGGCAAGGTCATACCCTTCTACGCATCAGACAGAAAACTACGAACTCCCCAACCCGGTCGAGACCAGTTCTAACAGGTAAAAACCGCATTACTTACGTCATAAGACTCAATTCTGTTAATCATCTACACCGACCTTAACGACGTCAGACCAAATATGGATATCCGTTAGTTGGAAGCCATCTTGTTTCAGAATCTCTTAGAGAGGAAAGTTACTCGATCTTCATTAACCGAATTGAACTCATGCCAACACTAGGTCAGAAACATATTTTTACTAATGAAACCTAGAACTTATAGCTGAGCAGGCAAAGATCCATGTATTATGGTATGCAATCTTACAAAACACTGTACATTAGTTATTTTTACTGATGTTATGGAGTATACTTATACACACTGCCTTTTTTACTACACTTGTTTAGCAACCTTTTCTATTCTGTATAGTTGTGTTACAAAAACAATGAAATTACCTTTTAATATATTTTAGAAACTACTTACATATAAATAAATAAAACATTACTTTAATTCAATTCAAAAGAAAATATCAATTTATTAATTTTTCTACAAATTCAATCCTATCATTGCCACAAAACACTACCTGGTTTTCCGAATTGAGGTAGTCCTTTCATCCACTTATTTATCAACAAGTATATGTTCCTCTTTAATATTATCCATGCAACAGAAGAGAAAAAATATTTTCCGATAATTACTAAACCCAGGTTGGGTCTAAGCATATCGACTTATAAACTGTTTTGTTTATGCCAGTCTTTCATTGGTAAATTGCAGAAGCCTGGGAGGGGTAATACCCTCAACAGTCTTACCCGATAAAAAAAATAGCTTAAGACTTTCATTCGTGTTCTGAGCTTTCTTTCATCATTAATGTAGAGAAGGTAACTCAATAATATAGTTGGTTGATAAAATGCATAAAACATCTTAGAAAATATTGTTTTACGCCACTAGCCTTGATGAATATTAGTATATATTGTTAGACTACATGCCAATAGGAAATGTCTTGAATTAACCTTGTCTAATTATATTATGAAGTACTTGAAAGCATTCTAAGTAGGTTTAATGCTGTAAATCGCACTTCAGAGATGGTAAAATTAACAATGTAGCTAATTTCCTAATACAGAGTATTGTGTCATTTATGTCTATTATGAGACTTCATTTAGAAAACCGAACATCATGATGATGTGCTATAAGCTATATTTACCTGACTAGTAAGAGTTTCTGTCTTATCGACTACTTTTACAATTTGTGTTTAGGTAGCAAAATTAATTGTGTACCATATCCGCAGACGATACCTTCTTAAGCTCAGGAAAAATACGATGATAAATCATATATTCTTTCACAATTACATTTGTGTGATGTTTGTTGTGTATTTGTCTACTATGAATATTATTGGAGTACTGAAACATTTCATCACAAGAACAACCGTTTAGGAAACAATTTTAAAATTGTTTCTTTGTCCAGGTACTTACTTTAAAAGGTACTATATCAACGACAGTTTCAACATACCAATGCGTCTAAAACAGTCATGAAAAGGTCTACGACACATTGATATGGTTACGTTTGTACAAGGTTTTGTCTGATATTTACAATACCGCTATGATTACTCAAGCATGTCAAGTTGTTGTTTTCAATGGCTAGTATGTGCGTTAGGTAAAGAAGCTCTATGCATTGTATGTGCCCACACAAACGGATCAAGAACAGTCTCATAATCCACTTGAAAATATGGAGTGAAAGGTATTATCCTTTACTGATTGTTTTATTCTTTGCCTTTGATTGCGCCATTATACAGCATTTTCAGGTCGCATACCTTACACGTGTTAAAAAATAAATACATGAATTATTATTATTATTATTATTATTATTATTATTATTAATATTATTATTATTATTATTATTATTCATAAATAATAATAATAATAATAATAATAATAATAATAATAATAATAATAATAATAATAATAATAATATAGATGTAGTACAGCACCTAACCTTTCAAAGTTTAAGAATATTAGATAACACATAAAAAGATAAGTGAAATAACAAAGCTAAGACATTCTGATAATAATTATTGAAGTAGACGTTTTTAAGTCGTTATGTCTATTCTTGCACTCAAGATAGCTGAGTTTAAGAGCAATCTTGAATGCAGTCATATATTGTTATGTCTAAGATCTATAGCGCAATTTTTTGCACGTCGATAGGCTTAGATACTCAAAAGAACATTGTCTCTATGTTCTGTTTTTACTGTTGAATCATTGTTGGTATTGCTGATACTTATTGTTGTCGGTAAAGGACGTGAATCAGACTTATTACCGCTGGGATCATGGGGGTTTGGGTCTCATCATAGTGCATCTACAGTCGTGACATATCATCCATAGATAAGATAAAAGAGCAAGATTACAGAAAATAAGTGAAATAACTAAGCTAAGACATGCTGACAATAATTATTGAAGTAAACGTTTTTAAATCGTTATGTCTATTCTTGCACTAAAAATATCTGAGTTTAAGAGTAATCTTGAATGTAATCATATATTCTTATGTCTAAGATCTATAGGGCAATTCTTTATACAGTCGCCGTTCAAAATATTTTTAAACTCTCAGCTTTCGCTGCTATATAATTCTCATCGTCATGACAGAACAAGTACTGATTAACCTTACCGCTGATAGGAGATCCATGTTCTAGCATCTTACTTCATAAATCCGTTATCGACTGTGATCTTTGTGTATTTTTATTGTGATATCGGATTTTAAAGAATATCAACAGCGTTAGAAAATGTGTCTGTAACCCAGGAAAGCTTACTACAATAGTCTGAATTTTATGTGTTAATTAAGACGCCTTAATTGACATCGATAGCGCTTGTTGGTTCAAAAAAGATTTCTCTAATATATGACAAATAAATCTTGATAGGGAATGAGAATTCTGAAAGAAAGACAATTTTTTTTAAAAGACAGCTTTAATTTCTCACGAATATTATGAGGAAAATGGTAAAGCGGACGAAACCGAAATTTGTTTTAAGAACATGAGCTCTTAAACTAAGTAACAGGAACAGAAAAACAATCCAGTTTATTCAAAGCTTAAACATAATTCGCTTTCAAACAAAACAAATTGACACTTTTAAAGGAACTTACAGTATTGCAAAATAAACCCTAAAGATGTCCAAAAAGTATAGTTATTTCCAAATGAATTCCAGGTTTCGAATGTGATGATGTATCAGTAGTCTTCCATATACTAATTTACTAATACGCTTTACGAATTTTAGTGAGATAATTCTAAATGTTCTCATATGAATTCACACTAATTCCTAATTAGTGTTTTGGACCCAAATATCAGGGATCATTTTGCAATTCCAGTGAATAATTAAAATTTAAAAAATTCCTCTCAGCTTTTCCCCTTAACTACTGAATGTGATTTCACAAAGACTGATAGTTTTATATAAAAATAAATATTTCTTTACTTGGCAACGACATTACCATTATTGACAAAACTTTTTCTTCAAATAATTCGACCCCATTTTTTTCAGCGCCAATCAAATCATATATTGGAGACCTCTGTGGTGATACCTATCTTTGTAACTGATCTAAATGGTCTAGATTAAAGCGCAGACAGACAATGTCCACTACTTCTTAATAAATTATTTTCATAATATTTCCATCTACTAATTTTCACTTTAGAAATAGTCACACAACCAGAGTATCTTTCGCAGATCTCTGTTTCTTCCTAGTTTGCTTAAACGTAAAGTATTCTTCTGCAAAACCGTCGAACTGACTTTCTGACTTACCCCGAGTTTCACAAAAGCGCAGATGCCAGATCGTGTGGTGCAATACTGAAAGTTAGATTCCGATTTATATTTTATCAAGCCTTCAACTTGCGAACATTGCGTGTGAAGGCCTTGATCGCATTTATATTTTTGTATTGGTCTGTGTGGGTGGCGATTTACGTTTACTTGTTATAGCTAATGGCTACATTTAGACCCTGTCTGTTACCGTTCCACTGTCATTGCCTGGATTGCGATAAATACTGTCATGTGCAAAAGCATGTACTTGTTTAGATTGTGTCCAGATTCTATTGTATTTTCTCGCCAGACTTTCGTCAAGATTTCAAATGGCTCTCAGTTTACCAGCGTATATGTATGTGTATATGTTTGCATGTGCAAATCTATGCAAATATATGATCAAAGGGTACACAAATACCCCAGAAATAACTAAAGGTGAGGAAAAACAAAAGTACCGCAAATGTAATATAAACCGATCAACGATCAAGAATAACACCCTTAAAAGAGTGCAGGTTTTCTTAGAAGGGAATAAAATACTGATCTTGTCTGTTCTTCAGCACAATTCACTTTCGCAGCATAAGAAAGATGTGAGGGAATAGTAGCCCCAGCATATATTCTTAACCAAACTTCATATATCTGCTTATCCCCGAGTATGTGCCAGTGGGTGTTCATGCATGATGTAATTGTAAATTTCAGACTTGCTTTTATCAAAATTAAGATTCTTTGAAATTGTTATTTCTTCAAATTTGTTGATAATAGTTGAACACCTGACCAATGTACGGAGTCAGAAATCATGTTTTATTGGTCTGGAAGATGTCTGGAGGCGTTAGAGATAATTAAAGACCGAGTACAAGAATGAATCAGATCTTTCGGCTGCAGATTTTAATGTCAAATAAAACATTTGCTCATACAAGTGATGTAGGAGATGGTAACATATCATTGGAAAAGATAAAAATGGAGTGGATCATCTAGTGTGCTATTTCTCTACAACATTAAACAAACACCATATAAATGATTCCACCATCGAGAAGTTGTTTGGCTTTAATATTCCATTCGCAACACTCTGAAATGTGTGTATGTTAATTCCACTTCATTTCCATTTATTCTATTCAGTGATTACAAGCGCCATTACATCTATCAGCAAGATCCAAAATGAAAACCCGACATTGTTGGAGTCTGTTGTTTCAAGGATACAACCTTAACATTAGGCTTTTCAAGCGAAAAGACCTTATCGCACATGCACAATCACATGTAAGGAAGTTCTATATTGAATTGTTTTGTATTTATCATTCATCTTTCTGCGTAATTATATAATTATATTCTCCTATTTACGTTTGATTGCATAATTCTTTTATCGCATCATGCACATATATATAACGGGAGGTCATGGGTTCGATCCCAGGCTGAGTCATGCCAAAGACTAAATACACCAGCCCAAATTCATTATTACACAGCATTTTAATGCGCACATAACTCCGCCCACCAGATACACTGGAACTTAGTCGTGTGCTAGGCATAACTTTCGGAGGAAAATGGTGTTTTTGGTCTAGAAAATATTTGATCTGTAGTGAAAAGATTCTGGTATTCGATTCCACGAAATTTCGTGATTTTGGACTTGATTCATCTGTTCAGATTCTCCATGAAATACATCGCATTAAAGCAGCGAGTGAGAAACGTGTTATCTGCAAGTGGGTGCCTGTTCTGTCATTGCATACTGAAGTCATTAAATCGCTATTATAAAAACGCTTTAAAATACAATGTTTATTTAATTTTCAGTGTAGTAAGGAGGATGTCGGTGCACTTGGACTATTGTCGAAATTACTTTGCAATTTCGAAAGGTGTAAACAAGCTTGAGAACCATGACACGCCTCGCGTAATTAGGATTTGAAGAACTAAGAAAGTACATTTTGAGGAAATGCAGGTTGTAAAACTGTAGCAAAGCAGCTGGTATGTGGCAGTCCTCGAAACATCTGCTTTAGTTCATTCAGAAACAAATTTAATCAACAAAACATAAAGGGGATACTACGTGAGTCTACATGATTTGTTTACAAATCAAAAGTGCTTGCGTCTGCACCCATCGTTTGTTTACAATAGAAAGTAGCTCTTTTATGAGTCCACTGTGAATTAAGAGCGCGAGTTCAAATGCTGCACGATTTTGACAATGCAAAGTTTATGGAGAAAACAATTAACATTTGATGAATATGGTTTCTGCAATATTTGGTACCGAGTGGGTCTTCTTTGAGCGTTTTACGCTTGGAATGCAGCCTGCATAGGTTTAAATAGAAAGAAAATAAATAGGTACTGTAAATTATCTATTAATAAACCTGAATTTCATTTTATGGTTGGTTATCTAAATTCAAGTGGTTAAGTGCTGCGACCAAAGTCACTTGAGTAGATATTAAGAAACGTTGGATTGAGAAGTACGTTTTGTCTCGTTGGGTTATATTGCGACATATAGTCGTTATAAACTCTTAGAGATGTACATAATGATAGAACAGACAACTTAATCTATTCTGCAAAGATGTATAATGTTGTGTTTTGGAATATTATTTTGGAGGAGACATTTGTTTGAATTATTAATTAGAATTACAAGTGCTCATTGGAATAAAGTAGTATTATGTGACCAAAGTGAATTGGTTCAAAGGAGCTGTGGAAAATTCCATCGTTAAACAGCACGTCTTTTGGCAGATCAATTCATTCTAGAGTCTAGAATTCATTCGCAACATTCTGTTACTTTGGATTTTTGTAGAACGTAGAAGGATTTATTTCGACTTAATTGATAATAATGTTAAGTTCCACCTACATGTTTATTGTATAACTTCGGTAATTAAATTATTTTGTAAGTTTGACAACAAGCATTTCGTTTTACTTCATTCTGTTACAGACTGGTCCGGTAGTCTACGCTTCGAACGTCCACCCCGAATGCGCATGTGTGTGTGATTCGGATTTTTATTTTTATCGTAGCTTTTAACACTTTTTTAGGCACATCTCTAGGATGTTTTTTAGTGTGGCAGTTAATAGTGATGTCGAACACTGGGGTATCATGCTGTAGACAAGTAGCATGATGTCCCACCCAGTCACATTATCTTGACACCAGGCCGACCAGTTCTGACACGAACCTGTTAATGCTGAGCATGTAGAAATGTAGCTGTTAGTACCATTTTTATAACTCTTTCGTATGACTCGACCAGAGTTTGAACCCGCGACCTCCCTCATCCAAGGCGGACTTTCCAACTACTAGACCACCGGAGAAGTCTAGGTCAGTATTAGCTCTGGTCAGCCTGGTGTCAAGATAATGTGACTAGGTGATACATGATGGTATACGTCTGTGCAGGATGCCGATGTGCACTATAAAATGCCAGACTACTGCAGACATCGTTGCGGTATGACTAAAATTGTTAAAGTTACGTTAAAATAAAGGTCACACATTCCTTCTGTTACGTAGTCATATATGTCATTTATTTGTAAACAGTTCTTCTATTCTTGTTCTCAAAACATAAATTAGAATGTGTTCTTATAAATGCAGACAATTTCTTAAAAATATACAAAGAGGAAATCAATATTAAAGATTGCCATGGTTAGGTTGTCTATCAATACTCCATATTTATTTCCACTTGGGGTACATGTAACAGCCAAACGCATGGCCCACATTTTATGCAAACGTACAGAAAGTTGACAAAATGAAATGGCGGAAGTCTGTGCTAAGTATTCAATCTATGGATCAACTTAATTGTATTGAACACTTACCTAATTAAATATTTTGCTCATACTCTGCGAAAAGTTTACTATTAGCTGTTCTCATTTCTTCGCTCCATCAACTATCACAGTAAATGTGAAAGATTTTTTTTAATTCTTTGCTTAAATGCCTTGCTTTGTTCTTTCACACTTTATCTAACATGTTATTCATCTGAAATCACAATTATTTCTTTATTTGTTGAAATTATCATCAAGTGTTTCAACAACATCGATGGCTGCGTATCAGAAAGAGTCCCGATCGTTAATAATTGTTATAGGATAAGCTGGGCAATGCTTTAAAAGAAAACAATATGTGTGTTAAACAGTTCCACATTTTTTTTAATCAGTCTTATACAATAAAAAGCATCGTGCACTATGCATTTACCGCTTATGTTCTCTTGTGAATTCCTCAACCCCTCGCTCATCACTGTATTCATCATGAAACTGAAAACGTTTACACAAAACTCATATTTAATACTGAGACCATTTCATATGTACTCATTTTGCGGTGCAAGTTATACCAAGAAATGCAATTTGGGAAGGGAATAATGGAAAGACTTGGTGAAAACATAATCCATAAAATGGCAGACCTACATCAATATTTAAGTAAAATGAGACAACTCGATAGACGTATTAGTACAGAATTTTTAGTACAAGTAATAAGAGAGAGATTATCTCTTAGTTGCATAAAAGTAAATTTTTCACTAAAATATATTGACGCAATGTTCTACTAAAATACATTAAGAAATAATTTCATTTTTTTCCATATCAGAGCTACATACTATTTTAATAAGTTGCGCGATTACAAGCAAGGCACAATTGGTTTAGATTATAAAATAATCTTGTAATATTCTGCAAGAATCATATGTTCGTTAAGCTACGTGATCGCGGACGAAGCACCCCGGTAATTCCAATTGGGTTAGTGGCTTCAATTAGATGCACTTCTAGAATCCAAATTTGGAGAGCGATTTTAATTAGGTGAGTGGGTTGCTGACGCGTCAAATTTTCAAACACTCATAGACTTTCAATTTGGAGAGTTGTTTTAATTAAACGCATCTAACATTCGGTCGAATAGCGTAAAAAAAAAAAAACATGGACGCCCTGTAGTAGAGATGCGGGTCTCTTTCTGGATGAGTGAATTGAACATCGACATATGTTGCACTACCATAATTGGTCACGTGGTTGCGCCCGAATCGCGTATTAAAAGAAGCGATACTCTCCCATCAGTGCTTTTATTCTGAAGCCAGAAAAGAAAACGAACGTCTCTGTCTCTCTCTCTCTCTGTCTGTCTGTCTGTCTGTCTGTCTCTCTCTCTGTCTGTCTGTCTGTCTGTCTCTCTCTCTCTCTCTCTCTCTCTCTCTCTCTCTCTCTCTCTCTCTCTCTGTCTCTCTCTCTCTCTCTCTCTCTCTCTCTCTCTACACGTTAATACCGTCTATGTTCGTATAAACTTCTTTAAGGAAAAAGTACATTTAATGTTCGAGATTTTAACGGTTAAGTGCAAATGTTTGCAACATGTTTTTACTGAATTATTTTATTGTATAATATATAATAACGGAATATTTAATTGTTTTGAACAATTCATATTAATTTATATGTATGGTAAATTTTACTGTAAAAGACGAATTCGCTTTCAACTTCGTGTTTAGATTTAATGTTGAGGTAAAGTATTTTTTAAGCAGCAGAGAATAATATTTATTAACATATTACTAATCAGTATTATATTTTATATGAGTAAAATACATTTTTTTTAAAAATGATTTTGCATTAATTGCAGCTATTACATTTTATTCTCTTTAACTCTCAAGAAATTAATTGAGATTTAAATATTTGTATTGTATTCTAAAATGCAGAAATTATACAAATTAATGAGGTTGATAAGCTTTAAAGGAAAGTGTTATTTCATATGTGTTTCATGTATTTTGAATATAAAGCTTATAGATGTATTTCTGGAATATAGTACTATATGTATATTAGTTATCGAAATAACGTGCTTTCATTCTGAAGCCAGAAAAGACTCTCTCTCTCTCTCTCTCTCTCTCTCTCTCTCTCTCTCTCTCTCTCTCTCATTACAGATGTAGCTGTGTCTCATGATTTGGCGACACTTCTTTTAAGAGAGCCTGAACGCTTTATTCTCTCTCTCTCTTTCTCTCTCTCTCTCTCTCTCTCTCTCTCTCTCTCTCTCTCTCTCTCTCTCTCTCTCTCTCTCTCTCACCATGGGCATCGACATTCCTTAACTTATGAGTAATTCCTTCCCATAGGAAGAAATGATAAGGTCACCACAAACTTAAATAACAAGAACTTTATCGTAACAGACGCAATAACGGATCAGGTGTTGCCAGCGGTAATTGCGACGTTAACGATGAAATATGCGCGATCAACAGATTATACTGTGATCTAATACATAACTGAGAAATTCACAAATTCTCATAAAAGCTGTATGTAGCAAGTTTGCAAACGAAAATCAAAACCGCTTCGTTTTCTTTCGCAGTTTGAACATTTTATATTTATTTTGGTTGATGTTTTGCTTTTATTCCCTATTTGAAGTCTGCAGCTGCAGAACCATCCAGAATCCACATTGTGAAGTCGAGTAAATTTGGTATGAATATACTTTTACATCTTATTTGCACTTTTAAAAATAGTTGTTTAAGGATGATTTTACTTACAATGTACTAATTCATTCATAACAGAAATTTGAAATTGAAAAATATCAATGTATTTACAGGCCATGTGTAACAAGTTTCTACCTAGTCACGGTTTAAATTCCCCATTAACTCTGAAGATACTCACTACAAAACGGTGGGTAAGAGTTGGTTGTAAAGTAGTAGTTTCCCCTGGAGTTACCCTGCGGCGCATCGTAACCCATGACAGAACATCCTTCACCGCACGTGGTGCACGTTAGGCATGGGTATGACAGGAACTGACATTTGGAGTTAATAGATTCTATAAACAACGCCAAAACTCTCATATGACTGCATGCGATGCTCTTCTCGAGAGCTGAAAATCAAACAACACCATACTTAAATAAATTAACTGGCTGATATTATCGCGAACAGATGTTAACATCATATATTGTTCGTCTTTAAAAGTATATAAAGGAATATATATTATTTTAGATAAACACCTATGTAAATACAGTGTTGTGCGAAACTCTTACACAAAACACCAGTGACAAACAAACGCGTAGCATCATATTTTAGTGCATTTTAGTACCCATGCATTTATGGAATAGTTGTGAAATATCGAAATTTAGATATTCTCTCACCAAACGAACTCTTAATAAATATTGGTAAGCTTCGTAATGGTATTGCTTAGTCTGCGACCACGTCGCTAGGTCGTTATTAACACATGATCTATCAGCACCTTGAACCTTGATCTTTGGCCTTTTACCCACACATGTTACATCTCTTAAACTATACCAATCCAAACATGGTCACAGGGAATGTTGTCCCATGGTACACCACTATTGCTTTTTCTAAGCCAAACAACAGATTTGCCCTGGGACCCATTATAATTAACTGTGTTCTCTATTCATCATTATGACCCATTAGGGTTACTATGTGTTCTCTATTCATCATTATGACCCATTAGGGTTACTTTGTATTTTCTATTCATCATTATGACCCATTAGGGTTACTTTGTGTTTTCTATTCATCATTATGACCCATTAGGGTTACTTTGTGTTTTCTATTCATCATTATGACCCATTAGGGTTACTTTGTGTTCTCTATTCATCATTATGACTCATGGACTCTGGGTACATAAGTACTGGTAACAAAGTGCAACAAACCACAAGGCAAAAAAAAAATACGTAAATTCTTACCATGAATATATCTAAGAATAATTGTAGAAAGGAAGCAAAAACAGTATGTGCATTTAATCCAGAACGCTAAAAGGCCGGTAATTCTCATAACAAGGGCAGTAAAGCTAGCTTTTAGTACTGATGGTCGCCATTCAGGTTAATGTCTTTGTTTAAGTTGTATAACCAGTTTATATTTATATTCAAAAAGTACGTGTAGACTTAAGAAGTTGACTTTCAAATGCTTTCAACTGTTCTCTGTCTCTAATTATATAAAGTACTATTTATAAATATATGGTGGATAAGAGGGTCAATATTTTGATGATGTGCAGGAAAATTGCTTACCACCAAATTGATGATGAATAATTTGCGAAAACATATTTAAGTATTTGTTTTCGCATCCAGGTTGATTTTGTCCACCATTTGCGTAGAAATCCACGTGACCAACAGAGGATTTCATGCCGAAACCTTCACGTTCAAATAAAGAAAACGAGATGAGTTAGTAGCAAATTAAATGTTTTAAAAGATCCAACAAAGATTGTACAAACACACGATTAACTTAAAAACATCTGATACAGTCCCATTCCTTTGCTATCTTTTTCATTTATAATACTTCTA